>BDMB01000004.1:7757380-8076292 GCA_016859785.1 Macrotyloma uniflorum
GGAATAGATAAAGACCATTGGGCAATGTTTGTTGATTATCGATTAAGTGAAAAGATTAAGGTATATATAATAATTTTTATTTTCATATATATTTTGATTGGTACTATTGATATTTAGTGTTAAATTTTAAACATGTTATATTGAGTTATTATTTCTTGTCATTGGATAGGCAAAGTCGCAAACAAACAAGGCTTGACATACTATCCCGCACACAGGAGGATCAAAAAGTCTCGCTCGAAAGAGAGCAGAGATGGTAACAATTGGATCATAAAGTATAAAGTTATACTTTTTCTATTTATATGTATAAGCTTTACACATATTTTTGAAATTGTAGGAAGTTGAGTATGGTAGAAAAGTGAGTAGAGGAGAAGTATGGAATGTCACACATAAGCATGCAAATGGCGAATATGTTAATGATGAAGCTAAACAAATTGGTGTATGTTATTATTTTACTATTCTGGTTTCTAAATGTCTTATTCTTATTAGAGCATTACTAATGTTACTTATATATGACCTTTTAGGAAAAAATTTAAGAATATGAAGTAAATACACATCTCTTTCTCGTGAGATATCAACTGAAGATTCATTGACCCATGTTTTTGGAAAAGAGAATTGGGATTGGGTCCTTGTCCTTCAAAACGTGGATATTTATTGTAATTACACACATGTTTGCTTCAAAACATGGGCAAACAAATAAACATGCAAGGATTAACCACGTTTTACACAAACATGTGAAAAACATTTATCCACGTTTTAAAATATGGTTAACATAGAAAAAAAACGTTGGTAATAACTTTTTTTTAGTGTAAAAGGGTGGACACATGGAAGTATGAGAAAAGGGAAAAAAGAATAGCTTGCCTTGTCGGGTTTCTTGGGGACTTTCCGGGGAGGTTTGGGAGGAGGGGTGGAGGAGTCCAAGATGGAGGGCGAGTAGGGAGAGGAGTGATCAATCTTGAAGCGAAGCATGTTTTTGCTGGGGCTGAACGGCGAAGGAGGAGCACCTGCAGAAGGAGAAGCAAAGTCAGATCCAAAGAGTTCGCATTTCAACAACCTGGAATAGTTACTCCCTTCCTTCACCGGCCAGGGCCTGTCCACAAGGCCAAACGTGTGTAACCGCGGGGAGGACCGGCACGGGATGAACCTGTCGCTACACGTGCTCGATTTCGAAAGAGAAGTAAGGTTGGAGATGGAACGAAGAGAAGAAGCCAAGGTGTTGAAGCGGAGTGAGGGAATAATAATAATAGAGGACACAAGTTTTAACACAAGACATAGTACTAATATGGGAGCATCTTATTTGTGATGGAATGATGAAGAATTACACAACTTAGATTTGGCATGGTGAAAGGATTGATAATTCAGCAACATCACAAACTAACGAGGAAGATCAGACCGTTGAAGATCAAATAGAGGACATGCTGAGTGATGTGGGTGAAAGTAGCTTCCTTAAAGCACATGCTCCTTTATATGATAGATTGAGGACAGATTCAGAGACTCCATTGTATCCTGAATGTAAATCTTTCACACGATTGTCATCGACACTAAGATTGGTGAATTTGAAGGCAAAATATGGTTAGACTGATACAAGTTTTAATGAATTACTTCATATATTAAAGGATATGCTCCCAAACAATAATACTTTGCCAAAGCGTATGTATGAAGCGAAGAAGATACTTTGTCCGATGGGTTTAGAATATAAAAAGATACACACTTGTCCTAATGACTGTGTGTTATACAGGAAAGAGTTTAAATCTCTTAACAATTGTCCAAGATGTGGTGTATCACGTTATAAAGTTAAAGATGAGGATAATGAGGGTGAGGACATTGATAAAAAGTCTCCTCCTGCAAAGATTGTCTGGTATCTTCCAATAATTTCTAGGTTTAAGCGGTTGTTCGCCATTCCAGCAGATGCAGAAAATTTGTTATGGCATTCAAAGGCCAAATCACCTTCTGGCCAGCTTTGACATCCAGCTGATTCTCCACAATGGAAGAAATTTGATTGTCTATTTCCAAGTTTGGGTAGTGATGCAAGAAACCTGAGACTAGGATTAGCTACAGACGGAATGAACCCTTTTGGGAATTTAAGTACCAACCATAGCTCATGGCCAGTTTTATTGGTAATTTACAATCTTCCACCATGGTTGTGCATGAAGCGTAAATATGTTATGCTGTCGATGATGATTGCAGGTCCAAGACAACCAGAAAATGACATTGATGTGTATCTAAGTCCTTTGATAGAAGACTTAAAGCTATTGTGGGAGAAAGGAGTTGATGTGTTTGATAGTTATTTGCAGCAAAGCTTTAAGTTGCGTGCAATGTTATTTTGTACCATCAATGATTTCCCAGCATATGGAAACTTAAGTGGCTATAGTGTAAAGGGTCATTATGCTTGTCCTATCTGTGAAGAAGATACTAGTTATCTTTAATTGAAACATAGAAAGAAGACAATTTATAATAGACATAGGAAATTTCTATCAAAAGAACATCCATATCGTAAACTGAAAAAAGCTTTTAATGGTTATCAGGAGGATGAAATTGCCAAAGAACCATTAACTAGTGAAGAAGTTTATGATCAGGTGAGGAGTATCAACAATCCATTTGGGAAGATCCAAAAAAAGTCTTCGGATAAAAATTTATGGAAGAAGAAATCAATTTTCTTTGATCTTCCATATTGGAGGCATCTAGATGTACGTCACTGTATCGATGTGATGCATGTGGAGAAAAATGTTTGTGATAGTCTTATTGGCACACTGTTGAACATTAAAGGGAAGACAAAAGATGGACTGAATGCCCGTCAAGACCTAGCTGAAATGAGAATTCGTGCAGAATTACATCTAAGACCTTAAGGCAAGAGAACATATCTACCACTAGCATGTCACACTCTGTCAAAAAAGGAGAAAAGAAGTTTATGTGGTTGTCTTCGCAGTATTAAAGTGCAACAAGGATACTCTTCAAATATTAAGAGCCTTGTGTCCATGAAAGATCTGAAGTTGGTGGGGTTAAAGTCTCACGACTGTCATGTTTTAATGCAACAACTCTTACCTGTTGCTACTGAAGGGACTAGTGAAGTGTCTGTTGATCCCAAGACATCCACAGGGCTGAATAAATGTGGATTGTGGATTGAGGATGATAAGGGTCAACAAAAATTGGTGGCCCATGCATCAGTTGACTTCGGGGCTTCAACCATCCACACAGTTGCTTTGGCACCTAACTTAGTTAAATTTGATTTTGTACTTAGAAACAATTTTTATTAGATTTTAATATTTTAAACTGAATTATTTTAACATACACAGTTGTTAAGTACTTTTGAGAAGCAGATTACATCAATTCTTATCACTATCCTACTATTTAGTTGAAGTTCTTAGAAATTATTTGTCTTTTAAGTGATTTTGTTAATGGTAAGTTAGCAATTATAATCTGTCTCGTCATTCTCACAAGTACCCTCATCACCATCACGTCAATCTGTCGTAATCAAGAAGAAAAATAATGAAAATAATATATATATATATATATAGATATTAAATTAAATTTATATGTGTACTGCAATTTAAGTTAGAATATATATAGTTTGGAATTATAAATTCGAAAACATTTCATTATATTGGAAGAATATTCGATCTTATTATAACGAGATTTAATTAAATTCAATGGATTAAACTTAATAATTCTGCTAACGAATAAAATTTATTTTAATAGTTAAGATTACTAAATCTTATAATTTTAATATATTAAAATAATTTATTATTAAATAATATTAAATAATTTCATTTTTTTTATTTTTTTCTTCATTTTTTACAAACTAAATTAAATAAAAAATATTGCACCTTCTTTTCTTTCTTATTTTTTTCTCATTAAAGTTGTTAGTAAAACACCCGTTTTTTTGGAGAAGGAGAAGAGGCAAAAAGGGAATATTAATTAGAAGCTGAGAGTACAGCTTCTAAAACACTGTTCTATGCATTTCAATCATTTTGATTCTTCTAAGATGAAAGGTACATTTCAAAAACTAAAATGTAATTATAATGAATATTTTTTAATACATTTATAAATTTTATTATATGTCTACTAATATTATATCACACACAAAATATATTTTATATTATAGAGTTAAATATTAATTTAGAGGATACAACTTTCCTCATCTTACCATCATTCAACTTATCTCGATTAAATAAATCAAGAAATCTGGTTCAATTAATTCACCAAAAGGTGTGAATACACATGTATTCAATTCTTATAAATTAAATAAAAAATTAACTAACATTAAACTACTTCAACTTAACTAACACATAAGTTTAAGTATGTAGTTATATTAAATATTTATAACAATAATTTCATCTTTAATAATAATCTTTGACAAATCCCACATTATTAAAAATAGGCTGAAACTTCATTTTCTGAATTGGTTTTAGAAATGAGTTAGACCCGTAATTACTTTTTATATTATATCAGAGGTAAGTTAAAAAGATGGTTAGATTTAAATTCGATATGAAGTGAGGTGTAAATCTCACCTCCTAAACCGATTTTAGGAGTAAGTTAGGTTCATAATCCTTTTCTACACTCTACCTAACAGCTCCAAAAAAATACTAATAAAAACGAATTCATCTTTCAACTATTTTAAATTATAATTATTCATCTTTCAACTATTTCAAATTACACTTATTTTATATTATATGTAAGTTTGATTTTTCTTATTATCTATTTCAATTTACCATTTTTTTACCTCCATCTCTAAATTAAATTTCTAACATTTTTTAAAAATTTATCAATAATTAAAATAAATTACGAGATTTTTATTCTAAAAAGTAAATAATAAAAAGAAAAGATTATGAATTTAACTTGATTTTCTCTTTACACAATTAAAAATCAAACTTTGTTGATATATTTTACTTAACAAGTCCAAGAAAATACTAATAAAAAGGAATTCATTTTTCAACTATTTTAAATTATAATGATTTTATATGTAAGTTTGATTTTTCTTATTATCTATTTCAATTTATCATTTTTTTACCTTATCTCTAAATTAAATTTCTAACATTTTTTAAAAAATTTATCAATAATTAAAATAAATTACGAGATTTTTAGTCTAAAAAGTAAATAATAAAAAAAAAGATTATGAATTTTACTTGGTTTTCTCCTTACACAATTAAAACTCAAACTTTGTTGAAAATATATTATATATATTTTACTACTTATTCTTAATATAGTGATAAATACATGTAATTTATTACGGGCTATAAAATAAAATTATATATAATTAGCTTCTTTTTTAATTATATTTTCAACCAAATTAATAATAATTTAAACTAAATAATGTGCATATATAAAAAAAATTAAAAATAATTTGTATATAATTATTAAAATTAATTTATTTAAAACATAAAATTTATATCTCATTTATATATTATATATAGTTTGATATATTTTTATTTAATATAAATTCTTTTCAATACAAATAATAAAAAATAAGAAATTAAAATATAATAGAGATATAACAAAAATATATTTTAAAAAAGTATTTTTGTGACAACTATATTTACATGCACTTAAAATATGAGTTGCATGAACATGCATACGTACGTAAATAAAAAAAATTGTATGAGTATATGATTACACTATGAAGTTGTCCATGGCAAAAGTGAGACATGAATGCAGGGTGTTTCTGAAGTAGGTCCTATGGATCCATGACTGATATATATCTGCAACTTTTGAATAGTATGCAATAATCAATACGAAGAGAACATAAGATGCAAAAGTGGTTCTGTATGATGAATCGTGGCAGATTATGGAACCACCCACATTTTCTGCAATTTCATTTTTCTGATAAAACGTTTTTCTGCAATTTCCTTGTTCTGATAAAACGTTTTTCTGCAATTTCCGTTTTCTGATAAAACGTTTTCTGCATTGTACCACCAAACACTGCAGTAAGGAGAAAGTATCTCATAATAACCACGCAACCAGAAGTAACTACTGAGTTTCTACCGTGAAGAAAGAGTTTGTGTTAATAGTCAAAATCATTTTTTATTTTTTATTACAACTTCTTGTTGTCATAGATGATATCTTATTTTATTTGAAATGATTGTCAAACCATTTTTTTTTAAATTTTTTTTTTATCTTTATATTTTTATTTTTATCAATTCAATTTTTTAATGTTTAAAAATATATAATTTTAATTTATTTTTATATCTAAATTTAATATTTAATAGTATTCTTTTATTTTAATAAAAGAATTAAATGTGACTTATTCATTATTATCTAAATAAAATAGTTAAATGAAATATAAGAGCAAGTTTGTTAATGAACTTTTAGTTTGAAAGAATTAGACACTAGATATAATCTTTTCGAAATTTTTTCTTATAAAAGTTTAATGATTTATGTATATAAAAAAATAACAATCATTTACCACCGTATGTTTGTACAAGAAATACGATATAACTTTATAAAATGCAATTATTATTATTTTTCATAATTTTATATAATTTTTAAAATAAATAAATCCCTCTTTCTCTAATATTTTACTCAATACTTACATTTTAACGTGAAATATTTTTTTTTTTTTATTTTGTATCTATATTAATTTATACTTAGCCAATCATTTGTTTTTTAATTTATGCTTTTTGTAGACACATTTTATAAGGCCGCGAGGGAAATTTCCTGTTTACAAAACTAGTAGAGATTTAGATTTGTTTGTTTGAGGGTTTTATTATTCACATAAGAGAAAAAGTCTTATGAGAGAGAAAAAATAAATTAAATTTTAACATCTATGAATATGGATTTTTTTAATAATAATAATTAAAAATAATAATATTAAAATTAAATTATTTTCTTACTTCTACTTTTTAAACATAAATTTATCCAAATATGTTAAAAAAAAGTAATAAGTGATTATTTTATTATAAATCAACAGAGCCATTATGGCTTAAGGACACAAGAAAAACTGAACTAGCAAAAAAAAAATTATTTGGTCAAAATCACTTAACATAACTATCATATTGATCTTATTCATCTGTCCTCATATTAGTCTGCATCCGTATTACTTTATTCAATTAAAATATAATCTATGAATAAAACTGCTGTTACAAATTTAATTTCGTTCATTTTAAATACAGAAACAAATCTTATATAAATTACAACTTTTTCGATTCTCTAAAAAAACAGAAATTAAAAATAATTAATTTTAATATTTAATACAAATTAAAAATCTGATATTCTATATATATATATATATATATAGTAAAAAAAATAAGAATTAGAGACTAATTTTATTATTATTTTCTTAATTCAATAATTTATCATTCTAACTAATCTTAATCATTATATTATAAATAAATAAATGATAAAGATAAAAAATAAATTTATTTATAAAAAGTAATAGTATCCTCCTTTTTTATATATATAAATTAATTATCTCAAACAAATAAAATTATTAAGTTATTCTCTTAAATAAATTAGAATTTACATCCAGATTCAGCTTAGTGTCTGATCAACAAAATGGCAAAATAGATTTCAAATATTGTAACTGGAATGAGATCTTCAGTTCCATCTATGTCATCTATTCCTTATACAAAGCTTTCTTCATCTTGCAAGTTACAATAGCAGAAGAATTTGAAGTTATATGATTCAACTCTAGCAACACTTGCAATCACTTCCAGCAGAATTAGCTGAGATTTTGTTCTTGAATCGAATCTGGTCTATTCAAATATGAAACTTCAAAGCAAAATTTTAATTTTACCATTTTATTGCTTGCAAGACTAAAACTATTTTAACTTTCTAGCACGGTCGCCACTCCAAAATTGCACCAGGAACCAAACTGATATACTTGATGATTGTGTCCATTGAAGAAGGACTGATTAAAGAACAACTTCAGCAAGCATAGACAGAATGATCTAATTAAAAGTTCATTTAATTATTTCAACGAAGGAGCAGCATGAAGTAATGATGATAATGAGAACCTCTCTTTCTTAGTTCTTGACAACAACATCAACAGAAAGTGTGTGAGGGTCTAGACTTGTATCACGTATATTCCTACTTCTTCAAGTTTTTTGGCAGTAAACTGAAGCTCTACTTCTGCGATCATGCATTGTTTTTCTGTTGCATGGAACCACCCTATTACATGGAATCAAACGAGATAGGGACCCTTTTTCTTTTACTGCAATGACTTCTCATATCTTGACTCCTCTCCCCATTCGACAATTTATCAAATGATATGTTGGTTTTGAATCATACATCAGATGGATTTTGTACAGTTAAATCAGATAAAAATAACACAAGCAAGGTTCTATGATGATATTTGTTAATAGTATGATGGCTATATTGAATAAGATATGACAAGTATCTATTACCTCCAAAATGCAGATAATTTGGCTAGTATCTATTATACTTCCTCTGGTGAGCTAAGACTTAGTTAATGTTTTTTTATGTTTTGAGAGCTTGCTTTTCAAGTAAAAAATTCTAGCAAACTTTGTCATTCTTTTTAATTGCCTTTCCTTTTCAATTAAGATACATAATTTGAGATAAAGAAAACATTGGAGCTTATTTGTATACAGTTAGGCATAGTTTTTTAATTAAGTTTCAAACTTAAAACCAGTTTTCAACGAGGATGAAGTGGAAATCCAAGATTCTTCTGAACGGTTTGGTTTATATACATATATAATTATGTTTCTTATTCCCAAAAATATCTTTGATATATGAAACAATGCTTGACATTTGTAGAAAATAAAATTCCCATTAAACATTATTTCCAGAAATAAATAAAAAATGTATATCAAACATCTCCTAAAGATTGTATCAAATGTATATACAATAAAGTTATTTTTCCACCTAAATAATTATATTAGAAAGTAAAAAAATAAAAAATGCATACTCATTTTCCCCAGCAAATCAAAGCACAAAACCTTTAATCTCCCCTCCACCTACAATAATCCATTAATCAAAGAAGATAGGTGAGTCTAGTCATGGGCATATATAAGTAGGAGATACCAAACGAGACATTTATGTTAATAAAAAATAAGTCTTGTTCATTTTCCAAGATTTGACTTAAACTTGACTTATTTGTCAATGATAAGGTATTTTAAGACACGACTTAAACTTTATACAACCCTAATTTGACTCAAATACTTATTTAGAAGGTTTTAAGTATATACCATCAAAAGAAGGTTTTAAGTATATACCATCAAAGCATACTATTATATAGGTTAAATGGATTTAAGTTTTTGGGCAAATTAATAAATATATAATTTCAAGATATACTATAATAAAAAAATCAATAAAATTAATACCAATAATATTATGCTGTTTATTACTTAGATAAATTGGCTTATTAAAATTAAAAGATTTACTTGGATAAGATTTAAAAGATTTTTAAAAAATTTTACCCAGTTTAATTTTTGTGAATAGGCATAAGCTAGTATATAGCCCCACAGGTTCTGTGCTCTTTTCATATATGATCAAATGACCATGTGTGAGCTCTAAGTTTGGTAATAAAAGAGAGAAAGAGAAAAAGAAAAAAAGACAACACCAAAGCTCATCAAAGAGATTGCAGGGCTAGCTTCCAAGCAAGTCAATTATATCAAACACTAGCTTTAGACCTTCTTTGGGGACTCACTCTACACAAAAAAATGGATCTCTATATATCAATATCATCGAGCTTTTTACAGCTTTACTCCTTCCTGATCGATCACAATCATCACATGTACCAATTCTCCAATAGGAACATTTTATCCATGGTTTTTCTTTTTTTCTTCCTTTCTTATGTTTTAGTCTTCCTATTTCCTCTAATTGTCTGCTATAAATACATGTTGCTAGAGATACCTATGCTTCTTTCTACTTTGAAACTAAAATAACACTCAAAAAGGCCAATATGTGATGACACCTATTGTTAAGTTGACTAGATGGACGTGTGAGGCTTTATTTGAAATCTTCAATGCATGATTGGAGGACATTGTTGACAAAAGTTGTAGAAGACTTAGAATTTTAATTGGCATTGGACGATTCAACAAGATTAGAGATTACTTGACATCAGACACATGCTTGTTGAGTAAACAAATGTATCTATCAACCAAAACTTTGTTAATTAAAAGAGAGAAATCCCCTTATGCCTAATAGTGATAAAAAAAAATTATCTACAAAATTTCAGACTTTCTTTTGGCAATAGTTTTATAGAAGACTAAAGGAGCACAGTCTGCCATGAATCCTCAAAATTAAAATCAGAAATAGCATATGGAAGTTACAAAGAGCAAAATGAGTAATAACAAGCAACCATAACAAGCCTTACACAATCAAACAAATCCTGTCTCTGCTGATAACAAAACTCCATCAATTCCAAGGGCCTTAAAACAGAACTATCTTGACAACCTTGCTCACTTGCAATCTACCCCAGCTTCAGCAGCACGACGAGGCTTGTTCTTCCGTCGGCTGCCGTTCTGTCGGAATCCAGTAGACTTTATTGAATCATCAGGGCCTGACTTTGCTAGGATGCCATTGTCCTCTTTCATGGGATCTATCTTTTCTTTAACCTGTGTAGATCTCTTCCTTTTTCTTTTATTTACTGTGATAGCCTGAGTTTTCAAATCATTGTTAGAGCCATTACCTTTCCCATTCTCCTCATCTTTCTCTATAATTTCAGTTACTTCCACTTCTTCAATTTCATCAATCAATGGCTTTAGTGGTCTTCCTCTTCTTCTGTAAGCTGGAACTTTATCCTCTTCACCACTTCCAGGATCCTCAGCTATAACAGATTGCTTCTTCCCTTTTCCTCTGCCTCTACCCATTGCCAAAAGCCCTTGTTGACAAGACGTACTAAAATTTCTCCACAAAAATTCTGCATAGATAAAATATTGTACTTCAAATGCCAAACAAAGATCATATAACTAAAACAAAAACATGAGGTTTAAAAGATGGTAGTTAAAACCGCACATCAATTTTGAGCGATGCTACTTGAAATCAATTCCTGATCAGATACACTTTGGTGTTTTACGTATCACTTGCATCAATTAATTGTTTATAATAAATCATAAGTAACAGCAGTCAAGGTTGCAATTATAACTTCCCTTCAGTTTTTTACTATTTAAGGATCAAATAAAGAATGCATCAGTTGAAATCCTGAAATGAACCAAGATCAAGGACTTTAGGATATTGTTTACATCTCACTCTTCAAATGGACAAGATTAAATACTTAAACACCGTTTAGAAAACTCATTCCAGAGGATGATTCCTTTTGTCAATAATCAGCAAAACAAAATGCATAAACACGGGACTTGCATGTTGCATCCCACTATCTCTGAAATTCTGAAAAACCAATTTCAGAACAACCGATCAAAGGATCAAGTTATCCTCATTTTCACCAAGGAAAAATTACAAAGGCATCAAACAGTGAAAACATTATATCGCATTTGAAATAATTTTCCTTACCAACAAATTGAACCACATCGCGGATCACCTAATCCTAAACAGAACAAATGAAGCCAGCTTCACTTTCTGGCAACAACTAAGAGAAACCCAAGATATAACAAAACTCAATTTCAATATAAACAGTGAAATATTACAAGATTTTTCAACTTCGATCTAGTTCAAGCTCATGCAAGAGACTTCATAAACTCCTCTGCTTCAAACAATAAGAAATCAAACCACTTTCCCAGTTTATCACAAGGATCAAAACAGATGAAGATAAACATCAGAAACAGAAAAAAGAAAAAGAAAGCAACAACATTATAGATTTGCATAGAGAATTGAGATTGATGAAGTATGAGATACAAAAAAAGAGAAATGAAGCTGACCTCCTATCTTGAATCAACTTTCTGCATAACAAAGACAACCATTTCACAATATCAGATAAAAAAAATCCAGAAAGAGGGTAGACCCAGATGGAAGCAGTGAGTTTTCTGTGAATGGCTTGAAGCAAAGCATAAACAGAGAGGGGAAAAGGGTCAAAAATTTGATCTGGGTCAAAGAAAGTGAAGAGACAGATCAGAGAAGTGATGTGATGAAGAGGTATATGAGCTTAAAGACAGAGACTTGATGAGTGAAAATGTAGAACTAGGTTAGAGAGAGAGAGAGAGGTGGAGAGAGAGAGGCAGAGAGAGATAGAGTGCAGTGAGCAAAGAAAGAAGTGAAAGAAGGCAGAGAGAAAGAACAGAAAAAGAGTGGAAATAGTATGGAAAAATAGAAATTGGAACATAGCTATATAGAGTACCATTTTTCTTTCATTTTTTTTATTATTTTTAATTAATTAATGGTAGTCTCTAATAGTAAAAGATATTTATAAAAAATAATAATATTTTTTGTCTTTTAAATTAATATTCTGTATTAAGTTATTGT
This sequence comes from Macrotyloma uniflorum, assembly GCA_016859785.1. Classification (NCBI taxonomy): domain Eukaryota; kingdom Viridiplantae; phylum Streptophyta; class Magnoliopsida; order Fabales; family Fabaceae; genus Macrotyloma; species Macrotyloma uniflorum. The sequence continues at coordinate 7,769,690 of BDMB01000004.1, forward strand.
AAGCTAACCAAATACTGCCACAAAAAAAAAAGGCTAAAACCTCTTTTTCTTTTTTCTATTACATTATTTTTTTGTTATCAGGAATGTAAACAAGTTGAATGAAGTCATGAAAATAGTTAAATTCAATTTTAATTAGTTAAAAATGCAGTCTAAGTTAATCTCTCTATTTATTTAAATAAGTCAAATTTAATATGTGAATTATGGTATGATTTATTGAAAAAATATAAAACTTAAGCTGAGCTGGTTTAAATTATTTTTATTTTTAAATATATTTTTAAAGTAATTTTAAGATTATTATTTGTATTTAGTAGACTAATTTATATTGAAAAGGAGATAAAAGTAAGAGGAAAGGGAGAGATTATTTAAACATAAAATTACATTGTTATGATTTTTAAAACAAAATTAAAATTTATTAAGTATATCTTGTTCTTATATAGAATTTATAATATTAAAATCCATAGCTATTGTTCTTATGGTTGTTGTTGAATATTATTTTCATTTTTAAAAATAAAAATATAAAATTAACCTAATATAATTAAATATTAAGAAAGATATCATCTCTAACCTTATATAGAAAATTAACAAAATATTTATCATTTATTAATATTTTTACCTTCAATATAAATAAGATGAACAATAATCATATATATATATATATTAACAATTTTGATTTCGATTTGTTATTTATATTTTTTTTATTATAAAGTCTCCTAAAAAACTTTAAAAGTTTATGGAGTAAAAAAATTAGTTTTGAATTAAAGAATGTGATTTTAAAGATAAAAAAATATTAACGTTATTTAATTTAATTTTATTCCTCAAAACATTAGAATGAGAAAAAAATGTATAGTCAATAAATTATGAAATTATTCTCATGTTTTAAAATTTTTAAATAACTACCTTTCCTCGTTATTATTATTTTTCTCTTAAATGACTATATACTAGTCAAACATACCCAATTTAACTCCTTTCCTCAATTATAAAAACATTAATATCAAAATTTATTTTATAATTTAGGGTTTTGTAAAAATTATGATACACTATCAAAATTTTCATTATGATAGTTGGAGAATATATGAATATTTCAGATAATTAATTTTCAATTATTCTATTCTATCACATGTATTTTAAGCCTCCAAAAACCATTTAATGAATAAATAATAAATACTTTTTTCTTAGTCTCTTACTCAAAAATCACAAGAAATAAATATATTTAAGCAAAAATATTATTTAAGTAACTAAAAATGGAAGTTAATGCGGCTACCAACGCTAATTATTTCAATCTTTATAAGAGTTGTTAGGAATATTTAATATGAAAACACTTATTTTTAAAATATGAATGCTATATGGTTTGATAAAATTTTCAATAAAAAACTTTCGTGAGAGAAAAATAAGAATAAAAAATTAAATAAACTTTTTAATGAATTAAAGTAATTTATATAAAGGTCTATCATAGTTTTCTTTTTTTTTTATTTGTATATAAAAGTTTAGAGAAAATTATTTCATTTTTGTATATAAATAAACTTGTAAAAACATTGTTATATTGATTTCAATACATGAATATTGTTTTGGTTCACGTGGGAGAAGATAAAAATGGGTGGAAAATTCTATTTTTGTCTTGAAGTATTAACTTTTCAAAGGATTATAGTTTCACATTGACCAATATTAGACATGATATTTAAGATGCTTTTAGAGTTTGACATTGATATTTTATCTTATTTGGTTGGACAATAGAGGAATGTCTAGTAATCTTACAATAAAATACTCTTTCATCTTACTTTTATATTTCACTCTTCAAATTTTTGCCTCATACACTCTTCAAAATTATCATTGTTAATGTGAATTATTGAAACTAAATCATTTTATTTTCATCTAATAACTTAATTGATACTATGGTTCATTAAAAATAAAATAACTTTGTTTCTTGAATGGTTTTTCTTTTCTAAATAATTATTATTGATTTTTGAAAAAAGTAAAGTGATAAAAACATGCTTAAGTCAAACATTTATACCCAATCAATTAGATATTTTTTTCCTTGTACATATAAAATTAATTTTCTTCTAGATTACTAAAATTGTAACTTACAATGAGTGTATATTCCCTTTGGCACAAGCACTTCACATTAGACCCTTCATGGAGATATTAACTACAATATTATCTAAAAAAAATCATGTTTCTTTACCAATTTAGAAGTTAATTACAAGACATAGCAACATTTTAACAAGCTATTAAACTTCCTAGATTTTCATTTAATTTTAAAATCATTATTTTTAGTATTTTTAATATTATTAAATTGTGATGTATCAAATATTAATCCTACCTCATATATGTATTAGTACTGTATTTTATACATATGATCATTATTAGACCTAAATTATAATTTGAAACACCATTAGTAGTATGGACATCCACTAAAAGGAACTATATTTTTGGAATTTCTACTTTTGTTGGTTAAACTTCGCTTTCATTTTCTTATACCTTTCAAATCATATTAAACATTAATATAATACATACACTTTTAGCGTTTTCCTACCAAAAAATAAAAAATAAAAAAATCATGCACACAGATCATGAATTTGGTAATATATATTTTTAAAATATTTTCAATTAAAATGTGTTTTTAAAAATTAGGTAAATTTAAAATCTAAAAAATGTGTAATATTTAAAAAAACTAAAAATATTGATTTATGTTAAAACAAAACTCATCATATCATCGCTTTGAGACTCAAGATACCTCAGATTTTGTGCTTAACTTACAAATTATTTAATGAATTAATATAAAAGTGTACACATAACTGAAACATCTCATTTTTAACTAAATTAGAATTATATATTTAACATTATTATTCGAACTATTGATTGACGGTAATATGTGTAGTTTTTCTTTTAAAAAAAATATGAATTTAATATAAAAACTAAATACTTTCACATTTGATGCAAAGAAAAATAAAAGAACAACTTTTTATCAAGTTTGTAATACAGTACACAATGTAAGAAAAAAAAAGTTTTAACAAAATAAAAAAATATATTGAAAATATAAAATAGTTAATATTTACTAAAAAAATTTTATGAATAACTAAAATGATGAATTAGAGAAAAAAAATAAATTAAATAGTACTTAACCCCAATTCAAAACGAAATCGAAAATGAGAATGCAACTTGGTAGTTGGACCCGCCATAGGGCCATTGTCCGATTGTAATGATGCCGTTTAACGAGTTCCAAGTTGAGTCCAATCTTTAATCATCTAATGAAAGGACAATTCAAATTAGTCACTATATTTGCTCAAGAAAGTATAGAATTGAAAACTTAGAATTCCAATGGGCAATTGAAGGGAGCCACCTAATATAGGATTCTGAAGTTAGTATTGAACGGTGGTTAGTTAAAAGTAGTTTGGTTGCTTTAAAGTTTGTATTAAATACTGGACTTTTGCCCCGGCAAGAAAGGCAGAAATTCCAACCTATCAGTGAAGACGAATAACGAGCCACTAATAGTTCAAGATCACTTGTTTCCTCAATTTCTTAGTTTCAAAATTCATTTGCAGACAAATGTTTTAGGAAAACATTTTCAAATTGATAAATTATCTATCTTGGGTTCCGTGGCAAATATCTAAAGATTACATTATTCACCTTTATGGAAGTTGATATTCTTGCTAAGTTGCTATGCTTTGTGTTTGAAGTTGAAGAGGGACAACATTCTATCAGATGCAATGTGGGTTTTCTTTTCTGCAACAGTTAGATATCGTTTACCTGCCACATATATCAATACTTGCAAAACGTGTTATTTCAGAGAGATAAATTATTACACAATGCCAAGGTGCAAGAGCATGTATGTTCCTCTTAGCAATTTCTTTGGTTGGAAAAATAATCATGTTAACAAATTTATCAACCCAACAAACCTGGTTATCTAATTTTCAATTGTAAAATAATACAGTTTCACATCCTCACCAGTTCCACTACCCATGTGGTTCGTACTTGAGGAACAGATCTAGTCAGACTAGAAATCAAACCCTAGTGATCTGCTATGTAACTGGGCTGGGGTAAGAAGGTGATCTTGACAAAAAATGATCCGTCTAGCCAACGTTGTTCCCTGTACAAGACATGCCATAAATATCTGCAATCAGCAATCACCCATTATGTTAGCTCATGACAACCTGCATTCATTAGTTGTCCTTTGTGGTTTCATGTCAATGCGATGCCTGCTAACATATCTGATCTTCAATTGGCTATTCGCAATGTGCACACCACATCTACCAACTTTAAGTGACTCATTCCAGAATACAACTTACAGTTCAATCATCCTTAAAAGATGGTGAAAATAAGGGTTGCACAATTAACAGAACCACAACCACAACCAAATTGCCAGATTAATCCATTGTTTTCCCACATAAGAAGCAATTACATCTCCGCGAAAGGCAGGCTTTATCTCATGTTTGCTTTCATAAAAAAATACCAATTTAAGTGGAGGATTTCTTCAGACATCTAAGCCTTAGAAGAAATTTGCGCCTTTAAATCCTGCCAAACTTGAAGGCCAGACGGATGGCGCTTCACATACAGCTTCTCAAACGCTTTCTCGGAGCATGCAATTATAGTGCTCAAAGCAAGCCCATCAGCTTCTACAGATCCATGTTCTTTGAGCCAATTATACATTGAACACCTGAGCTTAACCCTTCGAGGCGAATAGGAAAGGAAGGAAGGAAAACTCGCCAAATCCGATATCGAATATCCTTCATTCACAAGAGACTCAATTTTCAGTTTTATCCTATCCGTGGTCTGATTAAGAATCCGAGGGGAATTTCGAACCATCTTACAGGCAACCTCATAATCCAACCCAGCATTAACAATGAATTCAAGTCTTTCGTGAAGCTCAGCTGCCCTGCCCCTGAACAACCCAATCGTATCATTCATTTTTTTGGAGTTCTCCTCATATCCCAAACTCAGCATGAACTCCCTCTTCAGCGTTTTCGATTCATACTCCACATACGAATTCATCAGAGGCTTAATCCTCCTTCCCAAAGCCCAACTCTTCATTACAAGAGGATCATCTCTCACAACTCTGCACAGCCGCTTCTTGCCAACATTTAAGTTGGTAAGCAAAGTAATCGTTCTCTTCATGGTGAAGGAACCCAACACCAAGAAGTGAGACTGCAAAATCCTCCCAATCTCCGAAGCCTCCATCTCAATCTCAGTCAAGAACAGAAAACACTGCCTCAAATTGGACAAAAATTTTGCAACCGGAATCTCCGGAAACTCATGCAGCATAACAGAAATCTGATTTACAGACAATCCAAATTTCAACAAAAAGTCAATTAAGGATAACACACATCCACCAGACTCCTCAAAAATCAAATCAGGGTGTCGAGTGACTAAATCACCCAACTGTTTCTCACTGTAAACCTTAGAAACCAAACTCAAAACCTGAAGCATTACCCTCCAATTACAACAACCTTTGTTAATCAACAAATGCTCTCCAATCCAATCACAATCATTTCCAATAACACCCTTCAACTTCTCCATAACCTTAACAAAATCAAGGTCCACACCCCCAACCAAAACGCAGGGGCTGGAAGCAACCACATTGACCAAAGTCTTCGGTGAAACACCGAGGTTTTCGTATTCCCGAAGCCTCGAGATCAGAACCCCGGGCTCATACCGAAAAACCTGAGGCGTGAGTTTGAAAACCCTCCCCATCTTGGTGCGGGGAACGCCGAAGTTGCAGAGCGCCTGGTGATTCTCCATGAGCAGAACGTCGTCGTTCAGGTAAATCATGTGAGGCGGGAGAAGGGGCGCGTACTCGGGAGGGGAAAGACCCGCGCTCTCGAAGAAGGGCTCGAACTCGTTGATGGGATGGTAGCGGAGGTACCGCGAGATGGAGCGCTTGGTGTCCACGCGCCGCGTGTGCGAGTGGGTTTTGGCGAGGAGATCGTGGAGGAAGGACGGCGAATTTCTGCACATGTTGTCGGCATCTAAGAAGTTGAGGCTGCGCGTGGAATGGAGGTACTCGAGCAATGCGGCTTGGGCTTCTTTTACGGTGGTTTTTCCAAAAAAATTAGTGACGGATTTCGTGCTCTGGAATCTAGGGTTTTGCCAAGGTTTAAGGTCGAAGAAGAAGAAGAAGCAATGAGTGTTGAGTTTTCGAAAGGAGAACATGGTGGGTACGGCGTCGTTTTGGAGGGATGATAATAGAAAAAGGTGAAGAGAAGACACATCTTTCGGTCAACGGCGCATCTAGGGCGAACCCACTGCCATGTTACTGAGTTTCAGAGGCCACGCCCAAACCCACATGTTCCCGGCGAAGGTGTAAGTCATAAATATTTTTAACTTTTTTTTTTTAAACAGTGAATTTTTTGTATAAAATATTATAGAAAGTATTCAAATTAAAAAAAAAAATGTAATTCATTAGTTTCTTCAATTTAAAATTTTAAAATAGTGTAACTTAAAGAATATTGATATTTAGATTGAGATATATAAATTTTAAATTTTGATTTGGAAATTAAATTCTTATAATTTATTAATATAATGATTATTTAAATTTATTATTTTTATTTATTCATAATGATTAAATATGTTATCCCTTTAACATACTTATTTTTTCGTTTTAATTTTTATAGTATAAAATTTTATTATTTTAATCTCTACTATTAAGATTTATCATTAAGTAATAACAGATAAAATGTCATGATACATCATAATAATATAACATTTTGTATGGTATTCATTTAGATTATGATTAAAACAATAAAATTTTATATTATTGAAACTAAAATTATAAAATGATTATATTATGGAAATTATTTTTATATTTAATATAATTTTTTTAAATTAAATTTATTATTTTAATTATATTGTTAAAATATTATGCCATTATATATATATATATATTTTAAATAATTAATTTATAGTATTTTTTATTTTATATCTAATTTCATACTTAATATAATATTAATGTTAGTTAAGTTAAATTAATTTAATGTTCTTAATTTCATAAAAATAAAGAATTGTAATTTATAAATTATCTGAATCATAATTATTGAAAATGATGTTAAAATTTAAACCTGAAATATTTAAAATAATTGAAATTTGTTTTGCTTTGTTTTGTGTAAGGGCTTCTGGCTCTCCATCTACTGATTTTATCAAGATATAATTAATATTACTAACTTTTTTTTAGAATGTTTTTTATTTTTTATATTGCATCATTTAAAAAAAAAATGAAATTTGTTAAGGTAAGATTTAATCATTTTATCACCTAAAAAACCATTTTGATTAGAATGTTTACTAATTATAAATAGAAGAATATTTTTTTTCAAATACAAGAAATGAAATTTCAATTAAATATGTAATTTTAGATAAAGAATTTTGGAAGAATATTATGATAAGGATGCATTTTCTATAATGCGAATGGTTAGAATGATATATTCAGGTGAGAAAGTAATTATGAGTTCCATTTTTGAAGTAATAGGTGAAGTTAAAGAAAAAATATAATAAATTAAAATTAAATATTAGTTTAAATTATTGTTATTATATTTTTAGTTATAGAAATCTATAGAATATTATTGAAAAAAGGTAGGACAATTAACTTCATAGGTCTTTTACATGTTCTTGGATATTTTCTGAATGGTTAATTGTATTGTTCTGTTAATAAAATTGATGAAAATTGACCTACTACAATTTATAGTGGTTAATCTTCAGGAACAACATTTGATTAATTGAAAACTTGAAGATTTCAAGAATTAAGAAAAGAAAAATGTTTAGTAATTCCTTAACTATTAAGACAATTGGAAGAAAAACTCAAAATACTTTGTAGAAATTTTATGGAAATCAACCTCCAAAACATCAAAGATATTTGTTGTATATGTGAACATAAATGAAGTGCTTTTGATATGGTAAGATTATAAAAATTGTGAAATTAGAATTTAAATAGTAAATTAGTAATTACTTATATGTATGTTTGCATTTGAATTTATTAGGATCACATAAAGAATAAATTATTTGAAATAAGAAACTATGAATTATGTTGTTTATGTAATGGTTAATTCAAAATTGATTTAGAAAAATATCACTTGAGCAATCTAAACTTGATAGTGTTCCATTTGATGATGATTATGAAAATTGTTGAAGGAAAATAATGAAAATGTAAATTTAAGTGATGCATCAAATTTAAATGGAGATGACAAACCCTTAATTTGAAGGATGTGAAAGGCAAGAAGATGATACTCTAGTCATCCTACCTTTTAAAGTGGATGAAGTCCTTAAATTATGATTTTAATTTGAAAGATTTATATAATATGTTTATTTTTAGGATTTAACCATTTAGATGTTCTTTATCTTATATTTGATGATTGATATTTGATAATTTGGTATTTTGATTAGGTTACTTAAAACTTAAGGTGATTGGGTATTAAACTCTTTCATTTATCACCTATCACTTAAGATTTGATTGACACGCTTTCTTTCTTATGATTTATGATTATCTTAAGTATTTTAAAATGTGACTTTGAAGTTTGTATAACGATGCATGATACAATTATTATGTTAATTTTGATTATTTTGATCTTTGTGCCACATAACAACGACACCTTGATAATAGAAGTCAAAATAGTAAAGTTGTATATTATAAAGATTAAAATAAAATAAAAAACAGTAAAATTAATATATTAAGAATGAACATTAACTTATTTACAAATATTAGTAAGTGATACATATTAATAAAATATACTTTATATTAATTATTTTATTATCAATTTTTTTCTAATTAAAATATTAATAATCTTTGAAAATGAAAAAAATATTGTGTTTTTCTTTTTATCGGAATAATTATAAAAAATAAATAAAATTTTTTATAATAGAATAAGTTTTAGATTTCTTTTTATATCTAAAATTTGAAAAAAAGATTTAACTTAATTTTTATCTATAAAAAAAATATTTTAGGAATAAAACAAATTCAGAGTATTAGTAGTTATTTTAGAGAGAAATAAATTAGGGAGAAAATATAAATCAGTTGTGGTTATTTTAGAAAGAAATAAGCGAGGAAGAAAATCTAAATTAACTAAGAAGAATATTTCATGATTTATGCCTCACTATTATCATTATTTTTGTGCTATAGATAAAATAGTTAATTTTCTCACTATTGCAATTAATGGAATTAAATATAGTTATCAAATTTTCTTATATAATTCTTTTATTTTTATTTAATGTTAATGCTTTTCTTTTTCCTTTTTTTTTAGAATATGGGGAACATAATTAATTTGATTTATAATTTAAGGTTTTATTAGTAAATAAATTTTAAATCTTATTTAAATTAAGATATCTTATATATTTAAATAGTAGGAATAAATTTAAATATATTTATTAAAATAGTCTTAATATTAATATTAATATTAATATAGGATAATTATTAAAATATTAGATAAATAAATTATTATAATAATAATTCTTTTAAAAATGGAATAAAAAAGAATTATTTAGGAGATAATAATGAACTTTAATGACTAAATAAAAATAAATGAAGAAGTGTAGAAGATTATAAATTAAATTTAATTTCAATACAATTATATTTTTTATTTAAATTATTTTTAATTGTTATTTATTTTTATTTTTCTTATTGAAAATCCTAAAAGTTTTTAAAGTGATTATAATTATTACACAACTTTACATTACAGTCATTCAGTTCATTTACAAAGAACAAGTTTTATTAAGTTTTGTTTTCTTATTTCGTATGCCACTTTTTGTTTTGTTTATAAACTTGTTCCTTTTCTTTTCTGATCCCTTCTTTTCTAATTTATTTTGATATATGCGTAGTAAAACTTTTGCATATTGAATTGTAAGAAAATCTTATTCAATTTTGTCTCCTATTTTTGAAACTCAAAGTAAGATAGAAAATCAATAATTATCCACAAACTAATAATCAAAACAAGAGATTATTGAGTAATTATGCTCTTCAACAAGGACCAAGACATTTCTAGACTCAATAGAGAAGTTGATTTAAATCCTACCTTATTTATTTTGATATTTTCAAATTAGTTCAAATGGATAGACAATAAAGACCCATATAATCACCTTTTAATATGAATTACATAATACTATGCAAGTCAAATCAATTGTATTCAGATAATTCTATTTCTGTCGCAATTCATTTGTGCTGTGATTGAAATATTCATATGCGGTTAAATTTCATATTTAATACAATTAAAAAATTTTGGTTTGTCGAAATTTATTTTTGATGCGATTAGAAATTAAATTTAATATGAAAACAACACTAACTACAATTATAAAACAATCTTTACTTTTAATTGTTTTTAAGAATGTGTCATTGTATAATATATTTTTTAATTTTCCTTATTACTGAACAATTTATAAATCATTTCCCTTTCTATTTTCTTTTTTACTTTTCTTCCTTTCACTTTATTTCCTATTCATTTTCGTTTCCTAAACCAAATATTCCATTAAATTCCAAAAGAATGCATCCTGCGCAGCCATGTGGTGGGGTTCGTGAACAAATGTCACAAGGGAAAAAGCCTACAATCTTACAAATTTAAGCCATACTGAGGCTAATTAACTACTCAAGTTGATAAATGATTTTGAAGTTTCAAAGTGTTAGCTTAAATGCAGAAAAAAAATGTTGCTCCCGTTCAAGATATTCAGAAAAAAAAATATATAAAAAATTTCTAGTCAATATTACAAGTAATAAATAAGATGTCAAAATTCGACGAGATGAATAGCAGCAAAGAAAGGATGGAGAGCTTCATTAACAGGTAATGGGGATGACTTATGAGATGGAGGTAACTAATGGCTAAAAATATATGAAAAGGAAAGCAAAGAAAGGAGTGCCAAAATCATCATATTTAGTTAAATACATTCATTGCTTGGGATAGTAATAGGGGTAGTTGTTCATTGCTACAGGTTGGGTAGGCGGAAACCCATGTTGGTCTTTCTTAGTAGAAACTGGAGGATAAGAAATCTGCCCTTGTGTTGGATAAGGGGAAGGTGCAGTGTGAGGGTTTGGATAAGGAGATGCAGAATATGGTGCTACAGTTTGGGGGTAATTGTAATTGATTGGGGGGCCAGGACTTACATGAGTTTTACCAGGCTGCATATAGCCTGTTGTGGTCATTGGCAAGGCAGCCATTGGAACCACTCCAGCGGGAAATGGCTGCTGCCCAGTTTTACCTTTGTTGGAATCAGCATATTTTACAATTATATTCCTTCCCTGCAATGAAACAAGTACAATGTCATGACTTCCAAATTTATACAGCTTCAGTCCTAAAGCTATAGCAGGCGCGGTAATAAGAATTTCAGCTAACAAGGTCATACATAACTCAAGCTCCAAGGCAGTTGATTTAGAATGCAAAACATATCAAGCAGTATGAATTGGAATTTCCATTTGAGAAAATGACAATGAAAACACATGGGAGATTATTGATCATTCTAGTTGAATGTCCAGTTGGATAATTACCAATTAGGAAGGAACCTCCTCCTCCAAATGAACTACATGAGAGGAGCTTTATATTTTTGTCATAAATAGGGATAAAAGTTAAAAACAAATTTAGATGTCTGAGCTGAAAAGTAAAATCTAGGGTTAAATAATTTTTTAGTACCTCTAAAATTGGCCCGTACTGAAATTTATACCACAAAAATTGTGGTTTTGATACCTAATATTTTATAAATATGTTAATTCGATCCTGAAAGTTATTTTGTTAGTCTTGAATTAACAATATTATCATATGCTAATTTTGACAATGTCGCATACCAATATACCTGCAACTATCTTATTTATTCAAGAGTACCAAAAACATCAGTACTAAATAACATATTTGTTCACTGGAAATTTTTTTGAATGAACCAATTTCAATACGAGTAAATTTTTTATGGTACCAAAACTTATTTAATCCTAAAATCTAATATGCAGCTAAAACAGCAAAATTACCTGAAAGTGTGTAAAACATCAATTTTTGATAGAACTTTTCCTTTACCATATAATTATGATGCCTTTTCAATTATCTTCCAATTTTTTTCTGGTCGCAATTCCAAGACAATTTTAACCATAGAAATAATTAGGTCACACCGTTACAGTTAACCTCAGACTTTATATAAAATATGAAGTGTTTGCTTACCCCAAGAGTCTTTTCAAGATCATCTATGGCCTTCTTGGCAGCTTCTGCTGTCTTGTACGTGACAAAGCCAAAGCCACTACAGACGGAAATAAAACAATAAACGTTACAGTAAAAAAACCAGGTAAGAAAGCTACTTAAAGCCAAAGCCACTAGAGTTGTGCATGACCATTTCTCTATATCAACCAGTTTCTTTAAAAGAAGAATAATGAAAAGCTGCACCTAGAAACCCGTTCATGGCCTGCTACAGTGAGCACCAATAGATTTTTCTAAAAGCAACGCTGGTTGCTCTCCACCAGTAATACATACTTAAGTGGGTTGCAGTAACAAATTAGCAACTAGCTTTCTCAGGCATTGGAGCTTCTCTCACCGAAATTAAAAGACTATAAAATTTTGTATCGAAGTAAAGCATGTTGCTACTTTTACCGTGATTCATTTGTATCCCTGTCATATGCAACTGAACCTTCCTCTATTTCACCATGCCTTGCAAAATAGTTAAGCAGCATTTCACTTGTGACTTCTGGTGATAAGCTTCCAATATAAAGCTTCCTCAGGGAAAGATCAGGAGCACTACTTGTTCCACTTAGACCCTCACAGGCTAGATTACAGACAGCCAATCTTCCCTGAAAACAAGAATTCCTATAATCAACCAGGGGAATGTCGGAATGACAGCTGCAGACAGTTTCACAGATTAATAGTTTTTTCAGGGTTGGGGAAGGAGGACACCTACCCACAGCCAAACTAAAGTCTAGAAGTATTAAGAAAATGTAAATTACAAATAATCCTCCTGTGTATTCTCGACCTTAGGCCATCAAATTTAAAAAATGTGACTATGCCCGAATGTTTCTCAAAAGTATAATGTAGGTAGAAATAAATTGGATTCTGCAACATGAGTAAACAAAAGCAGGCAAAGTGCACAAACCCTAACTACAGATTCACTAATCAGAAAATAAGCCCCCTCAAAAAAGAACCATATCCAAGATAACCTTCCTGATAGATCTCATAATTTGGGTGTATTGGGATTGGTATGTTGAGAAATTCAAGGAGGCAAACTCAGTTACCACGATGTTTCTAAAGTAAAACAAAAGATTCATGCATAGAATAGATCAAAATCCAAAGCAAAAAAATGAGGTAAAGCTTACATCAATTAACTTGCTAGAAGCTCTCAATGCTTGCTGAGTTGATTCCATATTTTTGAAAGTGATAAATCCATAGCCACGGGACTTCCCTGTTACTTTATCATAGATCACAGCTCCTTCCTCAATTTCTCCATGCTCTTCAAATGCCTGGAAAAATAAGCAATTATAAGAAGCAACGTACAGAAAGAAATAATTTTATTTGTGTCTCAAAAGCTTGAGATCAGAGACAAGGTACTGGGTTGTAAATAAAGGGACATAAGAATTGGCATTTTGTAAAATAAATCTTGTTGGGCACATTTCATCTGACATCGAAGCAATCACATGCATGACACACTATACACAATCACCAATGCACTCACAGCACGCAAAGTTTCTGAAGTGGTATTCCATGCCAAGCCACGAACAAAAAGCTTTCGATGGGCAGGATCTGCACTTGCAATACTTTTTATTTCTTCTGCTATTGAAGGATATTGGGACCCTCTTTATGCCTCAACATGAAAACAAACACACATGCACACGGTCAATCACACAGCATACAAGTGGGAGCAATTTTTTTGGCCCCTTTTATGCAAAGCACACCAAGCAAGCACAAGGTACCAACAATTCAAGATGCCAAATGCACATTGTATACTCACATATAAAGCAATGCCAAAAAGGATTCTGTATTGACTAACTGAGGCAAAAAATTAATACCTGCCTCAAAGTATAACAAATTCTTTTCATCAAGCATTTATGATTTTATTTTAATGTTTTAGGTACAAACAGTCAATTGCTTGTTTCATCGCGTCATGATTATAATAATGTTAAATTTGTCAAGCCTTGGCACACTAGTAACTACTAAGGTCGCTGCCCTGTTTCCGGGACGCATAATCCTCAAACAACCTGTTCCCTTGTGTACCTTAATCCTCCCAAAATCCTACTATGCGAGAATACCTTTGAATGGGTACCCTTTTAGAACTATGACGCCAAAGTGCACTGGGTCTGGGTCAACAGTAACTCACCAGCTATAACCTAAATCATATGCCAAACACCACCTTTCATTCCCACAACTAGAAATTGCTGGCAATGGGGGTGAGACAGTTTAATGGAAATGTAAGAAGGAGGAAACTGTGATGGTTGTTCATATTTTAATCTGTACTTAGAAAAAGGGGCAAAAATTAAGTTTGAAAACATTCCCTGAGGACCATGCAAATGGTGATACAGTGAAAATGATATTTCCTAAAGAAATAACACTCGTAATCCTAATTATTAAAGAACATGCTTCAAAAATTTTGACGCCAAATCCTGCAAGTCCAAACTCTATCTCACACACTCACAAACTAGGTTTAAGAATAGATATTTCGGTTTCCAAAAGACACTACTACCAGATACAAGTTTCACAAGTGCCAATTCAAAATCAAAGCACCCTTTCCAGCTTTCACTTGAACCAAGAAAGCCATAAAGATCTTCACGCGGAGAAGATGACGAAAAAAAAAAAGGAAAGAACAAGTAAATAAATGAAATGGAGAATATGAAACGCACAGTTTAGCTAGAAGATCAACAAGCTGAGGTTTAGCTAGAGGTTCAATAAGAAAGCGAAGTTCTTCCTTTGAAGCAAAATCACCGTTTCCTGCTTCGTCCAGTTTTCTCTTCTTCAAATCTTCCATGTCTTCTTCACTTTCTTCCACCCCTCAACACCTCCGAACCCAATGCATTAGGTCTATAATTGGGCTTGTCTTATACATGCAGTCTGGGCTTCTCTTGCAAAAAAAACCTAAGGCTTGTGTCCGGCCCAGCCTCTCTATAGAGAAATTTATTTGTTTATATAATGATATTTATGTGACTTTATTAAAAATAATTTTTTTAATATTATAAAATGTTTGAATTTTTATGATAATGGACAGGTCGGGAGAGATATTATAATACCCATATTTAAAAAAAAAATCTTATTTTATTCTTAGATGAAAGAATGTAATTGGTTTTTGTTTTAGGTATGTTTATTAATTCATCTAAAATATTTTATAAAAACTACATTCATGAATGTATTTTTATTTTTGATATATTTATGATCAAAATTTGATCTTATTATTGAGATAAAATTCAAAATACAAAATATAATGTTTTATTAATTAGTGTATCGATTTATAAATGTTATTTATGTAGTAATAATTTTTTATATATATATTTAACCATATCTGATGTTTGAATTTAATATCTTATTTTAATAAAAAAATATTTTATCTTTACTAAAATTAAAATTATACTCTTAAACTACCTACACGTAAGATTAAAATTTAAAATATTTGAGCATAACATAAAAAAATCTAAAAATAACATTAAAACAATTAAACATAATATTAAATCATTCAAATCATAATCATTCTTAAAATTAAATTATATATCCCCGAAGCCTTAAGATTAAAACATTAGAAAAAGTGTCTTATAAAATAAAAAAGTATATATATATATATATATATATATATAAAATAAAAGATAAAATTTTCATCAAGATAAAAATATTATGAAATAAATTATTTAAAAATATAAATAAAGTTGACTTGGGAAATAAAATATTTAAAAGTTTTTAAATCTTTATATTGATTTGATTAAAGTTAAAGTGTTTGAATGAAAGAAATATCTATTTATAAAATAAAAATATTAGAAAAATATTTTTTTAAGAAAGTTGATAATTAATTTTTTTAGTAATTTTTTTTATTTGAAATGTACATTTGACTTAATTTTATCTGAAATTGTACAAAAAATTTTGTTCTTTGAATTAGATTTTTAAAATATTCACGTATTTTATCATATGATTATATGTTTTATTTTACTTACTATTAAAGTGTTTTAATGGGAAAATTGTGTTAAGGAATAAATATTAGTAAATATATTATATATTATCTATTTAATTATTGTTTTTTTCTTCATTAAAGATTAATAATTTTTTTTAAATAAAAAAAATTTTAAGTTTTTCTCTTTAATAGCAGTTATAAAAAATAAAATAAAAATATTGAAAAAGATTTGTTTTTTTAGATTTAAAGTTTAAAGAAAAATTTAACCTAATATTTATCTATAAAAACAGATTTTAAGAATAAAATAAAAAATACATAACAAAAAGAAAACCTAAAAATAATAAATTTTAAAGAGTAAAAAACAAGATTGGGATTAATTAAAAAGACTATCCCTTCTCAATTATTATATTATATCTAGACTATTCATAATTATACTTAATTAATTTTTTTCGATATTAAAATTGATTATAATTTATCATGTTTTCAGTATAATTTTTTTATTATTTTATCTTTTATTTTATTTTTAATATTTTAAAAATATTATAAAAATAATAATTTTTTTTAATTTATAATTTATAATTTTATCAAGAAATAAATTTTAAATTTAATTTAAATTAATTTATCTTATATATTTAATTATTACAAATAAATTTAAATATATTTATTAAAATCGTTATCAATAACTATAAAAAATACTTCCATGTAAATTTAAAATTTTTAAATATCTATTTAATATTTTTGCATACAGTAGTAAATGAACTACCTAATCTAAACTAAGAACTTAAATTTTAACTTGATTAAATCAAACAAAGTATTATTTTTTTTTTTCAAAATAAAAAAAAAAAAAATAAGTATTTCAAAATTAAGAATTTTAAAGATCTTCATCCAAAAGGGTTGTACTGAGTGTAATTTAAACTAAAGAAATAATTATGAAATATAACCATCTTAATTACGTCTATTAATTAGAAGCAATAAACCATATAATAAATACAGGTATGAGTGTTTATATACGATCCTCACTTAGTAAAAAGTGTTCAGTTTTTCTCTTGATTTTGTGACAACTCTTGTTGTGTGTGAATACTGTATGAGACATGCTTACATTTTGAAGTAGCTGCCCAAAAATCGTTTCATACACTTACATGCTTGATTGTCTATTGCAAGACAAAGGCAGCAAAAAAACGAGTAACTTTTCAAAACAATTGACCCATCATTTGGGGACAGTTGCTTCCAGTTCTGTGTCAAGGATCTTCTCCATTTTGGTTCTTTCCCTTTGGTAATCTAACATCACTTTCAGTTGCTGGCTCTGCTGTTGAATCAGCATTTGCAAATTTCGCTGCATCTATGAAATAAACACAAGATAGTAAAGGGTTGTAAGTCAGTACAAATCCTCAGAGTTTCATTGATGTCAAATGGATATTTTCATCAAAGATTCTATGTATTACCTCTAATTGTTGGCAAATATTCCTCCGAACCTCTAGCTGTAGTTGCCGTGATTCCTCAATTTGCAATTGGCTGCAAATTAAAGAGTATACATTTAAGAAAACAAGTTAACTGCTTGATATTTTAGTCAGAATAAGCTCTTGCAGTTACATATAAAAAAGTATTATAATAACATAAAAAGTGTAGATTGTCTTAGTTTAATTGATGTTACATTTTCACTTGAAGCTCAGCCACCCCATCCATTCTATGTCCTTCATCCGATTTTTCTGAAAGACAAAGTGGTAACTGTTTGATATACCTTAATAGCAGAGAATGAGATTGTAATTCATTGAGCAAAAAACAAAAAACAATGTTGTTGGGTTGGGAGTGTTTAGCAGAATGATAATTAGATTTATCTGGACGTATGGTGAGTCCATATACCTTATTAAATTTCACTTTTCCCATTTCCACCTTACTCTTTTCACTCCAATTGAGCTAAACAATCATGTATAGTTCGAAAGAAATATGTTTTAATGAATTTCAGAAGGTATATATGCATTGCAGTAACATAACATATTGACAATGACAAAAGTAATTTACCCTGCAAAGCTTTGTGCATGTGTATTGTAGACCTACATTTCTGCAAGGCACATATTAGAAATATTAGAGTGTGCGCGAAAGTGGCTATTATAACGC
This sequence comes from Macrotyloma uniflorum, assembly GCA_016859785.1. Classification (NCBI taxonomy): domain Eukaryota; kingdom Viridiplantae; phylum Streptophyta; class Magnoliopsida; order Fabales; family Fabaceae; genus Macrotyloma; species Macrotyloma uniflorum. Next base: position 7,787,816 of record BDMB01000004.1, read on the forward strand.
ATGACAAAGTTTAAGAACGAAAAAGAAATTGTTCACTGGAATTAATTTCACCTGTAAATGACTTTTAACATGAGAAATGGACAGCAAATCTGATTTCATCATATCTAGTATAGCCTTAGGCTTTGCCTCTGCGATTAACAATGAACAAACTAAGTACCGGGTAGCAAGAGGTTCATTAGTTGCTTTTTACTTTGTTAACTTACTTTCTGGACCCCCAAGACTATTAACAATCATCATAAATGGCTCGTGTAGATCTTTGGTCCATTTTATTCTTCTTTTGCCTCTCCTAGAAGCAGAGTTGCTAGAAGTTACACAGGCAACCCCACAAAGTCGATGAGGAGCTTGCTTTTGTGGCTTTGTACACGAGTCCAACTAATATAAGACAAATTGCATCTCATCAGCACAAAAAAAAAAGTATACAACAAACTAGCAGATAAATGAATGAGGAGACATTCCTAGGTTATGCAGTCTACATAAGATGCTCCAATGAATAATTTATGTGACTAAAAGTATTCATTAAAGATATGTTTATATACATACCTCTCAGGCCAATTTTTTCAACCGGTGGTTATTAGTATGCTTAGAAATAAGAACTTGATTTGATTTTTCACTGTTTGAGCTTGCTGATGTGATTACCAATTGTACAACTGGTTCTTATATTAGAACTGAGTCTCTTACATTAAAAATATTTAGTAGTTTTATGGTACTAATTTAAGGATTTTAGTGCTATTATTGAGAATTTCTCTCTCTCTTTTGGCATGCCCGAAATCATTCAATTATACTGAACCAAAAAACAAATGTATCAAAACCCCTATATTTCTTTGAGCTTCATAACAACTCTCAAAATTATTTTGCTTATTAGAACAAAAAAATATATAATGATGTGGGTCTGTTGTATGATCCATTTTAAGTTTTCAAAAGTTTTACTATTAGAGAGAATTTTTTGCAGTTCCTAAAATCCTATATAACAGTGTAGGTTTGGTTCATTAGAAGTAAGATAAGAACATATGATGAATGGGTTCTCCATATATATATCAACAATTAATCTGAGTGTCAATGATTGAAGCATAACTAAGAATTTCTAAATAAGGGAAGAGTAACCCTTTTTTCTCTAAACGAAGCTAATATATAAAAAGGGTAAAATACATCTAGTCCAATTTTTCGTTAAAGCAAAAATAAGTATTCTTTCATATCAAATCATGTATACTTCAAATGGAATCAGAAACTACTAACCACACACTAAAAAAGTAAGAACCTGGTTTCTCTGAAAGGAAATTTCAAGAGGCCTTTCATCTGTGGCAGCATCATCTCTCAGTAATTTATCTTCTTCTTGTGAAAAGTGATCGTAACATGGCATACTATCAGGCTGCATACCACTATATTTTTCAGAATATGAAGTAATTTTACAGTATTTTTCAGAAGAAGGACAATCTGCACCATCGCTGGACGACAAGAAAGATTCAGCAACCGGGCACAAGGAGCTTGTGAATTGAGAGGAGGGGGGATCTTGTTTGGTGGTGATTGTGGTGAAGTTATCCCCAGAGGCTTGGCGAATATTCAGCATGTGAGAGTCAGTTGTTGTTGTTGTTGTCTTTGGAAACTCAAAGCACCAAGCAGGAACTTCAATCTGATGCTGATGATGAGCATGTTGTTGAGCTTGAAAGCTCACAAGGCCTTTTGTTGCACTTGCACAAAAACCTTGCTGGGTTTGAATTTGAAGAGGAGTGGTGACAATGTTGAAGGGTGATTTTGTTGGCTCGACAACATTCAGTTGTTCTGATCCAACAACCTTGACTAGGTTGCTAATCCCCATGAAGGATTCCCATTCAGTTCCATACATTTGGGAACCATACTGATACATGCTTCTCTACTCTCTCAAAACCTAACCAACCTAAAGACATAAACTCTTCCGCAAATTTAGTTACTCCACTTCCATGATGCTCATTTATATTCCAAGAAGAGAAAAGGCATTAACAGTCCCTACCTATACAAGACTTCAAATAGTTTTCTATTTTAAATAAAAGGGTGTGTGGGAGAATAAAAATATGTGAGGGATGAACAGTGAGAGGAAAAGTTAAAAATGTATACAGACATAGTTGTGTCCTCGTACAAAGCGAATTTCTCAATGTATTAGGACAAAATGTTTGTCTAAGTACATTCTGACCTATGAGAAAAGTATAATGCATTGTAGCATCACAGAGAAACTAATAGACACACATTCTTAATTCATAGATGCAAGACAACCATAATTGTTTATTTTACTCAACAGCAATAAGCACAACAATGCATTACTTTGGACCGGCCGGATCCTCCAGAGTCCTATGCCCTCATCCTAACCTCATCTTAGCAGTCATTTCTTGATATAACTGTAGTTCATACATATCTCATGTGAAACAACATATAGAGTCGTTATTTTTCTTGTAGATCCAAAAAGTTGCACATAACTTAAGAGTAAATATTGATATTTGATTTAACTTATTTAGACGTCTTTTTATGATAAGATCATGACTGATTTATTTAACAGTAAGAGACAATTCTCTTATGTACTGAGTCTTTTACACACCAAACTCATGCATAATTTGAGTAAATCATGCAGTCATTTAAAGAAACTGAAGTTAAAAACAAAGAAGAATTTGAGTGAAGAGATAGTTTAATATTTTGAAGATCTAAATGGCAAATATGTAGATCTCTTTTAGTTAAAGAGAATATAAGGTACAATGAACTGACCCTGCCATTGATTTGTTTAATTGGATGACCAGAAAGTCTCAATTAATGAAATACTACTTTTTTATACTAAACAGTTTCTTTCTAAGACCTTCTAAAATAGAAAAATATTCAAAATATAAAATTAATCTTTTATAAATTAAAATTAACTTATATATAAAATAAAAATAAAAATATGGTCAAATTATATGAAAGAAGTGTATAAATTAATTTTACCAAGAAGTTAATTTTATAGAAGTTTATCGTATTTATTATAGAAGACTAAAATTAGTGAATGATGAATGGATGTGTAGAGCTAGGGAGAAGGTTATATATATATATATATATATATATATATATATATATATATAATATATATATATATATATATATATATTGGCTTAAAAATTATAAGTTTCAACAATATGTGATACATTTATTACACTTATGCACAATAATATAAAAGAAATTATTTTAAAATTTTAAATGAAAGTGAGTACATTTTATAATAAAATTTATTATGCATGTTGGCTATTAAATTAAATAATGACGATGTTTTATTTAATATTACGTAACATTTTTATTTGGAGTAAAACGAATTAATGTTAAAACATTATATGAAAGCAAGAGACATTTTCTTTATTTAAATCACAAATATAATCATACGAAAGTAATCATATTAGAGTTGGGTACATAAGATTTGAATTAGAACTTAATTAAAAAGAATCAGGCCATTTAAACCAACCAACACCTCTTTAGAACAACATTAGATGTTGCCATAAATTTATCTAACAAAGAAAAATAAAAAATAAGAAAGAAATAAAATAAGAATATAAAAAAAAAATTAGAGAAATTATATACTAGAAAACTTTTATAAATTAATTTATGTATAAACTAATTTTAATTAATAAAAAAATTATTATTATTTTTTTCTCTCCTAGAAGTTCTTAGGGAGAAAATTTTCTGAGCATGTTCTTAGTTTTAAAATTTTACCATAATAATAAAATCAACTAATTATAAATATCAAATTAATCCATAAGATGAAAATTTTAGAATAAGTTATGATTAGTAATTGGTTTGTAATGAGTTTTATTTTTGCTTTTGTATTGGTAGAGTAGAAAGCTTGAATTATATAGGTTTTATAGGTTTTATTTTGTGGGTGTTAGCTATGTTCCAAAATAATGTCATATTCACAAGAAATTGAGTGATATAAGATATTATGTTTACTAATTACAACAATTCACAGTCATATTTAAGATTGATGAAGTTGATAGTTAATTAAATATCAATTATGAAGAGTATATATAGAAAATAAGAAAAATTGAGAAAATTATAGGTGAAAAATGTTGAAAATTGAGAAAATTATAGTTGAAAAATGTTGTTGGGATGAAACTTCATACTCTCATTTTCTATATTGTTGTAATGGATTAAATTCACTAATTATCCGATTGTTTAATCATTATATCTTAATTTTTTTTATAATAATTAATTCCTAAAATATCATTCAAATAAATTATTATTTGTATATTAAAAATAAATTTTAAATTTAATTCATCCTCATAAAATTAATTTAATAAGATAAAATTTGTATCATATCTCATATTCTTCTCACGTCGAAACTCTTCAAACTCAAATGTGTAATTATATAACTATAAATTTATAGGTGTTCCAATAACAATTTAATAGATAAGATAAATTCGATACTACTAAAACTGAACTTTAAATTTAATTCTTTCTCATAAAATTAATTCAATTAAATAAAATTTATACTTATTAATATATTTTAATTTAATCTTATAATAAGGTAAGATTTTTAATTATTAATCATTAATCCATCAATCCCCTTTAATTATATTCTACGAGTGATGTAAACTAGCTAATTATTTTAAAACCAAATAATTTCTCAATAATCGTTTATAATAAATCATTACCTATATTTTTCAAATATTTTTTTATAATTACTTAAAATCATTAATCATCACGCCCTTAATGATTAATTATATTTAGGATAGAATAATTTTCCAAATAAACTAGTTTTATGGATAAGAATGAAGATAATCAATAAATCAAAATATATTCATCATTATCTGATTTATTAACTGATTTATTTTTCATCATGATTAAATATTATTTTTCAATCAATCTTTGAAATCTAAAAATATATTATAATTTTCTAAACATAAGAAGCACTAACAACATAAATAAATAATGAACATAGATGAATGAGAAAGAATATATAATTTATAAATGAATCTCTAAATTTCAAGATGTTCAAAATTAATGAATTTAGTTCCAGAGGGAATCTCATCTCCCAAGTTTCTATTTCGTAGAGAAAATTTGAATTTGTTCTCCATCTTCAAAACTCTTTTGCTTGGTAATATTTAGGATTTAATTAACGAATTTGTTCATCCAAAATTTGTGATTTCCTCATTAGTTTCACTGCTCTCTAAAATAAAAATAAACAATATAGATCATAATGATTTCAATTAATCTCTTTGTTTATATTTACTTATTTATATTGATTAAAATGTTACTCAATTATACTCATTGAAAAAGTAAACTAAACAATTAACAAACTATTTTAAGTATGTTGTATCTCAATTATACTCATTGTTTTGATTATACTCAATTAATAAAATATTTTATGATTATTAAAGCTCCAAAAATGGTTAGCAATAAAAAATAAGTAGAAAATGTATATATAAAGCTCCAAAAATGAAATGCCAAGGAAGGACGGCCATCACAAATGGAATTCAATAAAAACAAGCCTCAAAGATTCCGGTCTATTCAATTCATTAACAATACAATACGTCCCTTTTTATGTTATCTATGCTAAACTTAATTATTTTCATATCATTAATTTATAATAATATTTTTCATACCACTCAACAATAACAATAACTACAAATAATTTTTAATACAATCTACAAATGTTAAATAAGTTGAATATTGGATTCAATATATTTTAAGATTATATTGGAAATTTTGACTTCACACAATTCTAGTATGCTGTAAGTTTGATTGAATATATATATTGTTAGAACTTGTGGAAATTTTTAAACATCCCTATGGCTACTGAAGATAAAAGAAATGCAGGACGAGGAAAACAATGGCACCTTGCTGAAAAAACACAGAAAACTCTGCTTACAAAGTTTATTCCTTTCTCGCCTAGTAAAGCTAGTGTAATAATACAATGTTTCTTGTTTCTATAGAATATATAATGTAAGCACTCAAAATTATGTACTAATTCACACACAGAGTTTGCATTTGTAGGATAAACAACAATGTTATTCTTCCCATAACAAAATCACATGATGTTGTCTATCTGTTTCTTATACTGTAATTTTATACATAACCATCAAATTATTGGCTAGGAGAGGCCTTCGAAGTGAAGAAGGAATTGTTAGCCCCTTCAGAAACTGAAACTTCATCATCTTTATGACTAATTGTTGTCTCATCAATGGCTGAATTCTGAGTATTTGAGAGGCTATTACTTGTCTTTTGCTGCTGGTCAAACATTTTTTTAAGTTGTCTTCCTTGTTCCTCAATTCTCAACTGTAATTTTCTCTGAATCTGGACCAAGAAAGTAAGTTAAATGAAAACATGAAGTGAGGAAAGAGTGTAATGAGAATCCAAATATCCCCACTCATTCATTAGTTTTAGCATCCAATTCCTCAAAATATCTGCCTAACTCTTATCCACATTATAGCACATGATAGTGCAATTTCACATCACCACCTATGCCAAAATGAGTATGCCTTGAAATAGAAAGGTCAAAATGTAAATAGACGTGTCTAGAAGCCTTTAAACATATCAGATTTTGCCTGTGAAAATGATACATTATTTTATAAGTAGTGGTGAGAGTTTGAGAATGTGAGATATTGGATTTCATTGTTCTCCTGTGACTAAAGTCTATGCATCATTTCTTCCATCTAAAGCTGGTTGAAGGTAAAAATTGTAAAATTAAATGCTTAAGATTCAAGAACCTTTCAGCTGGTTTGGCCAGTATTGAACTTTTTTTATAAGAGAAGGGGAAAAGGTCACAAATCAAGTACAATATGTAAAAACCTTAAAGGTTTGGAGAACAAGAGAATATACTAGCATAAATAAAAATTCCCAAGAAAAAATGATAGCACAGATATACCTCTAGTTGTTCGTGAAGACACCTTTGAGCATCTAATTGAAGCTTAAGTGCCTCTCTAATTTGTAAGCCACTGAAGATCAAGAAAAGTGTTAATTTAGTAGATTATAAAACGAAATAAGCAACTTCGTGGAAGTACTAGAATTATAGGAATATAAGTAGCATTACGTTTTGACATCAAGATGATGCACATTCTTTGTGTGGGTTCTTTTGTCAGATTTCCCTGAAACAGAAGAAAGTTTTCAGTTCAGTATGTGAAGTGAACCTGATATTTGAAAGAATCGAAGAACAGCGAAGATTAAGAATAACTCGTGAGAAGAATAAAGCAAAGGAGAACAATAAGTCATATCCTAAAGGAGAAGAAAAATCTAACATGTAATAAGTAATGTGACAGAGATAGATAGATTAAGTGTTGTATAAAATATTTTCAGCTGTGGTATGAATAACAGAAATAATTTCACCCTAACAAGCAATGGTAGTTTGACTAAGATTGCTATTATAGGAGGAGAAAGTAGACTATGTTTTCCATTTAGTAGATCAACTCAAACTTTCTACCATGTAAGGGAAGAAATGCATTTATTCTGCATTGGAACTTCCTATAATAGAAGTCAATTAACTACAAAGACATTAAAACAATCTATATTAGTTTATTTAAGTCTTAACAACAATTAAAGAATCAAAACCAAGGGAAAAAGAGAAGCTCATATTCTCGGCCTTGACAAGCACTAAAACAAAAACATCTGTTCATTTATGACATGAATGTCAGTAAATTCAAGCACCAAGAAATGTACATGACATGAAAAAGAAACTACACTGCAATTCTGGTAAACAACAAAATAGAATTTACCTTGACTGGGCTCTGGAATGAATTTTGCGATTCTATATTTCTGCAAATGACTTTTGATATGGAAGATAGTCAAACCATCTGTGCCCATCATCTTTAATATAGCTTTTGGTGTTGCCTCTATAGTCAAACAGCAATACAGGATTATCAGATGTTACATAGATGCATAGACAATTAGTAAATTTACTCAAGTTACTTACGCTCAGAGCCTCCAAGGCGATTCACACACTCAACAAACTTCTCATGAAGATCCTTAGTCCATCTTATACGTGTTTTAATTGAGACTACTGCCCCATTAGAAGCGGAGTTTCCAATAGTAGACACACTTCCTGCTGAAAGTGTTGGAGACAACTTCTCAATCTGAGAAGAAAATCTCAGCTGTGCAACAGGTAAATTAAAAGATCCACAAGCAACCTGCATACAATAAATGTAATATCATAAGCCAAGTATCTCCGGATAATGGAGAAATGACAAAATCTACACATGGGGTTTGCCAAAAGGAAAAACATACCATATGGTCCTGACTTCCTTTGTTAGGAAATGATGAGCCCCTGATAACACCATCAATGAACAACTTCTGTTGTTCAATTGGAAGGAGCTTGGTGGTGGGAAAATTCCCGCATGAAATTTTATTGGACTTTTCAGGGGATCCACGACATTGATTATTATTCAATTGAGATTTCACTATGGATTGCAAAGTATTTGACAAGTCAAAGTTGGAGTCAGGTTGGTTTGCTGAATCCAAGAAAAGGTTTTCCCTGGGAGATTGATACAAAGGGAATTCCAAGTCATTAATCTTACATAACTGATTTTGAATCCCAACTTGGCAATCATATTCTGCAAACCCCATGCAGTTTTCTGCAGCATAAAAGGCAGAAGCTGGTGACTCAAAACGGCTGATAATGGTGCCAGATGATTTGACATGGCCAATGTTTGGTAACTGATCTGTAGCTTCTCCTCCAACCATGGCAAGTGGTCCCATATTCCAAGCCTGTCTGATATCAAAATATTGACAGTAATGATTTCCAAACTCAGAATTAAAATCCCCATTTAGTCCATGACTTTGTTGAATCAATCCTCCCCAATGAACCTTGTTCTCGTTCATTGACACAAAATCTGATGTAGGATGGTAATCAGACTAATAAGTATGAGTTAGAAAATGTGAGATATCATACATAGCAAGTCTTTGGAAGCTCATTAAGATTGGGGAGGGGAGAAGAAGATTGGAAAGGTAACAATAGTAATGCCAATTCGAGGCTATGGCATAAAAAATTCTCTTTTATATTCCCAAAAGGCTTCAGGTATAAGATTTGAATCTAATTGTCTAAATGCTACCGTGCAAGGTCATTAGCTATTAATTATTCTTGAAAAAAAGGATAAGAATGAACAATAATGAATTGACATTAACGAAGTAGAGTACATGGAAACAAACAAAAAGTTTTGTCTAAATGTTGTCTTCACGTGAATTTAAACCAAATGCAAGAGAATCAATAGAAAAAGTAGGAAAACTAAGCAACCTAACTTAGATGGGTCTCAAATAAAGGTTAAAAGAAGTTCCCTAGAGGACAACTTCAGCAACAAAGCTAGATGATGGATCATACAGAAAAAAATGGTCCCAGATTAATAATATTAAATACTAATCGATTATGTTAAAAATGGAGAATATTGAGATGGCCTTATGGGCATCCCTAGTGTAATAATTAAATGTTAGATAAAGATACTGGCATAAATTCACATATAATATATCTGTATTATTCCTACAATGGATTCGGATGAAATAACTTTAACCACACACAGGGATGACAAATATGTATCAAATTAAGTCCTGTTCCATTACTTGCTGCCACTGCATCTTGCAAAGTGGGGTATCAGAAATTACCAGAATAGTGCATCTAATATTTATATTCATCATAAAAGCACAATGGAACTTTAACTATAAGAATCCCAGTAAAATTCAGTAACCTAATGGGCTCTCCATTACATAAAGGTAAAATGAAAATGGACAATGGGACACATAAATTCAGTGCACTCACATGCAGTCTCACTTCCGTGTTGCTGCAGATCTTTCTTCAGACATGTTTCTCAATTCTCTTCTTTTTAATTCTTTCAATTTTATTTTCTTGGTGAACAAGGCTTCACTTTCTTTTTCACTTTCAGATTGGTTATAGACAGAGGAAAAAGGAACGTGTTAGAAATGATGCACAATATGTAAATATAAAGAAAATAGAAGAATGAACACGTTTAATGCAGAAAACCTTTGACGGGAAAATTCACGTGCTGAGGAGAACCAAATTCATTATACAAATTTTGGAACAACAGAGATTAAAAATCTGAATTGATTCATCTAAAAATATAAGGATTAAAAATATTTTTTAAGATAAATATAAGGATTAAAAATAAATTTAATTCATAAAATTAAATATATTACTAATTAAGCATGGATATTTTAAATTAAATAAATATTTTTATATTTAGAATTAATATATGAAATACAATATATACACTTATTTTCTAGTTTAATAAAGATTATATTTATTACTATTTGTTAAAAAGAAATTTAAAAATTATAAAAAATTGAAAGGTTAAGAAAATGAAAGTGAAAATTAAAAAAGATACTCATAAAGTTAATAAAAGAAAAACAAATGAAGTTTATAAATTAAAATTTTAAAAAAATAGCATGTGATAGTTATAGTAAAAGAAGTATATTTGTCCTTGTTAATAGAAAGATTGATCTAGGTTTTAACATATGAATTAAATTTAGAGATTCAAATAATGGTACTTTATTTTCTAGTTGAGGTGAGTATCTAACTTTTCAAACTACGGGACATTCATCTAAGAGAATAATATCTTTAAAAAAAATGCTCTTTTACGCATACATAAAGATTAAATTTCTAATTACATGCACAAAGAATTTATTATTAGTACTAATGACTTTATTTAAACAAATTTCTATAAAAAATAAAAATAAAAATAAAAAAGACAAAACAAATTAGTTTCTCTCATAAATTAAAATAAATTTATTTACTTGTATTATATAGAATTCTCTGAATTAAAATCTTCAAAAATTACAAGAAAACCACAACTTAGCATTAGCTTTTGGCCAATTTGATTAGACATGATAAATTTGATCCTAGCTTTTAATCAATTTCCTTACAAGCAAATATTTTTTAATTAAAAATAGAAAGAGTCAAACTAGTCATCGCAATTTGAAATTGATTAGTGTAAGTCATAAGCAACTCGAGTAAAACAGAGAAAAATAAAAATAATCAGGAATCAAGGTCGATACTAATTAACCTAATGTCGGCAATGAATGACACCACCTTGTGTTTGTTTTAGTGTTGAGGTTGACGAGGACTAATTCACTCTATTTTATAATTAATATTTAATTTTTTTTATTTAAGTTAAAAAATTTTATAATAACGATAAACAATAATATATATAAATAAAATATAAATCTCATTTTATAATAAATTAAATTCTTATTTTTACATTATTTCAAAATAAGTTATTAGGTATAAGTTTATATCATTCTAATTAATAAAATAGTTAAATTTAAATTATATTACTTATTAATATATTAAATTTTAGATAATAAATTGTTGGATTTAAATTTAAATTATTTATTAATAAATTATAATTAAGATTATAATTCCTTTTTTATGATTTGAAGAGGATATATATAAATAAAGTGTGAATTTTATTTTTAAAATTATTTTTTAAATTGATTTTAAAATTTAGTTAAAAATTATAATTAATAATTGAGGTATAATTTTTTTCCATCTAATAAATTAATGATTATAGCTTAAGTTATTTAACCTCATCACATTCAATTGATCTGAAAAAACATAATCACAAAATGTTTAACAAGAGAACATTATAAAACCCTAATAACTAGTGATGGGTTCATTACTTGGAAAAATCCGAATGGATGATTCTGTAGTAGTGGATGAGGATAAAGAAATTCATATTAAGTATAAACTATTGCATGCATTGTCTGTCACATACGAAGATGTTAATGATTTATTTTCTGGCAGCAACCCAAATGTCATTATCAAGTGGTGGGAATCAAATTAATGGGTTGAAAGTTAGAGGGTGGAAAGAAAAATTCCACAGTAAAAGTTCAGCCTGAGAAAGGAATAACCTACGTGGATTTAGAACCCTAAATTGACTCACTAAAGTGCACCAACTCTGTCTTTTTCCTTCAAATTAACCCTTAGCTTACATCTTCATATTTTAATTACTGCATGTTTGCTTCATCTTTTAATTACTGCTTTAAGATTCTTACTTTTGGCCTTTACAGATACTTCATGTTTTCCAAATCTGCGATTGTATAATTAATGCACAGTGACACTTGAAACTAATAAACCACACTCATCTCTTATACATGCATGCTGAATCAAAAAATATATACATGAATGCTTCTTTTTCTTTTGGTTTTATTGTATTTTTATATCTCCTGTCAAATCTCAGGAAACAGCACAAGATCACAGAGCAAAAATAATTATATTTATTTTTTCCATTTACTTATTTAATAAATGGAAATATTAAGAATGATTGGAGATGTGGAGGTTCGAAAGAGTTCTATATTCTATGAAATATTTTGTTTATTATAATCAAAGGAATATTAGGAGAAACAGTTCCCATTTTCTAAATAGGGTAAGCTATGATATTAAAAATAAACATGTCTAGTCAAAATATTATTTTTAAAATCATCTAAATTATTCTTTTAAAATCTATGTAATAATTTAAAACCTTAAATAAGAAAAATAACTCCATAATATATTATTTACTAATTATAAATATTTTAGATGTTTAATTGTATAGTAATAAATGCGTAAATGACAGTATAAAAACTTGTGCATTATTAATGTGCTTTAATAATACATTATACATTTATATTTATTAAATAATTAAAAGTTTTAATGAAATTTCAATATGATTTCACATTGCTTTTCATTTAACTTTGCTAGTTATCATGTTTTTGTTAAATGAAAGTTGCGTTTTGAGTTGTTTTACTCCTTGTTTTAATATCAAGATGTATATTTTAACCTTGTTTTTCATCAAATAGAACGAAACTAAATTGAATTGGTTTTTTAATATGTGTGATTATATAATAGTCTGCAGAAGTTTAGGTTATAAAACCATACATGAATTATTAAAATGTAATGTCACGTGACCATTAAAAAGAATTATGAGATCTCTTAAAAGAATTGCTAGACTTGTGAGTTTTAATATTGATTAATTATAATAATTTTAATGGATGGTGATCTCACTCTCACATATAAAATACGTTCTAATTGTATATATTTTATTTATATTTATACATCTATATAAAAATTCAAAATACTCAAAATTTTAAAAATCCTTATTTCAGATTTTTTTTCTCGTAGTGATTAAATTTTATAAAATCATATTTACAATCTCATACGTTCATTTAGAATATTTTCCATAAAATGGAGAATTTATATGTACCCTTTAACCTTTTTTTATTAAAAAAGGTATAAAAACGAAAATTTTCCAATCCACTACGCAAAATCATGGTATCTCGTAAATTTTAATGAGTTTTTGAACTTTTTTTTTTCTTCAATTTTTGAGTTAATTTTTTCGGATATGATGAAACTCACAAAAATGGAAAAAAGTTTATTCATATTACATATTAATGTATAAAAAAATAACTTATTAGAGAGAGGAGATAAAAAATAATTTATTAGAAAATAAGATAAACTTAATTTAATTTTAAAATTAATTTATAAAATAAATTTTATATCTTATTTATATATCTTAATTTGAGATCATTAAAATAATTTGATATGAAAATCTTTAAAGTGATTTCTTTTGTTATTATCAGAAAACTATGTTCATTGTTCATTCCAATTTTTCATCCTATAAAATTCTTGGTTCATCGTATTTCATTCTAAATGAATATTTTTTAATATAAAAATTAGATTCATAATACTAATTGTAAAACGAAAGTGGGTAGGTAAAATAGAAGATGGAAAATTCAGTCCTTAAACCTTCCCAATTAATGAATTGGGCTAGTTAGCTAATTTGCAGCAGCTATTGATGGGCCTCCATTGGGCTTTGTGGTTGAAGGATTTGTGTACATAAAAAGTCAAACAATTTGTGGAATTTGGTCCATTGACTTAAAACAATAATTAGAATATAGTACTTAAATATTAGGAAAATATTTCATAAACACTAACAACATTTACATTATACATCCAATATGCTAAATGTATGGTATTTGTATTTAATAGATATGTATTTTAATTTTAACACTGAACCGTGTCCACTAACATATAATGTGTTTAACATATTACGAGTGTCATGTAAATATCCATAAATTAATATTGATATTAGAAAAATATTTTATGAACACTTATATTTTTTAGAAACACTTACATGACACATATAATATAATCTATTGAATCCATCGTATTTATATTCATCATATATTTATATTTAATGAACACGACTTAGCGGATACTTACATTTTTAGTGTTAAGTAATATTTACTAAACACAAATACGTTGAACTGATGGAATTGCGAGTATTATATGATCGGATTGTGAGTATTAGGTGAGTATCCGCATATTAATAGAAGTGTGAAATTTTGAAATAAAATTAATTTAATTCTGCATATTTGAATATTTGATGTCTGTATACAAGAACATGATTGCAACATATAAGTCAAAATCCCAAATTAAGATGAGGCACCACGCCTCCAACATTGTGATTGATAATTGACCTGACCTGAGAAATAGAAATGTCCATGGTAGCTATAATTGCAACCACCAACTTAACCTAGCAGCAGCCTCATAATTAACTTAGATTAATCACCTTGCAACAACACTTTTATTGCTCTTGATTCTAATCTCAGTATTCTATTTCAAAATGGGAGACATTAATTAAACTTATTATAGCATAATTATAAATGGAAGAATTATTTTCTTCTTAAGTAGTTTATTATTAAATGTTATACTAAGATTTCAAAATTAAATTTAATACTAATTAAATATCAAATCATATATTGTAACTTATAGTTAATTTCTATATACATATACAAATTATTTTTTAAATAATAAACATAGAAATTATAAATTACAAATTATATTTTTTGATACAATTTATTTAAAGGTTTTTAAAAGTATTTCTGTAAAAGTAAAATTAAATATAAGTTATTTAATAATAACATAACACAGTAAAAATTATAAATTATAGTTTTAAATATATATAAATTACTTTCATTGAAAATCCTAATACTAAAATAATAGTCATTAACCATGTTTTGTAGGATTGTCTCATAGTTGCAGCTGGGAAAAGAGACAAGAAAAAGAAAAAAAAGTTGAGACATGATGATTCAGATTATAATTCCCAAGCCTTAACTAGTGCAAACTAATAATCAGTGACAAGACTTAATTAAATGGCATTAGTGTTGGTTTTTAGAGATATAATTAAAATATTTAAGATTATATAAATTTAATTGAGATTTTTATACTCTTTCAGTCTCTTTATAATTGTTTTTTTTGGATAAATTTTATTTTATTTTTTAAATTTCAAAATTATATTAATTAATACTTTAATAAATAAATAAATTATTGAAAAAAATACCAAAAAATAAAGATAATAAAAAAGAAACTAATAAATATATTATAAATTATGAAAATTAACATTTTATTAGATTATATTAATCCTTTATAAACTTATCAGAGGATGAAAATTTGAGCACTGTGCAATGCTCCTGCAACACACAAATTGCATTACATGCTGATGCACAGTGCATGGTCACTCTTGTGCAACTTTCATGTGCTCAAAAAGAAGATCGAAAATGACACAGACATTTTGATTACATCATGTCAGGTCTTGTTTTTATTTTCCCTTTAGGCATGGACAAATCACCCTTCAGCAGCAACACGTTGAAGCTACCAATGATTATAATCACTTTACAAAACTTCAGCAATATCAGCAAATGATATCAAAAGCACTCTTATAGCTAAAGTGTGATCGATTCCTCATAACTGAAGCATACTAGCTTAAGCTACTTATGCATACTTCACCATTGCTAAGGAAAATAAAGTTCTGGGTTCTCTAGCCTTAATTGAAATATAAAAAGCCAACCTTACGCAAGTAAATATTGCAGCTGACTTGTTCAATTATCATTTATTTGATTCAATGTATTCTTCAGCAAAATTTTTTGGTGGGGTGTGAGAAGTTCTTCAAATTTTATCAGATCATGAAGTTCTGCATTATTGGAGTTTGATTGGGTCATGTAGTTGTTGCGTTTTGTACAAACAATTAACTGAAAGACTTGGAAATTTAACCTTTTCAAGTTTGATTGTTGCAGAAGCTTACACAGAGAGTTAATTTATTGTTGCTTTTTATTTGTCTTCATCTTTATTCTTTCCATCGAGTCAATTGCGGAGAGTGAAAGAATATAGAAAAGATAGGAATAGTTTTAAAGAGCAATTTGTAACTCAGTGCATGACTTTATGCATGGTAGACTTTGCTGATAAATTTTGTTTATGTATATTAAGTTTTTTAAAAATATATGAAGAACATTAATTACATAAATCGATTTTAATTTTTGGGAGAAATTGAATTTATTTTGATTTCCTCTTAATTAAAGAAATTATTCAAACAAAATTTTCGTTCATTTAGTTATTTTATGAATAGGTTAAGATACCTCTTAATTCTTCTATGTATGAATATTACCCTACTTTACTTGGTTCGAAGTTAACTCAACTACAAAATAACAGAGTTTTCTACACTGAAACCCACCAAGAAGAAACCAAATAAAATTAAAATGATTACAAAAGAAGAACAAAAATAGAGGAAATAACACAGTATTTTGATGAAAATATGAAAAAGTTGAAATGCAGAATTGCATGGAAGTTTCGTTGAGGGTGACAAGTGATACTGAGGGAATATATTAAAGGAAAGGTGAAATATTCTTATCTTCTGAAACCACTCACATGCACAAATTTTAAGATAAGAGTAATTTTATAGTTTGATTTGTTGATATAATATATTAATTTTTATATTGTAAATATTATTTTTTTTTTAATTTTTTTTACTATATTAAATTTAAATATAAAATAGATAATATTTTGAATCAGTAACTAATTTTAATAATATTATGTCATCTTAGTGGAGATTTGAGGTAGGAAAGTTATATATAACTAAAATATTGTAGATTTAAAATAATATACAATTACTATTAGATATTTTTTCTTTTAAATATTTCAAGATAATATATGCATATAATATCATTTTAGATTAAATTTTATTTATTAAACCAAAACACTTGTATAGTTAATATATAATTACTGAAAAGAGTACTAGATAACATTATATTGAATTAAAACAATTCAAAGTAACCCAAATTCATTTTAAAATATGTAATTAAATTAATAAAAAAATTATTATCAATAAATCAGAAATTATTATTATTTTTATTTTTAAAAATATTTATTATAAAAAGTTAATCAACTTAATATGCATCATAATTAAATGATAACATAAAATTATTTTACACTGGAATACATAACTTATTTTTCTAATAAATATTATATAATACTTATCCTACACTCCTAATAATAAAGACTCGTGTTTTTCGGATTTGTATAGTATGGATATTAGTGTTAATATTTCTATTATTATTTATATACTTGAATATTACATATAGTTTAATTAAATAAACTATACTTTGATTTCAAAAATTTGTTTTCCATATTTTATTTTCAATACGTTCCTTTTGATAAATTGGTAATATAAAAGTGTTGTTTTAGTACTAACACTATGAAAAATCAACAAAAGAATGAGCCTTAATTAAATAATTATCATCTATAACATAATTTAATGTTAGAATTTAACATAAGTTTGAAATTTCACATTAAAATCTCATATTGAGTAGAAATGAAAATGAAAAGGTTGAATAATATATAAGTGATAAATCCTTAACCTTAAAGTTTTGAATGAGAAATGAAATCATATTCATTTATATAGTTGTAATTTATCTTATAGGTGAAAATCTCTCATATATTAACCCTTTCTTAGATATCTAACATATAAAAATATGTACAAATTTTCATATTCTAATTATAAAATATAATAAATAAAATACTTAACTAAATTTAAACATGGTTTTAAAAGTGTTATGTTGAGTTGTAATATGATGTAAATTTTTACTTAAAAAAAATAATAAGCATGATGGCCATTGTAAAAAGTCTATTATCTTGTATTTAAAACAAGTAATTGAGTGTACGTAATTTGGAGCATGTCTTCTTCAAACCCAACTAATTGATATGTCAGATTAAGACTATTTCACTATAAATTAGGTAAAAAAAGGGTTAGATTTAGATAATCCTCCAAGTTTTTGAGTAGGCAAACATTACATCTTAATGGAGTAAACCCATAATACTATTATTTATTTATTTTGATAAAATATTTTGAAAAAAATTATCTGATGCATAATAATTGTATAATTATAAAATAAAATTTATAATTTTAATAAAACTTCAATTTTCTTTTTTATATGAAAAAAAAGTAACTTTGAAAAGTGACACTAATGAAATTTTTTATGAGCATTTCACACATTTGTTTTTAAGGATAATTATAAATTTTTCACGAAAATATTTTATGGGTAATTTCACACCCTTTAGTGAAAATAAATATTTATGACAGTCTTCAATAATAAATTTCTTCATTCATTCGATAATCTTCCAATTCTTTATAAAAAAAATTATGTAAAAGAAATGATAATCTATTTCTATAAACTCAAATTCTTTAATAAAATATAATAATATTTCAATACAGAAATTTTGTTGATATTTTCTTTAAATAGTTCAGGCAAAATTCCTATGAAATGTAACAAATTTAAATCTCAAATTTATGTTTAAAATGTGGTTCATTGTATTTTAGATCATCGCGTTGTACTGAAATTCAAAAGGCAATCACACTGCACGTAATGGGAATAGTTAAAATATAAGAGATGAGTCATTTTATGATTAATCCAATATGACTAATAATATACTAGCCTCATATTTCATACAAATAAAGAATAGTAATGAATAAAATTAATTTTTTTATATAAATAGTTTTATTTTAAGTTAATAATTAAAAATAAAACTAATAAAAAAATGCAAAATATTTATCAAAATATATATATATATATATATATTTATTAGATATTTATCAGAAAATTTTTTACCACAAATGAAGTGAAATGATGAATTTTGATGCGACACGCTTAGTTAAAACTTATTGGTGAGATTTTCACTAATACGACTAAGAGAGATTTTCATGTAAGAGAGATTTTCATGAATGATTAAAAGTTGGTATGTTTTTATTCGTTATGTTATTCAATTTTTTCATTTTTATTATAAAATTCTAATTAATATATATATATATATATATATAATATTTAACGACTGACATATATATATATATATATTATTTTTTTAATTAAGAATCACATATTAAAATTCACAAATTTATGATAAACAAAAAGTTATTTAGAGATAAATGTTGCTAATTTTGACACTTTTATTAATCACATGCAAACAGTAATTTGAAGGTCAAAATTTCTTAAACACTGTCGAAATTTGATTGGTGCAGATAATGAAGGATTTCAAATGAATATCCTTAAACGAGTGCAGAACAGCTGTGAGAAAAAAGAGTTATAAGAGATCGAGTAAGTATATGTCATTAGCCTTCAATTAAATCACTCCACGATTTATAATCCAACTTTCTTACGTTATACTTTAACAATTACTATTATTTGATGATCTAATTTCTTATGTCATTCAATGACACACGTTCTTCCCCCATATAATAATACAATGCAAACAAAGTTCTGCGTAAAGAAAGTGTCAAAGTACGTATAAATCTGTTGGATGCTATTGTTTACGCAAAAAACAGCTTTGGCTGCAAATTCAGTTGAAACTTCTTAGCAATAAAAAAAGCACTTGCAGTGTAGAGGAAACTGCAGGGCTATTAATGAAACATTTAATAATAGTTCTTATCTTAGATCACGTATTATAATTCTTGGGTTTGTAATTATGGCGATTCTTGAGCCTTAATCACCGTTCTCGAACTGCATTTTGTAGTTAACATGATTACACAACCAGCAAAGAAATTGAGTGTTCGTGAAGCTGCTGAAACCAACCAATTTTTTTAAAACATACAAGCGGGTCTTATCCCCAACAACATATCCACAAAAGAAAAAGAACAATTTGACTATTTTTCCCACAGAAAAAGTGTAGGTTAGCCTTTAAATAAACCAGAAAACAAAGGGTAAACCAGTAATTCAAAAGGGTTCGCACCCCATATAAACTACAACAGCTCTCAAACATGGACCAAACCAAATACATGTAACACTCATCACTCTCTCTCACACACTGTTTCTATCTACCTGCTCCTTTTGGCACACACAAAATGTTTAGCCCTTCACATCTCAAAACCTTGTACCCTCTTCAAGTCTTCTCTGTAAAACCATCTTCCCCATCTTCAACCATAAGCTCTGTGAAGCTCAAAAGAATCGTCCACACCCTCATAGTCTCCCACTTGTGCCGAATCATTCGCGCACTCTCCAAAGTCAAAGCTGTCGTGGTTGAGATTCTTAAGGACAATTCAAGCATCCACTTCCCTCACAAAAAGCATTTCAACAACAGACGCAAGAAGATCATCTTAGGTTCCTTCAGGCTTCACTATAACTGGTGCTCGTCCAAATCCTCACACGTGTTACCGGTTCCAGAACCGGTTTTCGAAGGGTTGTCTGCAGCCACGTTTCCGGGGGAGCCACAAGATGAAGACTGCCCCTACCTTCGGTGGCTTGAGGAGAAGAAGGTTGAAGTTGAAGGTGGTGAGAAGAAGGGTGCAAGTGCAGGTGCAAATGATGAGCATGAACTGAATGAGATTGATGTGCTGGCAGAAATGTTCATTGCCAATTGCCACGAGAAGTTCAGGTTGGAGAAGCAAGAGTCTGATAGGAGGTTCCAAGAAATGCTGGCTAGAAGCATGTAAAGTTGGAAACCAAAAAGCTCAAGATGTTTTGGTGTTTCTTTTCGAAGTTAGTTCCCTCAGTTGTGCTGTTCTTTCCCACATTCGAATTCGAACCTGTTGACAATATGGGAGAGAAAGGTTGTCCATCGGGTTTTATTATTTATGGTCATATTTATTAATTTGCCTTTTCTTTTTATCCAAACTTTTCAAAAGACAAAGGGAGGGGAGTTTGAAGAATTGTACATGATATGTGATGGGATTGGGAATTGTGCAATTCTTCTGTCTGTTGATACGGTCACGGTGGCTTTAACTTTTAATTTTCAGACTTATTTTGATGATAATTGAGAGCTGCTGAATTGAATGTTATATATGTAGATCTCATCTTCACTATTCTACCTCATTGTATACAAAATACATGACCTCTCTAATTAATTACCACTTGTTTTCATATAAATCTATGTTTGGTTCCGTTTTTTCTTTTTTGGAATTTATCTATCGTGTTTCTGCTAAGTTTCTACATGGAATATATATATCTATCATAGTTATTGTATATTCACACTCACGTATTCTGCTATAATGGAAATATGTGATGAGGAAGTTACTCACATTCAAAGCCAATACAAAATGTACACAACATCCTGTGTTCCGAACACCTAAATATAGATACAAATTATTGGACATCAACGTCTTATCCATTGTAAAACGATTTTGGTGGTACTTTCTTGTTTTTTAGTCCATGTGTAGGTTGTGGCCAAACCAATGAGAAAGAAATATCAAACTTTCCAATTCATTTGTTAACATATTTGTTTAGTAGCCTCTTGGAGATCGAGTCCAAATATGATATGTTTGCTATATGTTTTCCCAGTTTATTTATTTCTTGGGGATACGAATATGATATTTTTACTTTTTAGCATCTTGAAGCTTCCAGCACCCTACCATATCTCTTGCTGATTGCATAGCTATGGAGCACATGTCAATTGTAGAGCATGATTTTACAGAAGTTACGTTTACTTCACAATTGTTAACCATTTTTGTTTGTATCTGCACTCTAGATAAAGAGTGGACTCGGTCTGTACCCACTCACCTACTCCAACTCCTCTCTTTTTCTTTCTTTGCATTTTAATTTACAACCATTTGATGAAATTTCTGAAAGTAAGGAAAGGGAGAAATTGTTAGAGAATTACAAATTGAGCTTTATGTAGCACATTAGGTGGAAGATACACTAACAGAAAAGACTAGTTCTCGGGTTCATACCAGAGAATCTTAATTAACCTTAACAAGATACAGAAATCAATAATATTAAAATGATGGTCCCCATTAGGTAGGTAAGTGCATGGATCAAGATGCACGCACTCTTGCACACTACCGGACAGCTAGACAGGTTTGAAACAGCAAGATAGTTACGGTGATAGATCCAACATGTAGTACTTTTCAAACCCAAAATCATGTTTGCAAGTTAAGTAATATTATATACTAATTCAATGAGTTTCTCATCTATTTCTGCAATCTTCAGATGTACCAACTTAGAAGGTTATCCTTCCCATTCAATCCATGATTGTGTTCTGTCTTACTTGACTAAAATAACATTTGAGAAAAAGAGAAAAACGGAAATCTTATATCAGCCTTACAGAAAGAGCACATGTCCATGACAAGAGCATAGGTCATTGATGTCATGTGCTGATGTACTTAAACAAAGAAAATTTGTATTCTTTTAACCTAGTTTAAATATCAATTAGTTTTTGTTACTCTACCAGTTCAGCCAAGAGTCGCATATCCTGCATTTTGCACACAAATTCGTACACTATTTAGAAGTTCCTTTTGTTTTTTTTTAATGCCTTGTTGATCTGGACCATGTAAATGCAACAGCATTTGCTCAATAGTTGGAGTACTCAATAATTGAGGAAAAATTAAACCTGGTAGAACAGATGGTAAAAGAATTGTTTATCCTCAAGTGGGTTCCTGAAAGTCAGAGATAAGCTAATTTATAGTAGCTAAATTGCAAGGGTAAATAATTGATATTAGGATAATGGACTAGAAGTCTAGGGTAATCTTTAGGATGGGACTTCCTGTCTGATTAATGTTGGATCTTGAAGAAACCTGTGAGGAATTGATAATCAACAAATGATAAACAATTTTGAAAATAAACCATTAAGTATACAAAAAACTGTCTTAGCACGATCCCAAGTATGATTAATAAAAAAATGGATAAGGAAATATGCTCAGTATCACATCAATTTGTGCATGATTAGACTATCTTATGTAATTGTTGAGGAATCTAAACTATTTGGATGAAAGGAAATATAAAGAATATCAAACCATTTATTAATACTTATTCGTCTTCTAGTCCATTGAATGAGAAAAACTGTAGTTGAAAAGGAAAATTCTATTAAAATTGGTCGATAAGGTTCTTCAACTGAGATTAATTATTGGCAAAGCCAATAAACACTTCTTCATGTGAATAATCTACCAACAACATCATGAAGAAAAATGCTATATGTATTAATTTTCAGTTTTGACATCTTTCTCCATGTTATAATTTGGTCTGTGTAAGTACAGAAGTACAGGAATTAAGACCAGTCAATAGTCCTTTGGCAATTATGCAGGGTTAATATGACAGTAAAAGGAGATAGCTAAGGCATCAATATTGATGCCTTTTATTCTCCTGAGTTATGCTTTATTCCGAAACTTCTTTAGCTGCTTTATTGCAGATATGTATGGAAGCTTTAATGGATAGAAACTTGGTGCCTTTGGTCTCCTTGTTACCATAGAAACTGCTTTTACACTTAAAAGTGAATGGGTGGAACCACTTGGGATTTTATTCTCCAGGACAGGATCAAATGGCTGAGGTGCTTCTACCTGCTCCAATTCCTCACTTCAAATTTGAAAGGCAACTTCTTGGACCACTGCTCACTCAATAGCCCAACTAGTTAGTAGTTGGATGCACATACAAACATAAACAATGATACTAGACTTTTGCCTAATTATTATGATTCAAATTTTCAACTAATGATAATTCATGATTAAGTGATGTAAATTGTAAATTCAAACTAAATTTTAATATTAAAAAATCACATATTTATTATAAAAATAACATCGAATTTATATATTATAATATATAAATGAGATATAAATCTCATCTTCTTCTGAATCGGTTTTGAATCGATTTTGAAAATAAAGAAGATCCGTAATCACTTTTTACCTTATTAGAGTCAGGTTAACAAAATTGTTAGTTTTAAACTAAACAACAAAATAATAAATATTAACCATTCTTTTTAATATATTGTAGATAATATTTGTAAACAAATCACAAAATTCACCATATCTTTAAAATTGTTTGTTAGGCAATAAAAAAAAAGGTTAAATACCAAAAATATTTTCATTAATAAACAATAAGTTATAAAATTGAACTTGACATAACATCTCATTTAAAATATTAAGTATATTAAATAGATTATCATTGTGACTTATATATGTTTATCATTTCTATTATAATAAATTGAAATAAATTAAAAAGAACATGTGTACATATTTATATTTATATTTATATAGATCTACGTTATCTTTTTTTAATTTTTCTTTTCTTTAAAGAGATGTATACTAATAAACCAAAAATTAATTATACAAATAATATTTTACCTAAAATCTTAAAACATTAATTTTGTAAATTTTTCATTATTTAACTTGGCTATTTTTCTTCGATTCACATATTCTAACATTTTTTTACCTTCTTTTTTATCTCTTCTCTTTTTCCTTGTCCATCTCTTGAATAATTTGAATTTAACTATATTAAAAATTTACTTACATACCAATGAGTATGTGTATAGTTTTTTATAAGTGAAATAAGTTATTAATTTATTCATGCTTTTTATAATTTAATTTGAATATTTACATTTGGTTTCATTCTTTAATAAATATTATTTATAAGGACCAAGCAAAGTGAACCGTGTCCTTTTATCTTTCTATATGATTAAAGTATCTTCTTAATAATTTTGTTTTTTTCTTAGTTTGAATTGTGGTTTTCTCAAGTCTCAATTCTAATTTCTGTAGCACCTAACATTTCTTTTCCTGACATTCTGAAAATGTCTCATTTTTGCTAAAGTTTCTTTGGTGTTTAGTGTTTACAACTATTTCAAATTTTAAGAGAAAAAAAGTAATGCAAAGTGCTAAGAACATAACAATGCACCCACAAAATTAGGCATATTGCGAAAAAGAAATATGGGCTCTGAAATATGAATAAAACAGAACAAACAGCTTTTTAGCCTATGTCTACCATCCTTCTTTCATGGGTCACCATATTTCCTTTTTTAATAGCTTTGGATTTTGAATATTTCGAGAATTGATTAATTTCGAAATATAATATTTTTTATAAGTTAAATATTTTATTGTTTTAACACCCATATTTTAGTGTTGACTTTAACAAAACCTAATATCGTGTTAATATTGTGATAAAATTAAAAAATATATAAGCCCTCTTGATACTTTAAAGTACTAAGTAATAAGTGATATATTACAAATTTATTAGATAACTAATAATACCTTTTATTCAAAAAAATCTCATTGACTAAAAATAGACTGAATTATAATATATAAGTGAGGTATAAACCTCATCTCCTAAATCAATTTTGGGAATGAGTTAGATTCATAATCACTTTTTACATGATATCAGAATTTGGTTGATAAGATTGTTGAGCCTAAATTGGACCACTTGTTAATATACTTAACCTTGATTAACAGGTTATTTAACCTAGATTGAGGAGAGGACCGAATTATAATATATAAGTGAGATGTAAACCTCACTTTCTAAACCAATTTTAGAAGTGATTTAACTCCATAATCATTTTCTACAATTTTTTTTACCATTTGATTAAAAGGGGGAGATTTCGTTTTCTTCATTTGTGGTCAAGTTAAGTAAATGGTGTTGATGTGAGAGGTATGTGGGTGTAACTGATAATGTATTTAATATTTTTGATATTGGAAACCATCAAATCCAAGAAACAACCAAGCTATGTTTCATACCACAAGCCAATAAGTTCCAATTTATTTGGCTGTAAAGCAAACTTTATACCTAAAAGATGCATGATATGGCTAGATGTTTCAACAACTCACTAGCCAACAACCAAACGTGCACTTCTCACTTTGCCATCTGTTTTCATCACTCGTTTTGACCTTGGCATGATTGATTAGCATGAATCTCCCCTACCCAATCGTGTACACCAAGAATTGCAACATTTTTTCTTCACTAAAGGGAAGTAGTTCATGTGAGTGCTAGCCTGCACCATGTCTTAGCCCATAACCATGTTCGATGGTGGAAATAAAACTATAATTTGGTCACATTTTTCAAGTCAAGAGATGAATATAAAGTTACACATTAGGTAGCTAAAGACAAGCCAAGTAGAAGGATTAAGTTTTTACATTTTGAATCTCTTGGATATAGATCTAAACATGGTCTGTCAAAAATTCCAACATTTACTTAATCAAAAGTGAAATCCCATCTAGGCCTCTGATAAAACTATTGAAGTGAAGTCACTTCCTTTTGCAAAGCAAAATCCTGGAATATACTTCTTTGAATTCTAGTTCTTATATACACTTTCTGCCTGAGCTTTCTCTAATTCCTTCAACATTATCACTAAAACCATACAAGAGAAAATAACAAACATGAAAAAGAGCTAAGAAACTGGAACATTAGTAAACTATATAAGCAAGAGACTCTACAAAACAGACAAGAAGATTAAATCACAAAGAATTCTTCCTTGCTGAGATCTCTACAATAAAGTCTAATCCTACTAGTTCTGAGTAGGATTTGGTATGCTGGGTGGTGCTTTCCTCAGGCTCGGTTCCACAACTTTGTTCTTCTGTTTCTTGCTTCCACTTATCTTATTTATACTTGTTGAAAAAGAAGCCAAGGATGAAGATAGCAGCACCCTTGACACTGACAGACTCGTCTCTCCTGAAAAACTCTGATCATAGGAGAGAGAGTACAAGGAGAACAGAAGTAAGTGAACCAAAACCAAGGCCAAGACAGCACCCAAAATTCTGTAACTTCTGATCTTCATGATAAATGGAGAAAGGGTTTTCAGCAGGAAAGAATGATGATTTTCAAGAGTTGGATCAGGTTTATATGAAAAGGGCAAGAGCATGCCTTGTGCACGTGGTTCACCATTACTTTCACAATATCATATTCTAGAAGGGAAGAAAAAGGTAGCTGATTAGTTAAGCAATGGTGTCGGTTTTTAGTTGATGATATGGTTAATGTATTTTCAACATTCCATTACTGAAATAAATGTTAACAATAATTTGAATGACACACAATCGACTAATGTTACTCCTCTTTATTGAACAACTTTTAAGTGGTGATTACAATAGGATCTGTGATTGGACACGTGAAAATCTGAGCTAAAAACTTTGTATACTCATGTTCAGTTGTTCATAGCTTTGCCAATCAAAACAATGGTTATTGGCTTTAGATTAGATTAAGAACTTACTGGGCTCATAGTTTGGTAAAATGCCTAAGCAGTAACAAATCAAACATATCCTAATCATTTCTATTTTGTAATCTTTCAGCACTTTTAAAATTGCCTTTCCACTAGTGTTTTTGCCTTGTGCTTCCATGTTTTCAGTATGACACGTGAAAACTGAAAACCTTATACTTGAGTTAGATTAGAAGTGAAGCAGAAAATCCCAACCATCTTAGCTGGCTTGTCAGAAACATTTGAAAACACTGATGCTCCCTGAAGATTCACACTAGGCAACCTTTGTTTTCTTCTGTTTCTTTTGTACTCGAGATTCTTCATGTTTTCCCAAGGTTGGAAGATGGGATGAGTATAAACTACGAAATTCAGCACCTTGGAAAATTCTTAGTCACCTCACATGATTCAGCTCCACTAGCCATCTTGGGGATCAAATTAAAATCCCCACTTTTAGTGTCTAATTTTGACTCAGGGACTCTTTGAGTGAATGTAAAACAATTCCAACATACACAATCACCTTTCTGTACATTATTTTTACATAATCCCCATCTGGTTTTCCAAAAAAAATTATAATTATCACCCAATTTGTTCCTAAGATTAGCTAAATCAATATTTTTAACTTGCTTTAATAATATTTTATCATCAAAGAGATTATAATTTTTGAATAATAAAAAATGAAATATTTAATTTTTTATTTATATATCTTTTAAAATTTAATTAACCAGATTTTCATTTTTAACTAATTAAAAATTTAAATCTTCATAGTTTAAACTAATTTCTAGTAAATTCTTACGATAACATTATTAATAGTTTGTACTTATTTTTTTATTTTATATATTAATATTTAATTAGCATAAAAAAATTAATTTAGGTTGAAGTTGTTAAATTATGTTAAATATATATAATATGTTTTTTTCTTATCATTTTAACCTAATTTCTAATAGGTTCTTATAATCTCACCATTAATCGAATACCTCAAAGTCTATAACCATTTAAGGTTGACAATTTTTTTTTTTTTTTAATTTAGGTTTTCACGTTAGTTTTTAAGTGTGGATTGGAGATGTTTTAAGCGGAGGAGGTAAGGGTTCAGATAGCAACTTACAGGTGTAAATAGGAGGCCCAATAGAAGCTGTTCCTCAACCTAAATATACAAGTCCATTTGGATGTTTTGCAGACCTGAATTAAAGCCCACTTAATCAGGTCGGGAAGGACCTTGTCATGTTTCACATTAATAAAATTAACAAAATAGATTATATCCGATTTAACATGTAAAATAATAAATTATTTTTATCCAATTAAAAAAAATTATTTTATATTTTATCTTTTAAATTTTGAATAATACTATTTCTTAAATTATTATTTAAATTTATTGTTTAAAAATATACTTTAAAAAAATAAAATATTAAAAATAATATTTTTTTTTCTTTTATCATTAAATTTTAAATTTTCAATGAATCAAATTTTAATTTCTAAATTTCAAAATATTAAATTTAATTTTTTATATTCTAGACAGATTATAAATCATTTTAAATTTTATATATTAAATATTTTTTTACTCAATTTATATCAAAATTTTCATTTTGAAATCACATATTTCAAATAAAATCTTAAATTTCAAAATTTGAAATTAAAATTTAAATATTAATATTAATATTATTCATAATAATGATTTTTTATGGTATACATATCTTATAAACATTAATAAAAATAATTATTTTAAATTCAAAAAATAATTATAGATTTAATATTTTAAAAAAATACTTAACATCCCTCTCTCTCTCTCATATATATATATATAATCAATTTTCATACAAAATAATATACTATGATAAAAAAAATATTACAAAAGTTTGGATGTACAACTGTTGTAATAAATATATATATATATATAATTTAATTATTTATTTAAATAAAATGAATAATTAAAAATATATAATAAAAGTTGTTAATATTTTAAAAGATAATATTACTTAAATTTATTAAAAATTTATATATATATTTTTTGGATATTTTATTTTTATTCTATATTTCTTTTTATTTTTTTAGAAAAATTCTTAAAAAGAACAATTAAACGTTAAGCAACAATATACACAAAAGGATGAATAATAAATATTTAAAAATATCGCATATGATCATTTTAGATAAAAGGAAAAATAAAAAATATTTTATATGAATTCTTTTAACGAATAAAAAAAATATATATATATATAATTTTATATTTAATTGTTAATTTATTGTATATTTTATTATTTTTATAATATTTAGATTTTATTTATAAAAATTATATATAATTTAAAAGAATCATAATTTATTAATATAATTTTGATAATAAAATATAATATATTTATTTTAAAATAATTATAAATTATTTATAAAATTTTAAATAAATTATTATAATTTAATTATTGATTTATAATATATTTATATTATTTTTATAATATTTAGATTTTATTTATAAAAATTGTATATATTAAAATCTGTATATTTCGTTATGATATTATAATATGATTTTAGTTTAGATTGTATTTTTAAATGTTAGTTAATTAATGATATTTATTTTATTAAAAAAATAATATATATATATATAATATTGAATTATATATTTTATTTATTTTAAAATATAATTTATTTATTTTAAAATATAATATATTTATTTTAAAATAAATATGAATTATCATTTAGTAGTTTATTTATGGTATATTTATATTATTTTGATAATATTTATTTTTTATTTATAAGGATTGTACGTATTAAAATTTAGATAGTTTGTTTTGAAATTATGGTTATATTTTTATATGTTTTTGTAATGAATTTAATAATGGGGATTTAATTAATGTTATATTTTAAATGTTAGTTTATTAATTATATTTTTTATTAAAATAATATATATATATATATACATATATCAATATAAATATATATATATATATATTTTTTTTTTTTAATTAAGTATGGTAAATTATTAAAATTAATGTTTATATCAAAATAAAAATTGCAAATACTTTTTTTAACTTCAAAATAAAATAAAAACTAAACTATTTGGATGACGGTAAATATAATTTTTATAAGAAATAGGTTATAAATAAATAAATAAAATATAAAAATATTATATAAAATTTAAGAAATTTAATAATAATTTTTTATATATAAATTTTATATTTATAAGATTTGAAAGAGACATATTTAATATGAATATTAATAAATTATAAATTATGATATAAATGAGATATTGTTGTGATTTGAAATATTTTTTTTAGAAATATTAGATATGAGAATTTTAAATAATAATAAGTTATAAAATTTTAATAATATATATTTTTGAAAGAATAATAAATAATTTTCGAAAAAAAATAAAAAAGTTTAGAAAAAAAGTTTTAGAATAATGAACTAATATAATGTTAAACTTTTTTATATTTTTTTAAATTTTAATCAACTCCATGACAAAAAAAATCATTTATTTAAATTATATATTTTTATTAGTTATATGTAATTTTTTTTTATTCTTTATATAATCAAGATATAAAGGTGAGAGTACTTGAAAAACATCATATTGATAGAAAAAGATTTCATTTTAAGTGAAAACAAATATAACAACATAAGTATTTGGATAGTATGGATGAATTGATTCGTGAACTTGAGAGAAAAGCCTATTATAATGTCTTGCGTACTTTCAGAATGCAATCCAATGATCTTTCATGGGTAAGTATTAGTCCTTCCCTTCATAATCTTAGTGTTATTTCGCATTTGAAGACCAATTCTTTGCACCTGTTCTTCACCAGGAAAAGGAAGAGATGCTAATTAATCTTAGGGAAGAATTGAGGATCTCAAGTGATGATCACCTAGAACTCCTTCGCATGGTTAATACTGGTGATAATGATTTCACCATGATGGAATTTTCAGGTGACATGTAAGAAAGTGATATTACTTTTTTTTTCTTATAAATTTAAAAACTCAATTGCATGTCATGTAAATATTGTTTATCTTTCACAAACGTCATCACTATTTAATCCTTTATATTGTGTTGTGGTTTTCATACAATTTTAACTTAATGAAAATGCAATCAGACAGGGAGAGGAATCAACTAGTCATGGCTATATTAACGTGAGAGAAGATGCAATCAGACACAGAGAGAAATCCACTAGCCATGGCTATCTTAACTTGAGGGAAAATGCAATCAGACAGAGAGAGGAATCAACTAGCCATGGCCATCTTAACTTGAAAGAAAATAGAATCAGACCGAGAGAGGAATCAACTAGTCATGACAGTCATCAATATGCAATACCAAACATACCTACACGCCCTATGAAGACTCGGAGAATATCCGAATCGGTTCGTGTGCCTTTATAATTATGTATGCTTCTGATATCTTTCTAATTAGTTTGTGACAACAAAAAGTAATGTTTTCTGTTATTTTTCTAGCCTGGTGATGACACACGAGGGCAAGGTGCACAATCTTGTGGGATAGACCAAAATAATGATATTCCAGTTAGAGGAAGAATTAGAAGACATGATAATGTTGGAAACACAAGCATATTAGCCTCACACCCAAGAACTGAGCAAGAAATTACTTTGAGAGACACAAATAAATTGGCAGAAGAGGTGAATGTGACATTGATATAGCATCCTAAATATTGAGAATAGGAAGAATAGGGGAACTGATTATATAATGAGCTGATGTTTTTCAGGTGGAAAGTGTTCTTGCTATCAATCCTCCAAATTTTTTGGAACTTCAGAGGGCAAAGAATTCCTTGCTTGTATGTATGATTAGTTTTTTTTTTGTCCTTCTGTCTCATGTTATTGTTCATACTTAATACTGTTAAGTGTTAAATGTGCAGGAGCAAGAGAAGGACCTTCTTAGTGCAATTGCATGGCTTGACTGTGATTCTGATAAGGACTCGGATTCTGATACATAAAGAACAATTTGTTCTATTCAAATGTTTTGAATATTATTACTTATAAGACCATAGAACTAAGTTGGTTGATCTGATTTGTGAAAATTAGGGTTTGTTTCAATTTAACTAAAAAGAAGAGGGAAAGAAGAGAGTATAAATAAAAGAAGGAGAATTATTTGGTAAACAAAGAAGTGTGGAAAAATAGATAAAATATATATTTTGGACTCACACAACAAATTTTCGAATTTTCTAATAAAAAATAAGAAAAATAGATAAATAAGAAAAATAGATAAAATTGTATTAATATATTAATTTTAATTAAGTTAATTTTAATATATTAATATATTAATTTTAATTAAGTTAATTTTTATTTTAAATGAGTTAAAGGTTATTATAGAAGATTTGACGAGTAGCTAAATACTTAAAGATAAATTTATCGTCTAACACATTATATATTCGTAAAACTGAAAAAAAAGTGATTAATATTTTTTAAGAAAAAAAATCTTGATTATATCTTAATTAATGAATAAAATCAAAATATAATAATATCTCTTCCATCAATTATCATCAAGTCTAAATTAAATATATTAATAAGTAATAATTTACTAATTATATAATATATAAAAAGAAGAAAATGTATTTATATATATATATATATATATATATATATATATATATATATATATATATATATATATATATATATATATATATATATATATATATATATATATATATAAGATATGAGTTATACTTAGTAATAAATCATATAAACATGTAACTTTTTATTCTAAATAATTTAGCAGAATCTTTTTTATCTTTGAAACTTTCGCGCATTACCATATTAAAAAAAATCAATATATATTTATTACGGAATAAATATAATTCTTTAGAATTAAAAGTTAAAATAACACAATTTTCAAAAATATTTCAAATAAATAAAAAATAAAGTATATCATATAGAGGGTTTCTAAATTTCTGATATAACTAAATAACTTAACTAAACTTAATGTATATTACATTTTTAAATTTAATTAAGTTCCACATGCGTTATCTTGTACCAACCAAATTTAATTATATTAATAATAATTAATTAAATTTTAATATTACTCAATATCTAACAAGTAAATAATAAGTAATTATAATTGAAAAATATAAAAAAAAAAATACTAACTAAAATGTAGCATTAATGGAGAAAAGTAAGAAAATGGCCTAATAATAGTGTACATTTAATATAATATATGATTTTTTTTACAGGATTAATATCTCGCTTTTTACCATTTTAGTCGTTAACAAATTTATATTATTTACACTAGTGTTTAAAAGTGTATGCATTCAACTAAATGAGTATAAATATAAAAAAATATTATCAATGTTTTTAAGAATAAAAACGTATTTAGTTCAATAGAATAAATATGAAAAAAAGAGAAATTTCAATGAAGGATAAGTGAACTTATGTACAAAATAAGTTAAAGAAAAAAATAAATTATTTGTATAATTAAACTTTTAATCTTCCAATGGAAGCCAAGAATTTTAGACCAACCGTCTTACTCATTACCCTCACTAACAAACCAAACACTGCGTTTCAAAGACTAAATAAAAGGAGCATACAGCGTGGCACACGAAAGTCTATTGGTGTCCCTGCCGCTTCAACTATCTCTTCCTTCCTCATTCATTCTATATTCCCTTACGCTCTCTCGAAATCATCTTCTATTATTCATTCTTTCCTCGCTTTGTTGCTATATCCTCACAGCATCCTCATGATCAACGTCAAACGCGAATTTGACGGTGATGGTGATAGCAGCAGCATCGACAAACGTGACTCTGAACTCCATGCCGTTAACGACGACGCTGATTACCAAACTCCTAAACGCCGTCGAGGTATTCGCTCTCGGTACCTGGCCGTCAAGAACATGATTCAAGGTAATTTCGTTAACTCTCTTTGCTTAATTCGTACTCTTAGTTTCGTTGTATGATTTCGAATACTCCTTACTAGTACACAATGCACGAAACGACCGCCAATGCTGTGTCGTATTTGATTTTCTGTATAAGGAAGGAAATAGCAGCGTTTTGAATCTTGCTTGCACGTCTACGTCATGGTTTTTCAGATGAAAGGGAAGAAATTGCGAGGCCTGACTCTGACAAGTTCGATTTGATCTTTGATGAAATGGAGAGCTTACATCAGCAAGGTATTTTTTTTTTTTAAATTTTGACAGCACTATTTTGTGGTAATGCCTAAGCACGCGAGTAGTTCGGATTAGTTTTGAGGAGTTTTGTAGGAACTGTTGTTTTAAGCTGTTTGTGTAAATTAAATTAATAATTCCAAACATACTAAATTAAGCATACTATTAGGAGTAACTATATTCGCCGCACTTGCTATATGCAGCTAAAAATGTATGTTGTCTTTGGAATTTCATCCACTAGCACCTCTGGTGACAAAATCACGCCCAATTAGATGATTTACATACAAGCTACAACAACTCTAGCTTCCAACTCACAATCTAAATTTTTTATGGACACAAAACCAATGCATGTTTATGACTATATTTTAAATATATAATGAATGTGATTCTATATAATTATTAATGCAAGTGTTAACATTGGTTCATCCAATCTTGTTTGAAGGTTTTGATACAGGAGATTTAAGTCTTATTTAACTTTGTGAATTATTTAACTAGAATAATATTTTGTCTCCTAAGTTACACATCAAATTTATTTAATTGAAGATTAGGAAATTAAATAGTGACACTTCATCTCTTCTTAATTTTTTTTTATCATTTTATGGGTTTCTCTTAATAATATTCACAATAATAGTGATACCAATTGAAGGCTTGAAGTGGAGGAAGGAGATGGAAAAACTTTAAGAAAACCATAGTTTTCATAGAAATAAATATTCCTCTATTTTATATAAGATATTGTTTAGAAGAAATTGATAATATTTTATATAAGATATTTTATAGTTTTTCTGAAGTATTAATTTTTTTTCCTTGTTTGTAATCATTAGATATTATAAACATAGGTCTTTTTCTTAATAAATAGAAATAGTGAATAATCTTATCAATATACAATAAGTATATTACTCCTCAGAAATTTTAATTGAAAATAATTTTAAAATTTATTAATGATGAAATTAAATTTGATACATTAATAACATTATTTTAAAATTTGAATAAAATTAATTGAATTAATTTACTAATTGAGCTATGTAAATATATCAGAAATATATTATGTTAAACAACTTACGTTAAGAACTGAAGAATAATTACCCAAAGATGATCTAAATTCTTTACACAAAACACTCTGTTTCCCAAAATGGACTCCTTATTCTAAGAAACATAATACCGCAATTATCCATGACAACTGTGCCCCATGTTAAAGTATGAAATAGGTAAAACAAATTCTAAAAATTACACAACAGAAACAATTTACAAAATTGAGTGATGTATATGGAAGGTAATTTTAATTAGGTTATCTTTTTTGTGTCAGTTTAAAAAATTGAGTAACTTGCGTGTGGGAATATAAATGTTACATCATTATGCTTAGAGTCATGAAAGGATTTAAGCTATGGCGGTCTTTTTAGTATCAATTTACAAAATTAGGTCATATATCTTTGGTGTCAAAAGTATGTAAGTTATACACCATGAGTTGGTGTAAATAAAATAGACATACAAAATGACTTGTAGGCATGATTGCTATGTTAGGTTAATGAGGTGTTATTGGAATTATCATTTTACTTGACAATACCAAAGGAGCATCAAGTCTCAGCGGTGACATTATTTTAATATGCGTCTCCCAACACTAAACTTGCACCGCTGCAACATCACAGGATAACGAGATGTAGCATAATGAACAACTTGCAAAGACAAGGATGACATGTCAACATGTAACATGTATGGTGACTTCGTCATCAACTACCATAGACATGTTATGATATGATGTCTAAGTATATTGCAACACTATTCATGTATGGGGACGTACATGTTACGTCATTATCTTTGGTGTCATAAAAGGATGTAAGCTAAGGCACCATATGAGGTGGCTTAAATAAAATAGACATACAACTAAGAGACGTGATTGTTGTTAAGGCTATTAGTGAAATTTCATTTTACTTGACAACATTAGAGTATCATTGAGTATCAGAGGAGGCATCATTCTAATAGGCGACTCCCAACATATACCTCAACAGGGCAGGACAACGAGGTGTAATCGGATAGGACAAATATTAAGACAATGATGATGACATGTCAACATGGCAGAGTTGCTAGTCAACTTACACATTCTTGTTTGTTCATTGGGATACATATAAGTATACCTACACCATTCATGCAAAATTTCCCCTGTTGTAAATTGGATCTGTTCTACAGTTTCTTTTTAATCTTGTTTCGTACTTTAACTGTGCCTTATAGTAACAAATATAATACCCCAAGTTTTTTCAGTGTAATTTACATAACATACTTTATTTTTCATGTTTAAATTTTGCTTTTAATTTGTTTTTATTGTTTTGTCTAATTTCAGTTACAAAACCCAGAGAACAAGTAGCTGATGCAAAGGCTCTTTTGGAAATCGCCCAATCCTTGGTAATGTCTGTGAGAACTACTGCCAATGGGGGAATATCTCCTTCAGACTTTGTTACCCACATTCTAAAAAAATTCGGAGGACAAGTTGGAGCAAGTACTACAGAAGATTGCAGCAGAAACTCAGTAGCTTGGAATGATATCGGAGTTGCAGTGTCACATGTTTTTAGAGTTGGTTATGGGTGCTGTACAATGTAATGTCCATTCCCGTATATCTAAGAGAAACTTTTCTTATCCTATTGTAATATTGCTTTGGACATTCATTTCCAATTTGCTTAAACAGGATGGGCCCAATGGATGCAAAAATAAAGCAGAGGAAGGTCATTAATAGTCGAAAGCCAGCGACACCCACTGAATTGGCCCGCCCTGAAGAGGTAAAACTTATTGAGTCTGCAGTTGCTAGAAATAAAAAAGGAGACATAATGAGTAAGACTTGATAATCGGTTTTCATTTTGATAGACCTTTAAATGTTACACAAGTTTTCAATTTGCAATTTTCATGATCTGCAAAGTTTCGAATATGGAATTATTAAAGCTACTATTTTTTTTGTTTATTATTCAGAATTTTAAATTCGGTGATTTTTTTTATGTAATATGATATACTAATCTCTTCTTTTTTTATTACATTATTGTATATTTTTGCAGTTATGTGATTCAGGGGAAGAGAGAACTGAGACTGATAAACATATGTTAACTATGTTTAACATCTTAAGGATTAATAAAGTTGTCAAGCTTGAAAATCTGGTATTGAATCGGAACTCATTTGGACAAACCGTGGAGAATTTATTTGCTTTATCTTTTTTAGTCCGAGATGGTCGAGCTGAAATAAAAGTTAATGAGGCTGGATGGCAACTAGTCTGTGAGTTATTTTAAAAATGCTTATACTAATTCTGAACTCAGTTTATTATCCAATTAGCCTAAATTTCACCTGCTATTTTCTTCATGTACTTGTTCAATGCCAGCCCCAAAGAATGCTCCTGCAGCAAATTCAATTCTTTCTGGGGAAGTTGCTTTCAGTCATTTTGTATTCCGATTTGACTTCAATGATTGGAAGGTATTTTTTTTTTTAACTGTTGGTTGTATTAAATTAATTTAGTGTATAATTTTTTCTTTGCTCTATGTCACAATTATAATTTTTATTTCTTCTTTCTAAAAATAATAGTTTATAATTTTTTATTATTTTCTAAAATAATAGTTATTTTAGTCTTTTTCTTAAGCAATTTTTTTAACAATATTCTCATACATAATGAAGAATAATCAAAAAAAGAAATACATGAGAAATTGAAAATTAAGAGTATTTTTATTTTAATTTTTATTAATGGAATATTTAATTTGTGGGTGAAGATGTTACTTTGGAATGTAGGGAGTAACTTTTACTCCTTTTATTTTCTTTTATTGAATATTAATAGTGGGAGATTATTGTAATAAATCTCAGAAATCAAATTATTGTGCAGAACAGTGCAGAACAGCATTGTATAAGTGTTCTAAACACTAAATTTGAATATTGAGACCTTTGCACTATCACTTTGATTTTAATGGTCATTCAAATTATAGCACTTTTTTCCTTACACTTGATTTTCTAATGAATACAAATTATTCAAGAAAAAAAAGAGTTCCTTTCTCATTTTAATTTTCATCTGCAAGTTTTTAGTAATTTAATTTTTTTTTTCTGTGTTGGTGTTCTTGCAATGAATTTTCAGTTGATGGTTCACACTGTTGAAGTGGGAGAGGAGCTGATGCCTCATAGAGATAGTCAATCAGAGAGTTAATGATGTATTTTTTTTTTTTTAGAGAAAAAAGATTTTATGTACAAGCTCGTTATTATATGTATTGTAGTGGGTATATACAAGCTTGGTAGCCTACATTCAGATGAAGTTTTTACATGAATACATACTAATCTTTTGAAAACTGTCTGTCAAAGAGCATAATTTTGGTTAACTAATGGTGGCGCAACTGACATGCAAATGTTGTGTTTGATCAAAATGAAAAATTAAAGATAATTTTTTTATATATTTAAGATTAAAATAAATATTTTATTATTTTAAATTTTAAATTAATTTTTTTATATATAAGGACAAAATTATTTATTTATTTAATTCATTATTTACACTTACATGAATGTTTATTTTTTATCATCTCTTCTAACCTCACTAATAACTTTTTGAAATTATAAGTCAATTTAGATTTAACTATATAAAAAAATAACAAGTTTAATTCACTGTTTCTTCATATATATTTTTCATTTCAATTAAATTTGGAGTGTATTTTATTTAGTGTTTGCAATAATTTTATATTATTGCTATAATAATTTATAACATTGTGTTCTTAAAAATTTGTTACAATTTTTTTATTTTATGTAATTCATGTTATTATCATTTTGTTGTTTTCTTTTTTCATTAATTTTTTTTATAAATATTATTATTTTTTAAAATTAAAATTCATGTATAATTTACAAACTAAATAAAAAAAATAAAAAAGATAAAAAAATAAAAAAAAAATATTCTTAAAACTCTCTAGTCAAAACAACTTATTTAATATAATACATTCAATACTAATTTTCAATTTCTTTTAATATTATTAAATATTGTAACTATGTATTTTTTAATTGAAGTTATTTATTAGATCGAGCGTTAAAATTTTTCACAAACTTCTTTTATAAAAGATTTCAAATATAAAATAAAATAAAAATTAAATTAAAATTAAAGTGAAAGAGACTAATTTTTCTAATTATCAAAGAACCTTATTCTTTATCAGGTTTAATATAGAGTGATATATAGAGACATAAAATATATTTATACACATGATGAATGGTGAACTAGTTAGTTAAAGTTAGTTAGAAAAAACTTCAAACTTAGAGATTATAGAAGAGAAGGTCTTGTTTTCCAGTGGTTTAGTGAATAAGTCAATAGGTTGATTAACAAAACTTATTAGAAGAAGATGAAGCAATTTGTTTTTAATTTTCTCTCACATAATGTAACAGTTAATTTCTATATATTTAATATGTTCATAGAAATTGGAATTAGATGAAATGTGCTGAGCAGATTGGTTATTATAGTATAACACAACTTGAGAGGAATCGGTAATGTCAAAATCAGAGAGAAAATAAAAGTCAGCCACTATATCTCACATGTTGTGCTAGTAAGTGCATGATATTCAACTTCACAAAATGAACGAGAAACTATTGTCAATTTCTTGGATTTCCATGAAATGAGAGATTTTCGAAGAAAAATGCAGTAACCTGTGGTTGAGCAGCGAATGTATGGACAGGTTCCTAATAAGAATCGCTAAATCCTTTGAGCTGCATAGGAGAATCAGAAGGGAAGAATAGACCTTGAGAGTGATTAGCTTTGATGTATCGAAGAATACGGTTGACACCATGAAGATGTTAGTGTGTTGGATGTCTAGTCGAGTGTTTGTTAAGTAAAGTAATCGTCCAATGAGCCTTCGATAAATA
The DNA here is from genome assembly GCA_016859785.1 of Macrotyloma uniflorum. Lineage (NCBI taxonomy): Eukaryota > Viridiplantae > Streptophyta > Magnoliopsida > Fabales > Fabaceae > Macrotyloma > Macrotyloma uniflorum. Next base: position 7,827,892 of record BDMB01000004.1, read on the forward strand.
TTTATGTATGTCAACGATAGTAGTGGATTCTTCAAACAAACTCTTCATGTCTCTGGTCATTGGAGTGGAAGACGGGTTTGCAGCAAGCATTCCAGAGTCAGAGAGAATATCGAGGGCATATTTATGTTAGCATATATGGATACCTTTTTGTGAATGAGCAACTTCGAAATCAAGGAAATACCTCTATTGACCGAGGTCTTTTATTTTGAAGGTAGCATCCAATAGTTGCTTGATATTGCGAATATCAGTTATAGAATCACCTGCAAGAATTATGTCATCAACATATACCAAAATAATTGTGAAGGATTTAGTTGTGTTTTTAGTGAATAGTGAGTGATCAGAATTGGATTGATTAAAACCAAAGATTTTGAGAAAGCTTGAGAGTTTAGAAATATCACTATTTGCTGGCTGGTTTTAAACCATATAATGACTTATTAAGTCTGGAAACTTGGTTTGGTTTGGTTGTGGTGTAACCAAGGGGTAAGGTCATATAGACTTCTTCATCTAAATTTCTATGGAGGAAAGCGTTATTGACATTAAGTTGCTCCAAATATCAATTCTTTGTTGTTGCTAGAGCAATAAGGAGTTTAATAGTGGTTACTTTTGCAACTGGGGAGAAAGTATCAACATAATCAATGCCTTCTAACTAAGTATATCCTTTAACAACTAATCTGGCTTTGTATCTTTCTATTGTTACATCAACTTTTCTTTTATTTTGTAATCCACTTGCACCCTATGACTTTCTTCCCAAGTGGTAGACCAGTGAGACACCAAGTGTTGTTCATCTATAGTGTTGAAGTTCGTTCTGCATGGCTTCAATCCAGTTTGGAGACTAGATTGTTTCTTTGTAAGATGTTGGTTCTTTTGTAGAGGAAATTGCAAGAATATATGAGAGGTGATGGTTAGATATTCTATCATAAGATATTACTGAAGATAATGGATAAGAAGTGTTCCCTGTTGAGTTGTAAGTATTAGATTGCGCTCCATTTTGAAGATGCAAATCTTTTAGATAATTTGGTGTTCTTTTGACTCATATTGATCTTCTTGTTTCAGGAAGATTTTCATTGTTTTGTTCATTAGATGCAGTTTGATTATCCACATGTTTGGTATATGGAAAAGGGTAAAGAGGAAAAATGTGAGTGTTGTCAATTGAATTTGTAACAATTTACATATTTTCCTTAAAAACATGAGGAAATATATTTTCATGAAAAATAACATCTCTAGAAATGAAAACTTCTCTATTGTTTATGTCAAGTGTTATGTAAAGGTTTGTGAGGTCAGGTTGTTGATTATGCAGCAATTCAAAGAGAGTGTCTTAGTTTAGAATCAAAGTTGGTAACTTGTTAATCAAATGAACAACATGACAAAAAAGCATAAGACCAATATATATGTGGTATATTAGATTAGAAAAGAAGGCATCAAGTAATATTAGGAATATGCTTATGTTTTCTTTCAACAATTGAATTTTATTGAGGGGTCTCTATGCAACTGATTTGATGTATAATCCCATATTGATCATATAATTCTTTAAAGAGAAACTCTTTCTCTTATCATCTTGATTTTCTTATTGAATTGAGTGTGAACAAGTGAATTGAAACTTGAAAGGAGAAATCTAGTTTTAGTTTTACATTTCATAAGAAATATCCAAGTGTGTCTAGTGTGATTATCAACAATAGAGAGAAAGTATTTTTGTCCATGTATAAAGGTTTTTGCAACAGAATCCCAAATATCTGTGTGAATAATATCAAAAACATTATAAGTAATAGAACTATTGTGTGGGAAAAGCAATCAGTGTTGCTTCGCTAAATGACATGAATCACAAATTTTATTACTATTGTTCTGTATTTAAGAAAAATATCTACACATATGTTGAAGAATCCTATCAGAAAGATGACTTATATGTTGAAGAATCCTATCAGAAAGATGACTTAATCTATGATGCCATAGATTGATTTCAGTCTCAACATTATTATGCTAAATGTTGTTGTTGTTGAAATTATGCAAATAGTACAGGTCATTTTGCAAGCTAGCTTCTCCAATCATCTTCAAAGAAACATAAGAAACATTGTCCTGAATCTGGCAAGCATCATGTGAGAAAAGGAGTTGACAATTTAAAGATTTTATAAGGCATTGAATAGAAGTAAGATTGAAAGAAAAAATGGATGTAAAGTACATTAAAGAGTATAAGATTATCATATAGATAAATAGCTCATGCCTAGTAAGCAACTGCATATGAATTATTTGGCATTTTAACACGCACATGATTAATTTTATAGAAGCTAGTGTATTGAGTTTGATCATGAGTGACATGATCAGTAGCACCTGTGTCCAATATTCATATATGAGTTTGATGTTTACCTTTTTCAACACCATCGGAGGAAGATTCACCAAGGAAAGCATTTATTTTGTTGTCCAAAGAATCATTGCTGGGTTCTTGCAGGAGCGTGAGTAATTTCTGGAACTATTTAGAGGTGAATTGATTATTCTGATTTGTTTCTTGCTGAACATAATTGTTCTTGGTGTTGTTGGTCATTGTGTTGTTGCCTAATCCAAGGAGGGAAGTCATGTTTGGAGTAATATTAATCAATAGTGTGATTGCTTTTATGACAATAGGAGCATTGTTTTTCATTGTTGTTTCTTCCTCTACCTCTTCCATACATACATTTTCCAGTTGTTGGTACTGTTGAACATGGATTGTTTCTACATTCTTTATTATAATAAAAAGTCGTATTACAAATCCACAAATTTATCTTTAAAAAAGATAAAATCTTGAGTACTAAAGAATATATGCAAGAAAGACATGTAGTGGCTGAAAAACAAAATAATTAAAAAAACTTTCATAATAAAGACAAATTTGAATTATAGAACTTATAATGAAATTTATATTTTTAACTTTATTTTTTTTATTTTTTTTTATTATAACTGATATGATAAAGTATTTATTATAATAATTAAAATTATAATTGATATGATAAGTGATTACTATAATATTTAAAATTATATCTTTCATAATAAAAGTGAATGTTTTTTCATTTATCCATATAAACTGTGAAACTTTTTATTTTGTTTTTTTTAATGGGAGAGAGATGAAAAAATATAAAATAAATAAAAGAAATTAATTTTATCTATTTAATATTTTTAATTATTTATTATAATTATTATAATAAAAAAATCAATGACTCATAAAATACATTTAAACCACGTTTTATGATAATAACATAATCAATGAATTATCTCTATTAATTATCTTTTTAACTGTATCTAAAATCATAATCTTTAAAAAATGTAAATTGCGTATATAAAGTGACAAAATGAATAATGTTATGTCATGTGACGGAAATTGAGGAGGCAGTGTAAACGTCATAACAAATCCAACCTCATCAAACCCTTTCCCCTCTCTCTACGACTCCTTGTCCCAAAACCCCTCTTTCAGGATCACCACTCCTAGGGTTAGGGTTTTTCCTCATTCATTTTCTATCAATATTTCTTTTTCTTTTCCTTTCCTCTCACCAATTGTAAGCTTAGGTTTTCTCTGTAATCTTCTATACATAGAACTCGCTATTTCTTCCGGATCTAGATCGATGGATACCCGTAAGAGGGGAAGGCTCGAACTCGGTTTCAACTCAAATGGTGGATTTAAGAAATCCAAACAAGGTTTGATTTTAAACATTTTTGGTTTCCTGAGTTTTTGCTATTTTCGTCTGCCTTAGTTTATTATGTTTCAAAAGTTGTTTGTCTTTGTTTTCTTCTTTTTGTATTCTGTGACGCCCTTTAAGGAGAGAAATTTATCGCTCAAACTTATGAGCATAGTTTCTGCTGTGGTAGAATTGTTTCAGGATTGGTCTGTTTTTCAGTAGTTGGGGCAGTGGAAAACCTAACCTCTGATTTCCCTGTCTAATGAACTCAAAAAGTACAAAAAAAATTCTAAAATGTTGTCACTCAAAATTAATTACATTTTAAAGTTGTTGGATAATACTAATAGTTTTGGAATAAAATTTACTAGATTAATAAGCAAGAGAATGTTAACTGAGAACAAGTAATAATGTTTTGCAACAGAAATGGAGTCCTTATCAACTGGTGTAGGAAGCAAATCGAAGCCTTGTACCAAGTTTTTCAGGTTCTAATCTATTCCTATCTAATAAAATTTTGAACTGCCTATCTATTCTTAATAGTGGTTTATTATAATTATTTAAGAATTGACTGTTTAATTGCTATAAAACTTAATTGTGCAATTCTGCAAATTAACTGGGCATTCAAAGCTTTTATACAGGTACATTCTGTTCTAAACAAGTTGTAACAGAAATAACAGAGTACAAAAAACAAGTTGATGGACTATAGTTGGCATCAAGATCACTTTATCAATGATAAATTGATCATTTCCCACTTAATGTTCACCTTACAGCTTAATTAGTTTGTTTCTCATGTAATTATGTACAACATCAATTTTTCAACCTTTAATTAGTTCTATTGCCTATGAACCTACCTTTCAATCGGTAAGCTATTAACAAACTAATATGAATTGAACCTCAATTGGTTGGGTCAGGTATGTTGTCAAAAACTACATATTAATTTTGGTGGTTTTGTACTACAAATGGTTTATGCAAGTGCTGTAGGCTGCAATGACATATTTATATGGCAGAATTTTGGTTTTCTGCCATAGTCCACTATCTGCCATTGACAATGCTGTTTGGTTACCAGTTGGTAATGTAATAAATTGCAAATGTATATTTTTTGTTTGAGTTCTTTGATTGCCTGTCCTTTCATACAATTTTAGAGTCCGATTCAATTGTCTGATTTATAATTTTATTTGTGACTGTCAATGTATATGAGTTTGGGTGCTTTTTCTTCTAGATCTTTAGTGGCTGTCATGTTCTCTTTTCCATGTTCAATTTCTTCTCTTTGACTTTCATATTGCACTATTCAGGGATCTGGTCTTCTTTACTGTGATAATATTTCAGATTGAGTGAAAGTGATATTAGGTTATTATTTTGGATGGGTACAAAGTAGCAGCTGTACTCATTTATTTCAAATCTTGATAGACTGTCTGCCAGATTTATTACTGTGATCTTGTTGGTTCTAAGAATTGGGCCTTGCTTGAGATCTGCCTGTATGACTGTGCCTTTCTCCTGTTTGGCTAGTGCTCTTGCTTAATTATTTCCCTCTCAGTTACTTGGTTTTCTACTTTAGGTTTTTCATCTAGTTCAATCTGAAGGGACCATTCTGAAATTCTGACCTTTTACCATTTCAGTGTGCATGAGTGGTTTACAAATATTTTACAATATATTAGACGACTTTGATAGTCTAATTTGCTTGTTTGTACTATCTTAAAACTCCCTTACTGTCTATTTTGCTAAATAAGCCATTAATTTCTTCATGCTACATTTTATACTTAAGGAAGTAGGAAATGAGTTACTATATTCACTTCTATCTTGTAAATAAAAAGAAAGACATTGGTGTAATCTGGTTGTATTTGTCTTGCAGCACTTCTGGTTGTCCATTTGGTGAGGGTTGCCACTTCCTGCATTATGTTCCTGGTGGCTATAATGCGGTTGCCCATATGATGAATCTAACACCTGCAGCACCTCCAGCATCAAGAAATGTTGCAGCTCTGCCACCTGTACCAAATGGGTCTGCACCACCTGCTGTTAAGACCCGCATATGCAACAAGTTTAATACTGCTGAAGGTTGTAAATTTGGTGACAAATGCCATTTTGCCCATGGTGAATGGGAACTTGGCAAGCATATTGCTCCATCATTTGATGATCATCGTGCCATGGGACCCGCTGCAGCAGGTCGTTTTGCTGGTCGAATGGAGCCTTCTCCTGGTCCTGCCACAAGTTTTGGTTCCCATGCCACTGCCAAGATCAGTGTCGAAGCTTCCCTGGCTGGAGCAATCATTGGGAAGGGTGGTGTGAACTCAAAACAGATCTGCCGCCAAACTGGAGCCAAACTTTCGATTCGTGAGCATGAATCTGATCCTAATATTAGAAACATTGAACTAGAGGGAAATTTTGAGCAAATCAAGGAAGCTAGTAACATGGTGAAGGATTTGCTACTGACCCTGCAAATGTCTGCCTCATCAAAAGCTAACCCAGGTGTTCCTGGTGCACCTACTCGAGAGCATGGAAGCAATTTTAAGACGAAGTTATGTGAGAATTTTTCAAAAGGATCTTGCACATTTGGAGAGAGATGCCACTTTGCTCATGGAGCTGCTGAATTGCGTAAAACAGTATGAACTTTCTGTTAGTCCGGTACATTAGCCAGAGCTATTATTATTGTTGTGCATTGCTACTTTAGCAGTACTGACAGGACTTCTGATGTTAGTTTTGCTGTTGAGTTGCGTTTTATATAACTTGTTTTCTTTATCATTTGCTACTTCCGTTTATATAATGAAAGTGGTGTTCTTTAGGTGACCCACTTAGTTGAAAAAATCTTGGTTCTCTTGTCCTTATTTTGGGGTTGGAGAATAATTTTATTTATCTATTTATAGACACATATTACTTGTGTCAGGGGATGGTACTTGTCTAGTCTAAAGTAATGAAATTATTATTATCATTATTATTATTATTATCTTTTCTTCTAAATAATAATTGTTAAACGAATTTAAAAATAGTATTCCATTCTCTTTAAGTAAGCTGTGAAAATTAGTTTTATTCTATTTAAAGAGGTAAAATTAATATTTTTAAAATTATTTTAAAATGAATAATTTAAGAAACATAAAAGAGAAGTTTTATTTTATTAATTAAACAATAATTATCGTCAAACAGATGTAGTAAGTTATTAGCACATTCTCTGCGTTTAATCAAGTACTGTGAGATGAAAGAGATTATTTTTTATTTTGGTATATTTTTTAAAAATTGTCAAATTGTTCAAATAAATTTTTAAATTTTTAAAAGATGTGATTTTAATATTTTTATATTTAAATTTAATAATTAGTAATATTTTATTTTAATAAAATTGATAAAAAATGTAATTTTAATTGTTTTTTATTTAAATATAATATTTAGTAATATTTATTTTTTATTATAAAGTAGATAAAAAATTAAATTTCAATCATTTTTAAAGTTTAATGATTAATAATTCATTAGGAACCAAAATAAAATTAAAAGATACAATCAACTGTAGTTATGAAAATAGAATTTTGGTAAATAATGAGATTAGTAAATACAATAATGGATGCAGTTCTTTTTCAAACTAAACGAGATCCATATTTACCTTACTATGAATTAAAATATTTTATAAATTTAACTCACTTTAAATTAATGGTAAATATTCTTTCATTTCTCTTACTTTACACATCTCTTGATTTAGAAAGAAAATCCAAATTTGAAACCCAATAGACACCCAAGCCAGGATATCTAATTATAAAATAGTCCCAAGTAATTACTATCACAACAGGAAAAAAAAATCAGAAAAGTCCCTCCCTATAAAAAAATAAAAAAAAAAATATTTTAAAAGACCTTAAGAAAATATATATATATATATATATATATATATATATATATATTACAATATATAGAGAGAGAATGGAATATTTTGAACATGTTTATTTTTAAAAAATACTATTAAACAAAATTATTATTTTTAGAAGAAAAAACTATTATATTATACATAATAATAATAATAATAATAAAATTATTAACCTCTAAATAAAATTATTTTCCAATCCCAAATAAGGATAAGAGCCCTGATTTTCAAAAGTAGATCACCTAAACCATTTTCATCATATAAAAGGAAGTTGAAATTTAAAAAATAAAAATACAATTCATATAAAACCCAACTCAACCACTAAAACAAAAACATTTGATTAATTATATTTGGGTCTCAGTTAATATATATAGATTATTAAGTAATTGTTTGGTTGTCAATATAATAATATGATCTTAAAAACTAAGATAAGAAAAATATAATATGACCGTGTTCAACTTCTACCTTGTTATTATTATTATGTTTTTAATATATCATTCTATTACATATTAAATTTTTATATTGATAAAATATTATAAGTTATTTAGTATAAATTTTTTATCTTTATAAATTTTTTAATCATATTTTTATCTTTATATTTATCTCAAAAATTAATTTTGATTTTTGAAGATTAAATTCAATATCAATTTTTAAAATATATAATTTTAATTTTTTATATTTAAATTTAATATTTAATAAATGTAATAAGATTTTAATTTTTACTTATACTTAAATATAATATTTAATAATAGTTATTTACTGTTATAAAATTAATAAAATAATTAAAATCATATATTGTAAAAAGTTAGATTGTAGAATTGATCTGATAAAAAGTATAAAAATAAAAAAATAATTTTTGAGATAATTATACTCAAAACATATCTAATCTTAAAATAATTTAATCAATATTTATAATGTATATGCAATATATTATCAGTAAAGAGAATTTAAAAAAAGTTTATTAATTTTTTATTTTGTAAATTTAATTTTCTTTAAAATAATTATGTCAGCCACTAAAATTGTGATTATATATTCAATCATGAAATTAATTATTAGTATAAATACTTCAACGATGTAAATTGTAACCATGAATTTGATCGAGATCCACCATATTATTCTGGAATATGCTTGATTTAATTTCAAAACATGATCTAAAATAAAAAAGCACCCTTCATAACATGAGAACAGAGTAAACTAGTTGAAGGACTTTAAAAGATCATAAAAAGTGTGTGGAAGAAAGTAGTTTAAACCAAAATGCCTATATTCAATTTCTGGTAAATATCTCAAAGGAAACTATTTTTCTTAAATCTATTTATGCATTTTCAATTTCAAAAATATTTAGATATATATATTAAATAAACATTATCAACCTTGTACAAGTTTTAACTCTTAATTATGATAAAAATAAATGAAAGTGAAATGGGTATTTACTTCTACACAAACAAGATCTTATTTATTTATTGAAACAAAGTGAAACAGAAACTTTCATGATAAAAAGTAACTAACACCCCCACCCACTCTCCATGATAAAAATGAAGAGAAAAGGGACAAAAACAAGAACATAAAGGAACATGAAAAGAAACCAACTACACCATTTTTATTAAACTCTTCCTAATAAACCTTCGATGATATAATCATCGTTATTTATTTAACTGTAAGTACCACCAGTCCCATACCCATAATCATTAGGGTTTCCACCCGCGCGGGTATTATGGGCCGTAGCGGTCCCACCCGGGCCTCGATTCGTCCCAATGGGGTGCGAGCCCACCACTCCCTCGGTCACATGGCCCATGGGCTCCCCAGTTCCATGACCAGGCATAGCCGACATCTGGTGGGCTCCCGGTAGATGGCCATGCTCCCCGGTGGTGGAGTACGTTCCAGTCCCCATTCCGGTGGTGTGGTGCCCCTCTCCCATGTGCCCCGCGGCGGCCGACTGCTTGGCGGCGGCGTTATGCTCACGCGCCGCCTGCTTGTCGAGCTCAGCCTGGTTGATCCTCGACTCCTTCTTTTGGGTTGCCATCTCCTTCTGCACCGGATCACGTGCTGTCATCCTTTCTGCCTGGTTATACCACAAACACACTTGTTAGTTCCATAATCAACCATATACTACAAAATATCACTATATTTTATGTAATTAATATGATAGTAGCAAAAAAGTTCAAGTATAAATATTTGTGTATTAACTAAATCTTGATATAATATAATATAATGTGTTATAACTTATATATGATTGAAAAGATGGAATTATTAATACCTTCTCTTGTACAGTGGCTTTGGTCTTCTCCATGCCAGCTTTGGCAGAAGCACCAATGTTTGAAGCCGTCTCCTTCATGGATTCTCCTGCTTTCTTTCCTCCCTGCATTTTCAACGATTGATTGAGTCGGTTCGATTCTCTTCTCTTCTTTTCTTTCTTTCTCTGTTTTTCAGATTATCTTTTCTTCAGCTCACTCTATGAAACTCCCACAGCACGCACACCAAATAAATAGATTTAGCTGCTACGCCATCTTTTCCACACGTGCCCATGTTCTACACGTGGCAAGTTTTTGCGCTAATTCGACTAATCTCCTTACACGTAATTGCCGCGTGTCTGTTCGTTACCACCTTCAACACAGGTGGGGGTTCCAAGGTTAGGGGACACGTGGCAGACAACCACTCGTGTAATACGACTCTTTTTTTTTTTTTTTTATTTCCATTAGATTATACATAACTGTTCTGATTTAAAATTATGTAGGATAAATTACGTCAGTTTGCCAACAATAGTTTCATTGCTAACACCAGAATTGTGGGTTTTAGAATCAATCAAGAGACATTCTCTTACCTGCGGCCACTATGGCTATAATTTTCATACTGAGAGTTGTGGTCACTATGGTTATAATAGTCATACTGAGAGTATGTGCTACCACAAATATGGATTCCCTTACAACAAGAATTTCTCTTATTGTAAAATCTATAGTCATTTTGGGAAATTTTGCACACAGTTTGTTATCACAAATATGGATACTGGATACAAATTACGTCTATCTTTTCAATAATAATAATGCAAATATACTAATCAACATTACAACACTGAAACGTAATATATATGCATTTTATCACAATAATAACAAACTGAAAAAATTCTATATTAATTAAAAATAAAATCAAATTATAGTATATAAATAAGATATAAATATTATTTTTTAACAGTTTTAGGAATAAGTTAAACCATCTATTTTTATATAATATTAAAGTCTAATTAATAAAGTTGTTGAGCTTAAATTGAATTACTTATTAATATATTATAATCTTTTCTACATAAAGAGTTATGATTATTAATGAAGATTTTATAAAATTCTTAACGAATCGTTATATACAATCTTAATTGTTAATAAAATTGTTAAACCTAAATTAAATTTATAATTACTTTGTATATTTTGATGTTTCAAATTAAACAAACTCTCAAATTAATCTAAGTCAAGGCGAATCCATATCACACTTTTTGCTCAATATGAATCTCTAATAAGTATTTCTGATATTGTAGAAAATCTTGATATACTTTCTTGAATTATTGATTTTGGCGATGATGTGTATGTCTTTATATAAGCTATTTCTCTTGTAATATCATCAAATCTATTCCACTAAAACTTCCCACTAAACAATATGTTTATGCTACACGTTCAGACACTAAAATTTGTTGAAATTTTTTTTTTTAACTAATATGTTGTACATACCTATCTTTACCTTCCATTTAATCTGTATTTCTAAATTAACATTATAATTATGATATGAAGTCATATTTTCCTCTGCATATTATATCATACAGAATTGAAAACAAACATTAGTATAATTGAAATGAATGTTTGATTATCTCAAGTACTCAAAAATTCAGTTTTTTTTGTTTTATAATTTGTTACTTTGAACCATCTATATAAACATTCAATCAATAATATACACATTTTATGCCTGCCTAACAATTTCTCATATCACTTTATCCTTTCTTTTCCTTTTCTTTTCTCACTCTATTATACTTCTGAAATGAAATCGTGACTATATATAAACATCTTTTTATTATTAAGCTTGTCAATTCATGCATATATTATTTTATTATTTTTATTTTTCTTTTATTTTTTATTTTCTATAAATTCAAATTAAGAAGAACAATTTCAACACTTTTCGTTAACATTGACAATGAATTTGAATTTTTATGTAATTATAAATTTTTTTTAGTATTTTAATTTCTAGTTTAAAATTTAAGATAAAGAAAATTAACTCTATTTATAATTTCTAATTTAACTTAGAAGTAGATTTTTATGTGTGGTAAATAATGAAATTTGCATGTGAAATTTTGATAATCAACTTAGTATTTTGATGGAAATGTAATATTAAAAAATAATGGTAGTAAATTAATGTACAAGATTGATAATTGTGTTTATTTTTTTCTTTATTATGTTTTGAGTTATAATCATCAATATGTTAAAAATATTATTTTATTTTTATTGACAGTTTATTTATTTATTTTGAAGTTATAAGATGTTACATTTCTCATTCAAAAGAAAATATTTCACTCCAACAAAAATTTGTTCTAAAGTTTTTTAAATATCTAATTTGAAAAAAGAAAAAGAATTAACTCAAACGAAAATTTAATAAAAATTATCTGAGTTTTTTGTGAAGCGAAAATTTTAGTTTAAATGACTTTTCCCATAAAAGAAATATATTTTCTATTTATATTAAATTTGTTTAAATATTCTAAAGTATTATGGAGTTCAATTTGAGTGTTTAACATGGTATCATAATATGAAAATTACTGGAAATATACTTTTTATTAGGGATGTAATATAAATATTTACTTAAGACATTTTAAATGTTTACGACTATTATTTATCGTAAGATTGAAAAATGAATCTAAATTATAATAAACCAAGAAAGATAAATTCAGTTAATGAAGAACACTCAATGTAATAATATTGTTAATAGATAATATGTATTTTATTTTTTATTTTATTTTTTTGGCTTGAAATAGTTTTACATTTATTGCTTATTTGCAGTATTTATATTTGATGGAGCAGAGTATTTGGGCCGACCCATCAACCTGGGCCGACAGAACACTCTGGACTGGGTTTACAAGGCTCCCTCTAAACCGAAAATTAATCATAAAAATTGTCTTATTTAAAAACTTGAATTTCAGAAAATAAAAAATTATTGTAGTCAATTATATTTTACAAAATTTTATTATATTAAAATTTTTGTATAAATTATTTCTGTAATTTATATAAATTATTATATTTATCATTTTTTTTATCTAAACTCTTAAACTTCCAAGTTGTATAGGTCTTTTCTATAAGTTAAATAAAATAAATTATTTTAAAATTATTAAGCTAAAAACTTTCAACAAAAAAAAATTCTGGTTTAACATAAAAATATATATTTTTCCTCATCAAATTAATTACAAGATCATATATATTTTTATGAAAAATGATAGTTTAAAAGGTTTAAATAAAGGAATTTTGATAGATAGCTTATTTTTTTAATTTTTAAAACTAAAAGTATATTTTGTTTGCAATTACAGTAATTTTTTTTACTCTGGGATGTGACATCGAAGTTTGTGTGTAAATTTATGTTTTATGAAGACTGAGAATAGAAGAGTTATTGGGTGATTTATTGAAGTAAAAATGACTTGGTGAGTTAGATGAATTATTTTTAGAATTTTATAACTCAATGTAATTCATTATGAATTGGTGGGTTAGATGAATTAATTTTTTTTAAGTATGTGTCTTATTTTTTTATTTTTTTAAATCAATAAAATTTATGAGTTAACTCATTCAAATATTTTTTCATATAATTACAGTTATATATATATATATATAAAAGATAAATTAAATTATTAAGAAAAAAGAAACCACAGATAAATTTATCACCAACCTATTTCGAATTTGCATTGAATCGAATTAAAACTCATATTCACATTCTTTTTCTAATATTTTTTAATATTAAGAAATAAATTATTATACGTCACATTTATGAATATATTCTAAATAAGAAACAAATATTTAAAAATATATTTTTATTAATTTTTTTATTAAAAATAAGATATTGACAAAATTGTCCTGAACAACTAAACACAGGTAAAGAATTAATTTTTCTATTTTTTTTTTTAAATTCATAAGTAGTTTATACCAAAATTTAAAATATATGAAAGTTTCTATAAATTAGTTTATACTAATTTTTAATAGCACATATTTACATATAATAACCAAATATTCTATTTTGTATCTTAATATATATATATATATATATATATATATATATTCGCTATGTTTTTTTTTATTTGAACACAATTTTGATCATCTTTAGGGGTTGTAATGAGATAAAATTATTAGTTCTATGTGTTATGAAATTATACAAAAAAAAAAACATGGCAAAAGGATTTTTCTAGCTCAAAATATATTTTTTTATAAGTCATGTGGATTTTGAAGAGGATTTTATGAGTCTAGATTTTTTTTTTATCTCAATGTTATTTGAATACTCTTCAAATTATATTTGGATGGATATAATATTTGTGTTCCATAGGAAATTTAATTATAATTTATACATAATTTATACTTGAATAAATCATTTCAATTCAAGACTTAACTAGTAATTATATATCAGTATTTCAGTTAAATTATGGTTAATATTATAATATTTTCAATTTGTTTATTTTTTCAAGAATATTATTTTTCTAAATAAAATTATGTAATTTGTTCATAAGGTTTTTAATTAATGAAATTAAAAAATATTTAAAAAAATTAATTTCATTATATAAGTTTAGCTAAATTAATTTATCTTCGTTAAAAAAAATCAATTATATGATATTATAAAACTTAGTCGTTTGATAGAAATTAAAAATAAATCTAAAAAGATAAAAAAAATTATAATAAATTGACTACCATAGATAGCACGTGGATAATAACAAATCTACAATTTATTGTTTCAACCAATTTTGTACAAAAATTTAATTCAATATTAAATCTCGGTCATATTAATGTCAATAAATGTAAGTTGTTGTTTTTCAAATTCATCCGTTAAATTCATTTTCTAAAGTGTTGACTATACTTTCATTTACTACGGTGTTAATTATTTTTGTTTGATTGTTATTTTTATTTTCCTATATTCTCTTTTGTATTATCTTATTATTTACATATTGTTATTATTTTATATTATTATTTATTTTTTATTATTTTTTCTTTTATTTTTTATTATATTTTATTCATATATGGAGTACCTTAAAATAATTCTTTATTAATTTTTTTTTTTTATTGTTTGTTGTTAATATTTTTCAAACCACACAATATTATATCTATAATTACATTTTAATTTATAATTACATTTTAATTTTGAAGTAGGTGAAATAATATAAATAAAATTTAGTATATGATTAGAGAGATATAAATCATATTTAATAAATATAACTTATTTAATAATAAGTTAGTAACAAATTATCTTACAGATTTAGTGAATCTAAACTTATATACTTATCTTATAAGATGTAATCCGTTGAGCCCAAGATATTGTGCTTGATTAAGTTGGGTTTTGCTAATATGGTACCAAGACAAGGTCGAGTACCTTTCGATCACAACCGGGATGTTATTGGTCATATGGTCTTAGATATATAAGGTTTTACTTGGTCTCTAGTACACAAGCGCTCTTAGTCGTAAAGTCTAAAAGGTTAAAACGATTATTTATTAAGGAATGTGCCAACATGTGTTTGACTCATAGTTGTTAAAATTTCGAGATAAAAGATACTCTCAACTATGTAATTCTTGATCATATATGTTTAACTTAATTTCCAATTCATAAGTCTCTCTAGTTGCGATGTCTCTATAAAGTCGAAGTGATTTAATAAGAATTTTTTCAATCATGCTAGATTTGGTTATATGTTTTAACTGCTTCCAATATTCATATCCCCTCCCCTGTGTGCAAGTTATCCAAGCTAGCATTTGAAATTGAAAACTGTTGTCTCCGTTAATTCCCTTGCCAATATTTTTCATTATGGCGAGTCTTTGAGAGAACCGGTGGTTACGTGATATGGGCTATTTTTGTAATTAGCCTAGTTTTAAGGGAGTTAGTTGATATAATTATGTTAGGAAAGCTATTAGTGATAAGTAGCAAGTCATAACTGATTTGAGGGGATGGGATGATCATAATTTTTTGTAAAAAAACTACTTCCTCTTCTGTATCAATTCTCTGTGATTCAATTCAATTCAAATTCCATTCAATTCCTGAAATTCCTATTGTTCTTCAATCTTCGAATAGCTTCTATTCCTAGTTTGATCTTATCAAGTGGTATCAGCGATGACCTTCCTGTTTCTTTCTTCAATGGCACATTCGACTCGTGCGCAAACTATGATTCGTGAGGCCGAAGAACGTCTTCGTACCTCCATGGATGAACGCTTGATCGAGCTTGGTGCGTCGCTACAACAGACGCTCCAGGATTCGCTTCAAACTTCTCTTACGCAATTGTTGAGCAACACGATTCAAGATTTGTTTTAGCAAAACTCTCTTAATCATGGCAATTCTTCTCGTGATCGCCCTTCTTCTTCGTATTCCTGCAAAACAAGGTTGGCACGCTTAGATTTTCCGCGCTTTAATGGCAATGCGATTAATCAGTGGCTTATCCAATGTGAAACGTTTTTCTCGGTTGATAACACTCCCGAGGATTATAAGGTGCATCTGGCGGTGGTTCATTTCGAGGTTGTTCTCTACAATGGCACGTTGCCTTTGTGAAGCCATTAGGGATTGATAATCTTCCTTCTTGGGCTAAGTATACAACAATTCTGATAGATCGGTTTGAGGAAGCTTGTGAGGATCCAATGGGAATTGATGAAGTTGCGACAACGTGGTTCAGTAGCTGCTTATCATGAGAAATTTGATGCAATTGTAACTCGTGTGGAATTATCTGAAAAGCATAAGCTAAGTTGTTTTCTTGGTGGTTTAAAGCAAGAGGTTCAAATGATGGTCTGCATGTTCCAGCCAGATTCGGTAAGAAAAGCTTTCTCCCTAGCTAAGATGTATGAAGCTGCTGTTACGTCTGGTAATTCTTTAACCATGCTATCCAAATCTTCGAAACCAGTTAGTTCTGTGAAATCCGCAAGTTCTGGTCGGCAATCTTATTCAATTTTGGGTCCTTATGACTCTAGTAAGTCTAAGACACGAAATTATAAACCATTAACCTCTGCATATATGGCTGAAAGGCAATCTAAAGGATTGTGCTATTTTTGTGATGAACCTTTCACTCCAGAATATAGCTCAGTTCATAAGAAATTGTCATTACATGTTATGGAAATGAATGATGGTAGTGATAAGGAGTTGGAGGAAGAGGACATCATCACTGTTCCGGTTGAAAACGAATTTTTAGAACCTCATATATCTGTTCATGCTCTCACTGGTGTTCCTCACTATTAAACTATGCGAGTAACTGGTTATGTTGGAAAGAAGCCTCTTCATATCTTGATTGATAGTGGAAGCACTCACAATTTTTCTTGGATGTAGATGCTGCTAAGAAATTAGGGTGCCAAATTGAACCATTATCTGAATTAAGTGTGGTTGTGGCTAATGGTAATCGACTTAATATCTCTTCTCGAGTGAAGGATTTTGAGTGGACCATTCAACAAAACAGTTTTCACTCCGATATGATGCTGATTCCCTTGGGAGGCTGTGATTTAGTCCTTGGGATTGAATGGTTAAGGACTTTGGGGTATATTAAGTGGAATTTTGAAAAGTTAACAATGAAATTCTTTGTTAAGGGGAGGAAACATGTGCTGCGAGGAGCAACTTCAGCATCAATCAAGACTATTAAGAGACAGACTCTAGAAAAAGCTTTAATTGCGGGTTTACATTTGTCTATGATACAAGTTGTTGACAAATCAGAAGGCTTGTTGCATTCCCTAACCACTCATGCTGCTGCTGATGATGACAACTTACCTACCCAGATTTCTAAGTTGCTACTGCTTTTTCAGGATCTATTTGAGGAACCTACTTCTTTGCCCCCTAGTAGACCTACATTTGATCACAAAATTCTTTTAGTTCAGGGAACTGATACTGTTTCTGTGGCATCCAGAAGCAGTGCTAAACTGGCCCCAAAATACTTTGGTCCTTTCATTATTACTGACAAAGTGGGAGCTATTGCTTATAAATTGGATTTGCCTAGCAATTCCAAAATTCACAATGTTTTCCATATATCTCAGCTGAAGAAGCATGTGGGTTCTACAATCACTTCTACTAATTTACCACCTACTGTAGAAGATGATGTGTCAGTAAAAGAACCAGAGGCTATACTCGACCGAATGACAGTTAAGAGGAAGGGACAAGCTATCACCAAGGTTCTTGTCAAGTGGAAATATACCCTGCCCGAAGAAACTACATGGGAGTTTTTTTTTTATTTGAAGAAGAGATTTCCATTCTTTAATCCTTAAGGTCAAGGATTGTTTTAAGGGAGTTAGTTGATATAATTCTGTTAGGAAAGCTATTTTTGTAATTAGCCTAGTTTTAAGGGAGTTAGTTGATATAATTATATTAGGAAAGCTATTAACGATAAATAGCAAGTCTCGTAATTGATTTGAGGGGATGGGATGATCATAATTTTTTGTAAAAAAACTACTTCCTCTTCTGTATCAATTCTCTGTTATTCAATTCAGTTCGAATTCCATTCAATTCCTGGAATTTCTATTGTTCTTCAATCTTCGAATAGCTTCTATTCCTAGTTTGATCTTATCATTACGTCGCCTTACATGATGAGAAGTTGAAAGGATGATGCATTATTAGGTCAATGTCGTTTTGTAATAGTAACTTTTCACCTATAAAAAGGGATGTTAGTTTGTCTTCTCCTTACAATTTCTTATGAGTCGTCTCCCTTACTCGTTTCCTTGTTTTCCTGCCTCTACTAAGTTTGATATGTCTTCTTCTACAAGCTCCGAGAAGTTGTCGAGTGAATGGTCGAGTGACTAACAACATTTGGATGATGCTTGAAGAACATCAGGTGGGTGTTCAAGAGAATGTCTCGAGCTAGTCAGGACAGTATCTGATGTTCTCCAAGGGAGTCCCACGAATGTAGCAAAAGACCCAAAAGAGTGTGGGATGTCCTCAGACGAGCAAGAGGGAGGAATGTTTGCGATTAGACCTTCTTCCCCGCGGGGGTACAAGTGAGCAACCCCTTGATTCTGTTGTATGCTTATTGTTTCGATAGTTCAAGAGGTCTTGGTTCTTTTCTTAAGAACTATAGTTTGTTAGACGTAGATGTCGTGCAGAACATGGTAACGACAAGGAAGTGCACATCCATAAATCATGTGTGCCACAATCGTGAAGAGTCAGAGGAAGATTTTTTTCTACATGTACGCGTGCATGTTCTTGGATTTGCACGTCGAATTACCCTTTGACAACTTCATTATGGGCATGCTTTGAGTGCTAAGTGTCGCCCCTACTCAGTTGCACCCTAATAGCTAGGCGTCTTTCCAAGCTTTTTACATGTTTTGCAACATGTTGTTTATCATTTTGACACCCCTGGTATTCCTTCATTACTAGTACACCTAAGGAAGGGATCGTGCTAACTGGATATCCTTAGTCGACCATTCATTATAAACTCTATTTCATCCGTTCACGACGAGTTATACAAATTTCAAACATAGTTATTTAAGATTGTCATAGAGAATGTTGGGAGGCATTCGTTCTTCGAAGGCGAGAAACCTAAGTTTTCTTTGTACTAGAGAAGGGTTACTTAAAGATACAAATGTTAGTCAAAGAGTGATATATCGGCCTACGACATCTGGGGACTTGACATTCTTAGATAATTATCCTAAAATGACAAAGTATAATATTAGAATGACACATTTGTGTTATAAAGTAGTATTTATGTTAATGGTAAATTTAATAAAATTATAAGTTATATCACATGAGAAGTTGGTAAGAGAATTATTAGTAGCATGTCTTCAAACTACAAAAAGGTAAGTTAGAACAATTACCCTATATATAGGACTGCTAGATGATATTTTGATGAAAAATATTAATACTATATTTAATTATATTATGACACGTAAATATTAGTCTCTTAATTTAAAAATAGAATAAAGTCTTTCAAAATATATGTTATATAGGTAAGGTGATTAAATAATAAAATGATTAAATATTATTATTTGAAATTATAAATTATAATATATAATTATTAATAAATATAGAATTTTGATTTCGTGTAAAAAGTAGATATAATGTCTAATTCATTTTACAAAATCAACTCTTAAATTGAGGTTTGTATCTATTTTATATACTCAAAATTGACCTTATTTCTAATTGATATGAAATTTATAACATGTTTTTTTCACTTCGAGTGGTGAATAACGTGGTTTTTTAACGGAACACGCTTACTCAAAACTCATGTCAGGAAAACTTTTGATACAAGATCCACCTTGACTTAAGATCCCTCACCTACTCCTTTATGACCTGGACAAACCTGACTCATATCACTATTAAGTATTCACGAGGGGGTTATTACTGGAAGATTTTCACTAATGAAATAAACCAACAAATATTAAGTATTCACGAGGGGTTATTACTGGAAGATTTTCACTAATGAAATAAACCAACAAATATATAAAAAAAATATGACTTCACCTATTACCCAAAATATTAAGACTAACAAAATATTTTACTTATCAATAAAATATTTCTATATATTAACTACATGTATTTTTTTAAGCTAATTTTCTTCCTAATTTTTATTTTATTTTCAAAAATTTTAATATTAATTACATTTCCAACAATATATATATATATATTAAATTTTTCATAAAATATACATAAATTAAATAATTTTTTATATAATTTATTTAATTTATATACAAACTGATTTAAATATATAACTTTTTAAAAAGTATTTATTGAAGATTTGTCCCATATAACTTGTCTCCACTCAAACCGGATTCATAGAAATGCTCTGAATCATAGAAATGCTCTGAGTCATAGAAATGTTCTGAATCACAGAAATGGTCTAAGAAAAATACAAGTATGCTATACTGTTCTGAATCATGTGGAGGATGATTACTTTACAGGTATTTATTTATAAATGTATTCTATCATGTAATAAAAAGAAAAATTGAAGGTAAGATTTAAAATCGACGTGGACATTGTTCAATAGGTTTATCACTGTTGGAGTGTCCAGAACCATAAACATAAGGTAATCACGTGACTCGCAGATATTTTGGGTAGGGAAAGACATAACTTATAAGAAACATGTGAATATGTTGATGAAAGAGGAACCCAAATTTATTTAAGGTAATTATTAAATAATCAAGATATTTTTGGTGGCTCTCCAAACATACATAAAAAAATATAAAATTTATTGTATTACATTAAAATCGTTTAAAAGTTATATACATATGTTAAAGGTGTCAACCAAAGGTCAATAACCATCAATCAATCATCTTCATCTCTGGAGTTCTAAAATTCAACAAAATATTCGATTTCACATTTTATATGATAATTTTTTATTTTTAATATTTTTTTAGTCTATAAAAGTGCATTAAAAAAAAGTGTTAGAAGATCATATTTCATAGTTAACTTATTAACTTATTTTATTGTTATATTTAAGTCCAAATTATATTTGACATCAAATTAACAATATTTTATCTATATTACAACATTCAATATCTTTTTGAGAGAGATTCAATAATTTCTTACATGTACTAGTTTTTAAAAATATGATTTTAAATAAATTATATACCAGTGTAAAAATTGTAACTTTTCATACACTTTTTATTTTATTTTATGGTCTTAAAAAAATATAAATATCACTAATATTAATAAAAATGATTTTTTTATTTGATCTTTCTTACAGATAAAATAAATATAAAATTTAAATATTATAATAAATTTTAAATATAACTTATTTTTCTAAATTAATTTAATAAAACAAAATTTATATATTTTATATATTAATTTGATCATATTTATAAATATAATATAATAAATGAATTTATATAAATAAAAAAATTATTTAAAAAATTAAATTTATCTATATTTATTTAAAAATTTAAAAAACTAAAAAAATTGTATAATTAAAAATTAAAAATAATTTATGAAATTTTTTGTTAAAAATATATTTAAAATTATGGATGAAAGGAAAGTGGAGCCAAAGGTATGAACGAGGAAAGAGAGGTATAAGAAGGTAAAGGTGAGGCATGAGCGATGGCAAGTGGGACGGTAAGGTGAAGCATAACCAAAGATTGCCATTAGCGAAAGAACGTGTCAAAAAAATACTCAGTGGGCCCCACTTTCATCACTGTTCATGCTCTCTCACCTTCACATAATCTCCCTCAAATACACCTTAAATACAGTCCTTCCCATCCTCCTAACCCTTGCCCCCTCTCTCACTCCCTCTTCTTCACACATTCTCCACTGCACCAACATATCTTCTTCCTCATACTTTCAGGTATCTTTCTCTCTCTTTCTCTCTCTCTTTCTCTCTTCATTTTCATCTATTCTATTTTATTATTCTTTCAAAACCAATGTTATCTATGTATATATGTCTATTCTTCTCTCTCCGCTTCAATCTCCTCTTCTTACTGTCCCTATTTTCCCTCGATCTAACAGTTTCTCATCTTGCACGTTTAAGTTTCGCAATTTTTTATTTTGTTTTGCGTGATTTTCGTATTCTTTCAATACTTTGCCACCAACTCTTATATGTACTGCTTGATTTTCTCACTCCACATATGCATAAATAAACCTGTCTGTATAACGCATCTCGCATCTCTATCGGATCTATGTATGAGTCTCCTTTTTCTTCTGTGTTCTTGTTCGATTTCTGTTTTGTCTGAAGAATTCAGAAAATTGTAGCATTGTGTTCTTTTTCGCTGTAATAAGCCTTTGTGTGGTGAATCTGGAAGCAATTTTGAGTCAGGTAACATGGACCCTGTTCTCTTTCAGATCTTGTTTATTCCCTTGTATTAATTTGTGTGTTCATAGTCAAACTGAAAACACTTGATTGTTCTCAGGAGTTAGGATTTGACTGACTTTTTTTTTCCTCTTTGAATTTTTTTTTTGTACCACCCTATTTACTGTTGTTTAATTAATAGATTTGTGGACCAATTGGATGGCTGATGAGTTAGCATATTCGCATTCGGTAGCCCAAGTTGGGTTAAGATATCTATGCAACTCTCCAAGAAGATAAATTTTCTTATTGTTTTAAGGATTTTTTTATTTATTTTATAAATTATATTTTTCTTTCCTTTATTTCAAATATATATTTTATGAATATATAAAGACATACATTAATTACTTTCCTGATAAATAATTATAAACGTTTGGAAAATGTTTTTTTTTTTTATATATAAAACTTCTTTTCTGCATTTATTTAATTTATAACATGTTATTGATGTCGTTTTGTCTTGGTTTTTAGTATTGTAGAATCAAGAATAAAATTTTAAATATTTTATTATCACTTTTGAAATTTACTTTAACATTTTTATTTCACTTATAGAATATTTTTCAATTTATATACATTATTATTATTAATTAATTAATGATTAAGTCAGATCAATAAATAAGAATAACATCCAAAGTTGATTAAATTTTATTAGACTAATATTATCATTGTATAAATTAAATTTTAACTAATAAGCTATGAATTATAGTTCTTATCTAGTCATTTAACCACGAACTATTATATATAATAAATTTGTTTATTTTTATAATAGCAATTTTATATTAATATCATTTCTGGATTGTGTTATTTGATAATGTAAAAGCTTATTAATTTCTTGATCTTTTCAAATAATATACCCACCATCTCTTTCCATCCTCTTTAGGCGGCACTTTTTATTTATTTTTTATGGATTATTATTTTATATTCTGTATGTAGATTTACTTTTTCTAATATTATTTAAGTTTTTTCTGATAATAAAAGTCGATTTTTCCGCTTCCCAAAGAAAGTTAATGATGATTTGATTTGGGGGTAATTATACTACTAAATTAATTTTCTCAAAATTTTGGATTTGACAAGCAGGAAGGGAAAATATCTAGCTTCTTTTATTTCAATATATGGACGGTGAAAAAGATCTAACTTTATTTTATTTCAACCCTTGACGGTTATGAAATCGCAATTGTTGACTGGAACTCATACAGTTAGATAATTCAATTTTGTTTAGACAGTATTAAATACTAAAGAAAGTATTTTTAAGAGGTAAGAGAGAAGTTTAAAATAATTTATTTTTTATTCCTTAGATTAAAGAAAATTTGAAGAAAATAAGATAGTACTATTTTTTTTTCAAATTTGTTTAAGAAATG
The DNA here is from genome assembly GCA_016859785.1 of Macrotyloma uniflorum. NCBI lineage: Eukaryota > Viridiplantae > Streptophyta > Magnoliopsida > Fabales > Fabaceae > Macrotyloma > Macrotyloma uniflorum. The sequence continues at coordinate 7,851,646 of BDMB01000004.1, forward strand.
AATTAAAGTATAGTTATACAAAATATTATTAATATTTTTATATGCTGTATGATTGTAATTGTCTAACCTTCGCACTTCATGTGCCGGTTTTTCCGCTGATGAAGAGGGAGTGTATGTTTGTATTTATGATTTTATAGAATCAATCCTCGTTTATTCCAATGTAATAAATAGTTGTTTTAATATGGTTATAGTATATCATTACGTTTGCAACGAGTTTTTTTAGAAGTTTTTGAAAATAATTTTAAATATTTTCCTCACTACATAAATGTTTTTCTTTTTTGTCTAACCTTCGTGCTCAAAACAACGAAATGAAGAACCAATTAGAAATTACAAGAGCTAAATAAGAGTCGGTGCAATAAATGGTTATTCTGATTTTCTATATAATTCTTATTTTCAGACATTTTAAATTTAATAAATAATTCATATTTGAGATTTATATATTGATTGCTATTACTATTTCATTTTGTTATCTATCTTTTACTATGATTTTCATTAATATTAAATAAATTTGTCTACATTAGTTTAAAATTGTAAACATGATTTTTTAAATTTAGCTTAATTTGTTAGTTACTATATAAAATAATTGTTTTTGTATTATATCTTTTTAGAATTTTAATAAATATGTTGTTATTAATTTTAAATTAAATTTTTAAAAATAAAAACCTAGTAAAAATATTTTGTTTAAAAGTTATAATGATTTTTTTAATAGAATGTTTACGAACATGTGTCGTATTGGTAATGTTGCTTATTTGAAATTTGAATGTTCTATGTCACAAAATCTTATAAACTTAACGTCAGTCGAAAGTTTGGTAGATGTTGCATGTCATTAATTGCTAGACAATACGGAAAACGACTGAAATAATTAAATCTGATGTTTCGTCTAACATAATATATTACTAATATTGGTCACACTTTTTATCATCATTATTTATTTGTAATTTGACATGTTGTGGTGGGTCCGTTTTGGATTCGTTGTTTGTTACTGAAAATACCAAAAGAAAATCTGTACATCAAAGATCACGGTGACGTGTTTATTTAATTGATTGATTGACGAGTCTGCAAGCTGTATTTGTTTTGGCAATGATAAAATTATTCGATCATTATGTGACATGGGATATCATATTTAAGCTGAAATGTTTTGATGCACTGGACCACGCAACGTATAATCGAAATTCCTATCCACTAGTATGATGAGGTAATGTGGCTGAGATCTGAACATTCTAGAGCTGCTCTGTTTAACAATTGCAGTCTCGCCCACCAAACTTCCTTCCAGGATTGTGGCTTCCCGTTTTCCTTTAAAAGAAATATTTTTTAGAAAGTGATGTGGCCCAAGTACATAATCAAATTATTTATTCAAATGCAAACTGCATTTGATGGATTAACACCTACTGATTCTAGATTGGGTTATTTCAATTTTTTAATGAATTTATTTTATAAGATTTGAGGTTAAAAACTTATATATATTCGGAAGTATTTCAGTAGTGATATTTGAAGCAGTTCAAATATATAGATGGTTAAGTATAATTACTTTCTGCCTCGAAGATGTTTACTAGTATATTGGGGAAGTTATATGGAAAGCTAGTGTAGTGTCATAGTATTTTTGTTTATTATTTCCCATTGGAGAAGTCTTCTATTTGTTTACAGATCTCGATAATGTTGCATGTTTATTCTTCTCAATTGAGAATGGATCTTTCTTCACATTTTTTCCTTTTTTTGTTTGGGATTATTTTTTTTTATTAGAAAAAAAAATCTTTTAGACACCCCCATACATTTCATTTTGTTCTTTGTGACCATGATGTACATCTATACTAGTTTGAGCAAGAGAAAATGGCCCCTGCTCCAAGAAGAAAATTATAATATAACAGGGTGAGGAGTGGTTTCAACATACTCTTTTAACATGTTTTTTCTAACACACTTTCTCTTACTAAAAGTATTGTTGCCTATTTTCTTGAAATGTTCACTCCAGGCACTATTATGCACTCTTTTAATAATGCATTTTTTGCTCTGAAGAGCACACACGTTGTGTCCCTTATAATTCTGTGTACGTTTAGAAACTACGAAGTTGGTATTGCTGATAATCCTTGGTTTAAGATATATGTCTTGTTCATGTTCATGAAAAGTTTTGTAAGGCTATGCCCTGATATTGTCTTGTGCAGGTTGTGTGAAGATGGGGGCTGGTGGCCGAACCTCTGCTCCTCCTGCCAACAGGAAATCAGAGGCCGACCCTCTGAAGCGGGTGCCATTTGAAAAACCTCCTTTTAGTCTCAGCCAGATCAAGAAGGCCATCCCACCTCACTGTTTCCAGCGCTCTGTTCTCCGCTCATTCTCCTATGTCGTTTATGACCTGACCATAGCCTTCTGCCTCTATTATGTTGCTACCCATTACTTCCACCTCTTTCCCCATCCTCTCTCTTTCCTTGCATGGCCAATCTACTGGGCTGTCCAAGGTTGTATCCTCACTGGCGTTTGGGTCATTGCCCATGAATGTGGCCACCATGCATTCAGTGACTACCAGTTGCTTGATGATATCGTTGGCCTTGTTCTCCATTCTGCTCTCCTAGTCCCATACTTTTCATGGAAATACAGCCATCGCCGTCATCACTCCAACACCGGTTCTCTTGAGCGGGATGAAGTATTTGTGCCAAAGCAGAAGTCCGGTATGCAGTGGTACTCTAAATACCTTAACAATCCACTGGGCAGAGTCCTCACACTTGCCGTCACCCTCACTCTTGGTTGGCCCTTGTACTTGGCTTTTAATGTTTCAGGCAGGCCTTATGAAAGGTTTGCTTGCCACTTTGATCCTTACGGTCCCATTTACACTGATCGTGAACGACTCCAAATATATATATCAGATGCAGGAATACTTGCAGTATGCTATGGCCTTTTCCATCTTGTCATGACAAAAGGGCTTGCCTGGGTGGTGTGTGTTTATGGAGTTCCATTGCTAATTGTCAATGGATTTCTGGTGTTGATTACATTCTTGCAGCATACTCACCCTGCATTGCCGCACTACAATTCCTCTGAGTGGGACTGGTTGAGAGGAGCTCTGGCAACAGTTGATAGAGATTATGGAATTCTGAACAAGGTCTTCCATAATATTACAGATACTCACGTAGCACATCACTTGTTCTCCACAATGCCGCATTATCATGCAATGGAGGCTACAAAAGCAATAAAGCCCATTTTGGGAGAGTATTATCGGTTTGACGAGACTTCATTTGTCAAGGCAATGTGGAGAGAGGCAAGAGAGTGTATTTATGTGGAGCCAGATCACGGTACCGAGAGCAAAGGTGTATTTTGGTACAACAATAAGTTGTGATGATTAGTGCTTCAGGGGCTTCTTCCCAATCAGATGGGGAGGTTTGATGTTTCCTTTGTGACTGTTAAGTATGCAAGGTTGCTTATTGGGAATAATTTTACTGAACCCTGATGTTGGTAGTAGTATCTAGTAGTATCTAGACAGTAGTAGCATAGCAGTTTTGTTTGCAGAATAAGATATGGCATCTCTGAACAGTTTAATTATTACATCAAGGTTGGTTTGAAATCAGTGCATGTAGACTAAGTTTCTCAAGGCTGTGGGGGAAAGCTTTATTCTTCTTCAAGTTCTTGATTGCAAGTAATTTGCATATTCTGTTATCCATTCAGAATCCTTAGACTTGTTTGTTTCTAGTTAGCATATTCTGTTTTCTTATACTCGGTGGCCATCATTAGTATTTAAAAGTTTTAAAATCATTAACTCTCAAATGATTCAAGTTTCAAATTTAGGATGCAGGTGACGAAGTATTGAACCTGTTTTTTAAATGTGGAGAGTCTTGTGTAAGAGTTTGTTGCGCCCCAATGGGTAAGGGGTCTATTCAAGCTCGGGAAGGTGAGCTAGCGCTAGCAATAATAACTACTATTATGAGTCTAAAAAAATCTTCGTAATTAAAATTTTATGCTGTCAAAATTTTTTTGAAATTGATTTGACAATTAAAATACCTTCAGTTAAAATAAAAATTATTTCACAATTAATATTGCTGCTCGCCGTTTGGTTTGACCGTCTTCATCCTTCTTTACAAATGTTAGTGAAAACATAAATGTTAAAATTTGCACGGCTCAACTCAACCCACTCAAAATTGGTAATCTTGTTGTAGCTTATCAGAACTTAAAACAGAAAAAGAAAATTAAACTTCTTATTTTATAAAATAATCTTTTATTTATAAAATAATTTAACTAAATAATACTAAACATATTAATAATTTACTTTAAATCTTATTTTTATATTAACTCTTTATAAAATAAAATAATATTTATTTATTTATAAAATTATTGATGGATAAGTTAATTTTAATTTTTTTTCTTTTAAAAGTGGTTTATAGAGATATTCATACCAATAAAATCTAATAATACCAACAAACATATATTTTATTTATTTTTAAATAAAATCTTAAAAAATTTTAAAATGATAATATATTTTTTATTATAAAAAGGCGAGTTGACCCATCTTACTGGATTTAAAACACAGACTAAACAAAAAAAACAAGATTGAGGGAATGGATTGAACCACATTATCCAAATTAATCCATATTATCATGTTATTATTTTAGGTTGTGAAAACAAATACCACACAACTAGTTTTAGTTTTATATTGCTTCATTCTTTGGTCAATAATTACATCTATGTCTCCAATGTCTCCAATGTCTCTATTCGTTTACAAGATTTATCCAAACTTTTTTTTTTTTTTTCATTAAACCTCTTCAATCTTTCACTTGAAACAAGATTTTCACAACTTAACTCACTAAACGAGGAAAAGAAACTAAGATATCTTCAAATTTTGAATAATAAAACATAAAAGTTACATACCCATCAACTGAATACAGTAGATTTTAATAATATAAACGATAAATCGCTGAAATTGAGTATTTATATGGTGTCGTTCACTGCAGAGTTGAAAAAAAAGAAAAAATTGAAGCGAGGGAAGTGTTCCCGCCATGGGAATGGAGCGAGTGCAGTGTACCTATGCCTCTCTGGTCAATGCTCTTTCTCTCTGCTTCTTTTCTATTGTGATTTTGATGATGAATGTCTTAATTTGATTTCCGTTGACGCAGGACGAATCGTTCGAAATTACGGAAGGAATGTATCAGGGTCAGCAATACAGCCAGATTTACTTCACACGCCTTCATTTGATGCGAACTCTCCTGTATTCCCTCGTTCCCCATTGGAAACCTAATCTTCCTGGTACTCTACCCCTTATTTTTTTCTATTATTATCCACTTAGGGTAATATAATACTATTGTCGTGTTTCATTGTTTTGAGGTTTCAATTAACTGCTTACCGGTTTCTGTTTTGCGCAGTGTGCACGGTGCTGGAATTGGAAGAGGGCAAAGAATGTGTTGTTGTTGGAACCCTCTACAAACACATGAAGCTTAAGCCTTGCATACTTGATGAGTATTCTAAGCAGGTTACTCTATGTTTATACTTCATGACTATCTCCAATATTGCATGTGTGCTTTTAAATTTTAAGTAAATTGTAAAAATATAATCAAGAAAATATTAAGATTAAATAAATGTTCATTGACAGTGTAAATGTTTTTTACATGTTCATTCAATCACAGATTGACATGTATGATAATTTTTGTCCTTTAAACTACCTATCTTCAAAGTCGTATCAATGTTGATGTCGGATTAGTTCACCGCGTGAACATAGAAATTAAGTTTGACGATTAATTTAATTGATGGAAAATTATTTTAGTTATGATAAAAACATAGAAATGCTGGCATTTGAATCTCGTTTTCGAAAAGTCTAAAATTTAGTTTTCTTGTGTTGTCAATGATTTGTAAATATGAATAATGTAAACTGTAGGAATTCGAGTATTTGTTAAGGAAATGCAGAGAAACAAATATGTTTTTTTGGTTGAATTGCTGATTAAAGAGGAAAAAAAAATTTACCTGGTTTGATATGGAAGCTTTTAAGATGTGTTGTATGGGACTATGAAGAGTATATATGTCAATCATCCTACTATCAAGAGTGAGAACTTGAATTTGTTATATAAGGGTGAATTTGATGCTTTCTTTTATGAAATTTGACAATAATGTGCCACGGTGCTGTATTTCACTATTTTTCTGCTACTAATATACAGAAATCAGTGGTTCCACTTGTCAAGCCACATAACTTCACGCACTCGGATGATTACCTAGTTTTGGAAGACGAAAGTGGACGGGTTAAGCTCAGTGGAGATATCATTCCGCCATCTGAATATGTAACAGGTCTATATGATGAACAGCTTATCTTGATTTAGTAAAATAGATTTTGTTATAAGAAGGCAATTATGAAACATGTGCATGTTAATTCCAAAGCATTAAGTTTGGTATCCACAATTCTTCATTTTTCCTTCTTTCTTTTTGAATTGCTCTGCTCCCTTTTTTGTTATCTGAGGTATCTAGAAATAAAATATGTGGCTACCTTATAGGAATGCAACTTGTCTACCATACAAATAACTGTTATTTGGACTTGATATTTTTATGCTAACATTGTCTGCGACAGGAATTGTGGTTGCTTTACTTGGAAAGGAAAGTGGGGCAGGTGCCTTTTTGGTTCAGGATGTACTAAATGCTGGCTTACCACCACAGATAGAATTTCCCCTTAAATCAGGTACCTCTTGTATATCCTTTGCATTTTATATCCCAATAAAGCACGCCCATGACATATTTATGGGATATTTGGCCCAGATCTTAGCATTTGAAGATTATGATTTCCCATTTGAAGATGGAAGAATATTTGGTGAATTAGCATCCCACTTTCTTGCATGAAGTGATATTTTTGTTATCTGTTTAATATTTTGAAAGAAGGATTTTTGCTGTTTGAAAATTTTATTATTAACAGTCAGCAATCATAAATTGTCTTCTATTTCCCTTCTCTTATCATAATCTCTGTCCATTTGGTTGCATAAGATTTTAGTTATATTTTCTGAAGTTAAAGAAACTAGTTTCTTATCTTTTTCTATATGGTCAAACATTGAAAAGTGATCTGATTCAAATATGCTGTTTGTTGTATGCTTCATTTCCTTCTGCTTGTGTTAATGCACAGATAATGAGCAACAGCCTTGCCATTTTGTTCTTTTAACTGTACATATTTGATCCTCCATACTGCAATATTTGTTATTAAAATTTCCAATTTTAGTAAAAATATTGGCTTGAATTTTTCTTTTATTTGGATTCTACAGGGGAAGACAAATACGTTGTTCTTGTGTCAGGGTTAAATGTTGGGAGCAGCTGCTCTAATCCTCTTCAGTTTCAGCTTCTCATTGATCATATTACGGGGCATTTAGGAGATGAGAAGGTTTGTCTTGTTTTTCTCTCAACTTCTCATGTTGATAATATGCACCATTAAGTTTTAACTAATGAAAAGTTACAAATTACACAGGAGAAAAGTATTGCATCACAAATTGTTCGAGTTGTCTTTGCTGGAAATTTAGTTGAGATACCTCCTCGGAGACTTATTAATGGACAGGTATTTATGATACTGTATTAGGAGAGAGAGGAAAACAAAAGGATTTTAGCGAAAAACCCTTACTTCTGCATGTCATTTACTTCTTACGTGAGCTTTACTCTGTGCGAAGAGATCTGATTTATTCTAGGGAAAGAATAGTATAATGTGACAATGTCTGGTATTACAAAAGTAATATCATAGACATATCCAGCACTAATATCTTAACAGTTTCGATGACGAGTTTCTTTAATGACTATTTGGTTGTTTATATCTCTTTGCTTAATTTGTTTATAAACAATGCACTCAATATAATTCAATAGTTTTACCTTTTCTTTTTCTTCTAATAAAGTAAACACTTCTGTTTCATGCATTAAAATATGATCACCTACTCTTCTCTTGTAATTTGTGTATCTCCACCAATTAATTGTCTCTGGTATCTGAATTCCTTGATTGCACTTGCACTCTCTTGGGTTGATTTAATTGCCATAGTAATTCACTTTTGTGGAGGAATATAACATAATCATCTAATACGTGTTAATGAATAATTAGACGAGAGGAACTAAGTTATTCTGCTGCTTCTTAACTTGGTAGAGTTTCATTTTAGATCTTCACTTTGGTTGATTATATAAAGTCTTGATTGACATTCGGTTGCTAGACAGCACCCATTGCACATGTCTCTCAATTTTCTTTACACTTTATTGGCACTAATCCTTATACATACAATTTGCAAACTTGTGAAAATTTTGGATTTGTAGGTTGTTTTTAAATTTTGATATTTCTAAGTGTGGAATTGATAAGTCTCAGGGCCCAATCAATCCAAACCAGGACCATATATTGGACCCCAGAAGGCCTCGATTTGAAAGATCTATCTTGGGATGAGAAAGTGGGTCCTCTTTGCTTAGTCGGTTTTGCTGAATTGGAAGAGTAGTGTTTTGGCATAAATCAGGAATCTGGGTGGGGGAGTAGATTATTTTTTGCTTTTGCTTTTGCTTTTGGTATGAGTTGTAGGCAGAGAAGCGTGTTTCTTTGAGTAGCATTCTGGTCTGGAGTTTCTGATATCGAATTTGGTGGAAAAGAGAAATAAATCGAATAAAGGGAAAAAGGCAAAAAATAGTAGGGTTTTAAATGGAGCCACAATAGTGGTGCTAATATGCTCCTGTTTACCAGACCAAATGGTGCACCGAAGAGCAGCCACAGTGGGCGCATTATAGTGCTGTGTTGATTCCTAAAATCCCTTTGAATGCAAACATTAGGGCTTTTTTTGGAGAGCTATTTTTTGGAGCTTTAATTTCCAAAATTGAAATCTATAGATGAAATAAGGGTGAAAATGACGAAAAAGAGTGCATATAGAAGATGATCGATTATTCCTATTTAGGAAACTTGTTTTTGACTTTCATTGGTATTTACTTGTATATATTGTTTGAGACACCAATCACTTTTTATTGTTAGTTATGAATTTAATTGAGTAATTTTTATCATTTTTTAGAATTTATATGTACACAGTACACATTATATGAACTATAAAAATAATTCAAAATAGCAGTTATACTGCTATACACTATCTCACTATAGTGTTTTTGGAGTCGGCCTCTTTATGTAGCTATCCGAGATTTAAAACATTGGTAAGAAGAACGAAATAGAGAAGATAGTGATCAAACAAATTGTGCTCTGCACTTCTCTAAAATATAACAGCCTTACTTTATTTACAGGCTATACCCAACATCTATGAACTTCCTGTAGCTGACTAACTAACCATCATCCTGCTCTTATTTATAATCACATATTAGTCTCCTTTTGCTTGTAACAGCTAATTGAGCTGATTTCAGTAAATAATTCGACCAATTTTCTGGCATTTAATCTCTAGTTCCTAATGTGATTTATTGGCCTTTTTATCAATATTTGTAGAATTTGACTCCAAAGGATCTTGCGAGAATATCTGAGCCAATAAGGGAGCTAGACATTATGTTGAATCAGGTTCATTTCATTACATTCATTCTTATATTGTACTCCTTGTTTTTCTTAATAATTTGCTTAACTATTACTTGCTTTTCAGATAGCTGCTGGCTTGCCTTTGGATATCATGCCAGGACCCAGTGACCCTGCTAATTTCTCATTACCACAACAGGTTCTTATGTTTTTCTTTCAAGGGTGGCATATTAACATGTGCTGTTTTACTTTGTTACTAAAATTATCACTTTCAGTCATTGCATAGATGCCTTTTCCCTGGGTCGTCAGCGTATAATACTTTTAGATCTTGTACAAATCCTCATTGTTTTGAGCTTGATAATGTCAGGTAAATAGTCTATTCTCATTGTCTTTGCTGTTGAATTTACCATACTTGAACATGATCCCAACTGCTTCCAGGTTTCTTGGGACATCGGGTCAAAATGTAGATGATCTTGACAAGTATTCAGATGCAAAAGATAAACTTGAATTCATGGAAAGGACATTAAGATGGAGGCATTTAGCACCCACTGCACCTAATACTCTTGGTATGCGCATTATATATGCCTCAATGCTTTTACACTTCCTTTATTATCAATAATCTCTTCTTATTTTTCTGCTTATCTCAGTCAATTTTTCTGGAAGGTCGAACATTTATTATATTGCCTGCTATTTCTGAAGAAATCTAGTGTTCTTCCAAAAAGATAAAAATTATTTAATCTGACTTCTGATAGTAACTGTTATCTTCCAGGATGCTTCCCTTATACTGAGAGGGATCCTTTCTTCATTGAGAGCTGTCCTCATGTTTACTTTGTTGGAAATCAAGATAAATTTGAAACTCGGGTCATGAAGGGTATTTTTATTCTAAAATCTATATTGCAGTTGTAGAAATAAGATTTTGTTTCTGATTTGCGTTTACTATAATGTCCCTTCCCTAAAACTTTAATTAATTTTACATGTTGACTGCAGGATCAGAAGGGCAGTTGGTGAGACTCATATGTGTTCCTAAATTCAGTGAAACCGGAGTTGCTGTTATGGTGAGCTCCAAATCTTGCACACTTCTTTTTAACTTGGATGTGGCCTTTCTATACTTGTATAAATATATTACTCCATTAGCACATCAGTAACATGTCTCTGGTCCGTTGTTTAAGGTAATGGATTGTTGTCCCTGTGAATATACTAATGAAACTCACTTTAGGCATTTCATTGTATTTAATTAAAAATTTAAAATGGGTTCTCTAAATGATTAGTAAGGTAAAAATATGGTTCTCGGCTAGAATTTCAATGTTATCTTGCTTCTTTTCTCCCTTTTATTATTATATAATGGAGCTATTTTAAAAAGTTCAATTAAAAGAAAAAACATCTGAAAATTATGGTTCCAATTATTTTGGTTACAGATTGGTTACGTGAGGCAAGTAGGTTTTGGCATGTAGATTGTCTTTTTATACTATTACAAATAGCAGTGATATTTCCACCAAGCCCCAGCTATAACATGGTTGATATGGTTTTCAGTTGGGTTGAAGGTGATGCTTGTGTAATACTTTGTTAATATGCCATGAACTTTCATGACCTAGTTACAAATCTCTTGTCTTCTCTAAGAAGGTAGAAGTTTTAGTTCGATCCTTCTTGGTTGTCACTGATGTGATTCTGGAATGATCTATATTTGATGAAAATGTAGTTAAGGGCAATATTAGTTGTAGGATTACTCCTGCTGAAGGGTTGTTTCTTTGCTTAATGTTTGGTTTTGATTAGAGCTGGTTTCATCTGATGTAATTCTTTCAGACTTATAATTCTTCTTTCCTTTTTTGCAGCTAAATCTTAGGGACCTCGAATGTCATGCTCTCAGTTTTGGAACTCAATTCAGCTCATAACAATGCAGAAAGAGGTTGTTTTGGTAATTAAATCTGTAAGCTTCTAAATTTAGAGCAGTTCTAGCATGAAGATTGTGTTTATTGCTCCTCTAAACGGAGAAATGTATAGTAAAAAAGTTTTACCCTTGATTTATAAAATGGGTTAAGTTTATGCTGTTGTATTTTCGACTGAAATCAATGGTGTACATACACATCCTTATTTTTTTTACTTGACAAATTTCCTCACTTTAAAGAGCCTAATTGGCTTCTTATTAGGCATAACTAATTAGAAACTCATACGTTAAAGTAATAATCTAAAAAACAACAAATCCGTTGCTGAAGTCATTTTGATTTAATAGTGCCTAATAGGAACATGCTCTTGTAATTAGTGTGGCTTACATTATAATTACAGATACAATATGTTTAAATTTATCTAGATATTTAAGTCTATTGTTATCGAATTTGATCTTCAATGGTTTTGGTAGTTCTCGTGATCAACGAACATGTATGTTCCATAACATGCTGAAACTTTCCTTTTTTGTTTTCACGGGAGCATTGAGAAACAGTGTGGCTTCCCCAGTATACTAATCAATCACAGATATTTTAATTTAATTTATCTAAATTAATTTGATTCCGAGGGCCAATGTCATTATTTCCCCTTAAATGGGTTTGAATCTTGAAAGTGTCATCCATGTATATATGCAGACGGATGATTTGAATTTACATCCAGGTTCAATAAATAAGATTTCTTATCATAAATTCCAAATACAGGTTATACAGGTTATGCAAAGTTCGTGTATTGTGCTGTCGTCGGTGTGTATCTTGAGACAGCGAAGAACTGAAAAATTGAAGCTTACAGTTGACAAAGGCTTCTTTAGTATCCTAATATATTGACTTCCATGTTCATTTTTCTTACTAGTTTTCAATGTAACTAGTATTTACACTTGTGCATTTTGTTTGACAGTAGATATTTATAGCATTTCAATTCAGAATTTGTCAATGTTTTCTCCCTTCACAGTATCCTGTACCTTAATAATTCGTCTGCAAGAGCACATTATAAGTAACTAGGTATGGATTTAGTATTAACGATGAAATATACGGTAGAGAGCCATTATAATTTGTAAAAACATAGGTATTTTGGGCCTTTTTTAATATTATGTATTTTGTACAAGTTAGTAGTAATTCTTTATGAAAATATTATAAATTATTTTTTACTCCAGTTTTTTTTTTTTTTTCATCCGTCTAACGAAATGAAATCTTTTGAAATACTTAAACACACGATACAACTTTGGATTCATACATTGAGCGTTGTCATTTTACACATAAGATTTTCGTCAAAAACTGTAATAATAATGGATTAATACTATTGAAACTAATACTTTTTCACTAATTTTAGATGTTAGTTTATTATAAATTTGGGGCATAATCACCTCATAAGAATAAAAAATTCATATAGTGACATAGGTTTTTATGTTGTAAGTTGTAATCTTCTAATTTAACTTTTTATTCAATGAATTTCATATTCTTAACATTAAACATTAACCATGTCAAATTAATGATTTTGCGACACTCCCGATCAAGATCCAGCTTCAATTTAGATCTCCCCTTGGCCTAGGTTTCATCACTAATAATTAATCTTAAAAAAAGTAATGAATTAACGAAAAAAGTAAGTGTTTTGATTGAGAGGAAGATAAAGCAGTTTATTTATTATTATGACAAGGTAGTTGTTGGTAGGTCAGAAAGTAGCACTGAAACTGAAGAAGGAGAGCGCAATTGTGGGTCCTGAGTTTGAGTATTGTATTGTTCCCATCAGAAAATTCACATGCCATTCCCAACCTTCCACATCAGAGCACAGAAATAAGAAAATTCTTAGGAAATTTAAGCCAATCACAAGTTATTATCCCAACCCAACGGCTATATTTTCTTCCCTCTCTCTTTCATTATTCTCACCACTTTCTCTTCCCTCTCTCTTTCATTATTCTCACCACTTTCCTTCTCATAACGGTCCTCACCACACAACATATATAGTCATGTTAATATTTTCTCACATTACATAAATAGTACATCTATAACATTATGCCAATTATTCTTTCACTTCCAATGGACACTGCTAAAGTTCAACATGTCACCAAAAAATCTTCCGATGAGCTTCTCAGGAAGTTTGCCCAAGTGGCTTCTGAGGAGACTGGAAAAAGAAGGAGGAAGAAGAGGAGGGAAGATGAACTATGTGACTGTGACACCCCTTCAACCGCTGCCCCCGCCATTGTCGAAAGGAGGTCCCTTCTCCCCTCCAAGGTCACACGGAGGAGGTCGGCGGTGCTCCGGCAACTCAGGGTCAGAAACAAGTCATCACTCTTTGGAGGCATTCACAAGGTCAGGCCAGTTCAATTCATTTTCTTCAGACAAGACATGTTATATATGCTAATTGAAGTCCTCTTAAATATGCATTTGTTTTGTTCTAATTTGTTTTCCTAAGTTGAAAAGTGTTGTTTTTTTCAGACTAAAGTTTTTTTTACTAATTTAGTCAACCTAACATAGAGCAAATTACAAACATATGACATCATACAGATATTTGTTTATGTCTGGGTGTTTCTGAAATTATTTTTCAATTGAAACTACAATTTTACTTCATACCAGAAAAACAGATAATGAATTACTTCAAGGGGTACTTTTATTAATTTGGATCACTAATCTTATCACAAACCTTATTATTGTTTTTCATGAGTTGTTGTTGCAGACATGGCGTAGAACCATTGAAGGTGCCTCCAGAGTTTTCTTGGAAAAGCATTATCATCCCCATAAGCGTTTGATGAATGACATTGTTTAGGCTCTCTTCAAAAATCTACAACTTTTCTCATCAGAACGAAATTGCACTATTCTATGTATATTGTTCCATTAATATTTAACTCAATTCCTCGTGCTATCTTTTTTTCTTACTGTTTTTTATTCTTTCGATTCAAGTAATAAAATTTATCTCTTCATTATCCTTTTCGTTACAATATCTCATATTTGAAATAAAAAAAATTAAATATATATATATATATATACTATTTAAGTATGTCAAAAATACTTAAAATTATGTCTGCTTCACAATTTACTTTTCAATTATTTATAAATGTTCACAAATGTTCACATTTTTAGTAGTATAAATGAAGTCATGTATATAAAATGTTTGTTAAAAAAAATATACTTTGAATAAAAAGTTAATAACATTTTTTAAGTATTAATATATATATATAATGAAGTTTTATTTTTTTATAAATATGATTCATCAGTATTTCATATTAATTTTATTTGATCAAAATATAAATAAAATCTAATCACTAATTATTTCTACCAAGAATTGAATAGGAGTAATGATTGAAGATTCAATTTAAAATTTAACATAGTAATGTTAAACTCTTTAATTATAGAAAATAAAATTAAACATTTGTATTAATAATATTATATTTAGAATAAATTTTTGGATGCATTGTTAAAGTATATATAACATTAAAAAATTTATAAAATTAAGATAAATAAATTATTTAAACAATTATACAGTGTAATGACATGTGATGGTAATAGATTGCAGTCTAATCTCATGATTGGATTGTCTTATTTATATTTGATCCTTGGTTTAGAAAAAATTAAGTGTCTCAATCAACTTTTAAGTGATAGAAGAATGTTAATGAAAAGTTTCATTAAAATGATTTCAATTCCTTTAAAATATATGCTGAAACACTAAGTTAGGTCAGGGTAGAAAAATAAAATGTGACTAATTATGAAATATGAATGATTATTTCCTAATTTGTCTCCATTAAAAGAAAAGAGAAAAAAAAAAAGAAAAAAATGAATGTCATCATCATAATTGGTTTCACAGGATTTTGATTAAATGAGGTTAGGTCAGTTATATTTGAACCATATTTTAAGTTAAAATTTTAGTAAAAATAAAATAAATAATTAAATACAACAACACATTCAGAAAAGACCATTTTAGATGTGACTTTTAAAGACTTTTCCTTTTAGTTCTACAAGATAAAATATTCTTTATTACGTTACATGAATATGATATATATAAAAATGAATTATCATCATTTATTTATGTATATTTTACTAAATATAAAAATAAAATAATTCATTAAATTTGAAATTTATATTTATATTTTTCAAATATTAGATCAATACATGAAATTGCATAAAAAATATTTCAACAAATAAAATATTTTAAAAAAAAAGTTATCTATAAGTATTTTTAATACAAGTATTTTTTATATTTTTTAAGTTAAAAAAATTATTTTCTCAAATTTTTTATTAAAATATACCATACTTCATTTCTCTAAATTAAGATTTATTTTCTATATAAAAATATTTTTTAAAATAAAAAATATATAATTTTAAAATTATAAATATAAATATTATGAAATATATGTTTAATTTAAATTATTTAAAGATTAAAAAAATCATTAGAACAAAATTAGTATAAATTATTTAATAATAATAATAAAGATCATAATTTATATTTTTTTTTAATATATAAACAAACTCATGTAAATTGTTTTTATTAGAGATATTTTAAATAAAATTATAAAAAAACTTATGTTACATCATTATTTTTGTTTTTCATATATCAAATTTTAAACAATATTGAAAAATAAATTTATATTTTATAAAAGTTAAATCAATTAAATAAACTTTATAAATTATTTTAATAAATATAATATTTTATAATAATTAAAAATATATTTTGTTAATCTATTTTTATTATACAATAGGTGAATTTTTTTCAAAAACATAATTAAATCTTCTGAGTTTAAAAATTAAAATATAATTTTAAAAATATATTACACTTTTCTTTAAAATCATAATAACATCACATATCATCCAAATCTTTAACAGTTTTTTATTTACTAAAATTAATAAGTACATGTTAACTTATGTCTCATGGAATATTGTTTTTATTTTGTTATTAACCAATAATTTAATAATATTTTATGATTATGACGTATGAATAAATACAGTGAAAATATTCATGAATCAAATCTTAACGTGAAAAAAATAGTTTAAAAATGTTATATAGTTCAATTTTATATATAAAAATAAAATGTATTTATTTAATTTTCTCAAAACATATTTTCTTTTATCTAAATTTAAAATATTGTTGTCAAAAATTGATTCTGCATTGGTTCAAGTCTAAACTATTTTGTTTAACTTAAGTTTTGAATACTTAGATTTGACATACTAATTAAAAATTTACAAAACTGTTACTATAAATATAATTAAATATTAATAACAATAATAATTTTAACTAGGGGATTAATTAATCTTAAAGACAGTTTTCAAAATAAATATTTTTATTTAATACACAATTAATTATAGTTTTTAAGATATATAATTTATTGAACTGATTATATTAATTAATATGATATTAATTATATTTTATTATATTATGAAATAGATTATAATAATAATAGTAATAAATATTAACATTAATTGCTATTAAATACATATGCTGTGAAAATATAAAAAATTTACACCATCTTAAACAATTTTTTTTTAATGAAATAAAATATTATAAAATTTGGATATTACATAAATTATGTCTAAATAATATATCAATAGTATATTATTCTTATATGTTATAAAAATATTACATTAGTTGATTTAAAATATTTGTAAAATATATATATAAAAAAATCAAGTAATTTTATTCATACATATTTTCTATAACATTTTTTCATTTATTTTTTTTTGAAAAATTATATAAATAATAATTTCTTTCTTATATTAATTGTTTATTTAAAAATGTCCACTTGAATTGGCTTTTAATGGGTGGTGTAATTCAGAGCTGGGTCCACCAAAGTTAGTGGCAATTATGTAAATAAGTCATTGTCAAGTAGAGAGATCCAGGACCTTTTCAAATATAAACAAATTTTATAATATAAATGAAATTGGAAAGAAAATTGAAGAAAAAAAGAAAGAAAAAAGAAATGCAAAACAAAACTGATAAGCTCTTGTTCGTTTCAAAGTCAATTTTCTGTCAACTTTCCTCTTCCTTCAACTTCCAATTTGCACTTTCTTTACCAAAGAAACCATTGTCATTTCTTATATAAGAATCCCCTGCATACACAAATTTCAATTCCATCATTGCTTTCTGAATACACACTTACCCCCTTAGTATGCATGTGGCATTTTTTTTTCCATACTAGTCTTAGGATCTTTCCATTCACTCCCATTTAGCAGATATTCAGACCTATTCTTGAATATACATCAACTTTGTTGAGAAGAAGAGGTTAGTGCAACTATGGTGATCTTTTCATTTTTCAAAATTTGGCTATGCAATTTGTCATTCTTTCATTCTTCTTTATCTTTCTTTGAAAGATAAAATTTTCTTTACAGTTGTTCTTGTTCAAGTACAAGTTTCTATCTTTTTTCACACTCTTCTTTACCCTCCAATTTTTGCTTTCAATGCCATTCTAAAATCATTTTTTTTCTTCTGGGTGCTGATTTTGGAATTAAGAAGGCACCAAAGTTTGGGTCTTTTCAGGACCTCCTTGAATCTTTTCCCCGCCAAGAAGATAGTCCATGTAGGATGAGGAGGATAGCAAATATAGCTTATCCTTGCATGCAAGTTAGGTGCTTGGGCGGCAATGATGAAGATGGTGATGCACTTTTGTGGCATAAAAAACTTGAGAAGCATTCTTGTGGTCATGTATCCTTTGCTGTGTGTCAGGCCAATGAGCGTATAGAGGATTATAGTCAAGTTGAGATTGGCTATAATTCCATCTTTGTTGGGATTTATGATGGTCATCGTGGTGCTGGGGCTTCCCAGTTCATCCTAGGTCAAGTCTTCGGGAGACTAATCAGTGAGTCTTCAGAGTGTTCTGCTTCTGTTTTTGAATTTTCTGGTTGCGTCTGTGTTGTGCATTCTTGTTATTTGAAGTACCTTTTGACTTGTATGGTATTGGTTCAGGGTGGTTTTGATTTTATTGTTGCTTTCTTTTTAGGCTGAAAAAAAAAAGACATGAAATTCAGTATGCCTTCTGATATTTTTATTGCTTCCTCTTCCCTTTGCTCTTTTTCTTTTGGTTATTTGACTGTTGCTGGTTTATGAAATTTTATATTGTCTGTTTTTGTATTCTTAAATTACTATTTTACTTTTTTGGAACTAGTTTAATTGGTGTGAAACTAGGCGAGTTAACATGTATAATAATATAAACATGCTTATATTTGACCTGCAATAAATATATTTGCATAAACTTGGCTCTTTTTATTTTATTTTTTCCTAATGTTATTCTTGTCATTGTGGTGTTGATGATGCATTGGTTTAAGCAATTATGGAAGTTTTATGTGGAACTTGGTTACAGATATTATTGAGGCCGATAAAACTATCACTCAAGATACTCTCGGGAAAGCTATTTGTTCGACAGAGGACGCCTTTATGACATGGGTTGAGACGACTTATAAATTAACGACACAATTGGCATTAGCTGGTTCCTGTTGTCTGCTTGGTCTTATCTGGAAGGGATCTCTATATGTCGGCAATCTTGGAGACTCCCGTGTCGTAATTGGTTCTGCAGGAAGATTCAACGAGATCAATCCAATACAGTTGACTACAGATCACAATGTTGGTAACGAGGAGATTAGAGAAGAAGTTAGGGCTCAGCATCCAAACGACCCACAGATTGTAGTTTTTGAACGTGGATCATGGCGTATTAAAGGCGTCATCCAGGTTTTGTTTTGCTTTTTACCTTCAGAATGAGTTTTTAGTACTTACATAACAGTTTTATGCCCCTTTTTGATTCTTTATGGAACCTTTTTCATATTTTCCTATAATTTTCACGTACTTGTCTTAAATGAGTCCAAGAAAATGCAAAATGTTTATTCCTGTAGTCTCCATCATATGTGGCTAGGAACTAGTTCTCTCTTTTTTTTACTGCATATTATGTCATCTTTTGATAGATGGACGGGTTTTTATATGTGAAATTGCTCTCCATCTGTTGTGGACATGTTCTCATAATACATGATGATTGACCATGCTTGTTGCAAAACCACTAAATCTTATATCAAATGTAGTAGGTTCTGTCACAACTCACGATATTTTGTTACATGATTATCTTTTGGCTCATGAGTTAGTGGAAACTATAACTAGTTATTGATTATGTTTGTACTGCTGAGCTTTGAGACTTACCTTTCTAGCAAGGTCACTCTACTTCTATTATATGCTTAAATTTAAGGACTTTCTGTTTACGCAAGCCATGTTTTATTGCTGCATTTCATTTCTGTTACTTCTAAGATACTCATTGTATATAGATATATATTTTTTTTTGTAGCTAGTTTTTCAATTTGTAATATATACTGTATTAACTTAATGTTTTCTTGTTCACTCAAAACCTGCTATCAGGTATCCAGAACCATAGGAGATGCATATTTGAAGGTGCCTCCTTACTATAACGAACCAGAGTTCCCTAAGATTCCTCTTCTTACAGAATCTGTGCTGAGGGCAGATCCAGCTCTAATTTCAAGAGTTTTGCTACCCACTGACAAATTTGCTATATTTGCATCCGATGGACTTTGGGAATACTTGACAAATAGGGAAGCAGTAGAGCTTGTTCATAATAGTCCACGAGAAGTATGTTTTCTTGTACTTGTATTTCCAATTTTCCTTCTATTATCTTCACCTTTGTATGTATGAAAATGCTCTAACTTGTTTCTTATTCTATGCTTTTATCAAAAAAATAAAAAAAAATCCAGGGGATTGCAAAAAGACTTGTTAAGGCTGCTCAAAAGAAGGCAGCTAGAAAACATAATACTACATATGAACACATTAAGGGCGTGGATGCAACAGGCAGAAGGGTTTTTCATGATGACATTTCTGTGGCTGTTGTTTTCATAGAGCATAGTTTGCTTATGGACGGAGATGAAGTGCAAGACTTGTCCATAAGAGGGTTCTCTGACATTGTTCAACCATCAAGGTTTTCCAGGGTCCGGGATTTTATTTGATCCAAGATCATTTTTTCTAGAACTAAAGCAAATAAAGTTGATTGGCTCTGCCTAATTTTGGTTCAAAGCAAAGCTTGAATCTATAACAACATTACACTTACACAGTTTTGTAGCATATTATTGTTGTCTATTTTGAGCATATCAAGGTTCTTCCACTCTTAGCTAAAAGATATTTTCAAACAATCACAGAATGCATACACTAACCACTAAGTTTCAAGTTTCAAGCACACTAAAGCTGGATAAAAGTAATAAAGTTAAAAAAAATAAAATTACAAACTTTAAGTTAAAGTCAAATTAAAGTATGAAAAGCAGAGTGAAGAATCAAGAAGAAAGTAAAACATGAATACCCATTTTGAAATACTCAATATCAGTTACTGTTGGTACTCTTTTTACTGAAGTCATTTAGGATAACAGCCGCAACTCAATTTTTTTTAACAGAGTGACTCGTAAATTGTAAACATATTCAAGTGTTTAAATGGAAAATAAAAAATTAAATTTAAATAAAAATATAGTGAACATTAAATACACACTTCTACATTCATTACACCATAACAACATGTCATTTCGGACATGCATGCATCACACCAAAACAACATATCATGTGGTGTCTTGCATTCTGTGACCCCAAAATTGGATGCAATATTGTCTTCACATCTCATCACAAAGCGACGTTCTATGTTTTTTGCATATTTTGGCGCATCTTATTTTTACAGTATGTATGCGTATTACTCGTGTCCAAAACTATCCCGACAAGATAAATTATTTTAATATAATGTAAAAGCATTATTTCTTGTCAACAGTTAATAAAATCAATCATAATGTAAAAACGTATTTAAAAAAAAAAAAGTTAGAAAAAAAATCCACGGAGAACAAATCTTACCGTCAGTAGAAGTTTGCACTTTTTCTCCTTTCACAGTTTGTTTATTCACTGGCTGTTAGTATTTCCTTAGTGTCTAGACAAAAAAAAAATATGAATGAAGCCAATCTTTACCAATTTAACACACTAAACAAGATAACTTGAATTGGAATTTCTAATTTTTTCTCTATCCCGTTCATATTTTCTTGTACTTTTTGTACCTTACAAAGACTTATTTTTGGATATAGAATTATTGGTGTTAATGAATATATATATATATATATATATATATATATATGTATATATATTTTTAATTTTGTAAGATAATGATGATATTAATGTGGTCTGCCTACAAGGACTTCAAAATCACGTCATCATTTACAGATAATGATGATATTTTATATGGATTTGTTCACGTAATGACATCTAGAAAGGCCTTTGTATCAAAACTCTTGATTCATCAGCACTAGCTGCCTAAGATTCTTTAGTCATTCCAATATTTCACACTTAGATGAAACCCTCTGCAATGTCAAGAAGGACAGTTATGCAATGTTAAGTAAGCTTTCTATAGTTAAAGAGTATTAAGCTTAAGTGGAATCATTTGTCCTTATATTCATTAGGTCCACGTATTTGCTTTACTTTTCTCTTATTTCATCGTACGAGTTGAAGTGACTTAAAACATTGATAAAAACTGAATGTGAAAAACAAGGTTATACCAAATACAATTTGGTAATTTTAAGGTTCCTTTTGATTCTTTTGTTTGATTATCGAGCTAAAAATGCAAGGATAACAACACAAAAACAAAATCTACAAACTAATCTATAAAAGGTCGTTGCATTAAATCTCTTGATTCGTTGGTGTTTGTTACTAATGGGACTCAACAATAATATCTGTGAAACCACTACTCACGTCAATGGGCAGGCCAAGACTTGGCAAAATCTGAGATACAAGCAAAACTCCTCCGAGTAAAAACTCCATGACAGCTGAGTCATGGAATAAATTCTCCATATTGATTTAAAAATGGTTTTACCAAAGCTTAGTCGTTTCTTACGCTACTATTATAAATAGTACACCACCATAATTTTAACACTCTGATGGACAGATGAACTATAAGATAAACATCATATCGAGATAGAAGATTGGAGGACTGTGATCAACAATGACTTTTTCGTTGCAGAGAATTATAAATCAAGCAAGTACCCATACCACTACGTTAATCAGAATACTTCATAAAAAGAATTTGTTGATTCAACCAAACCAAATCGGTAACAATGCACATCTCTTCCACTACAACAAAACGGGGAAAAATTGAATCTTACATATCTTGCCAGCCTTCATGCTCTTATCTCAACATATCAAAGAAAGGAAAACACAAAAACATGATAAAAGGAATGGTAAAGAGTAGGAAATGCAAGTTCCTCAACCACTTGATGGTATTTTTGTAGTATTCGTATAAATAGTAATTTCCTGGTCCAGCTTTCATACTCCATGATTATAACTTAGAAGCATTTCCTGTGTACGATTGATGGTCCAGATTCATCATACTCTGCCTTCGCAATCCACATCTGCACATGGGAGAGGAAACATAAGAAAAGGACTAGACTAAATTTGCTACTCCAATGGTTTGAGTTGGCTTCAGCAAGTACTTACGCAAAAGAACATATTTTAAACTAATTCTATTCCCTTGATCTATCTAGATACAATGTTTGATATTTCCTCCTATTTTCTCAAAATGTTTACTTTATTATTCTACTTGTTATTGAAATATAATTTCCCAAGTTTTTTTGCTGTATTAACATTCCAAAATTCAACATTTAATTCATGCAATTATGGTCATGCATGCAGTTTACCTGTTGGAAGGTGCTGAGGGAAGCCAAGATGGAGCCTCCAATCCAGACACTGTACTTCCTCTCTGGTGGTGCTACAACCTTAATTTTCATGCTACTCGGTGCCAATGCGGTAATCTCCTTGCTCATCCTATCAGCAATGCCTGGGAACATAGTGGAACCACCACTCAAGACAATGTTACCATAGAGATCCTTCCTAATGTCGACATCACACTTCATGATAGAGTTATATGTAGTCTCATGGATGCCAGGAGATTCCATCCCAATCATGGATGGCTGGAACAGAACTTCAGGGCACCGGAATCGTTCAGCACCGATGGTGATCACCTGTCCATCAGGAAGCTCGTAGCTCTTCTCAACTGCTGAGCTGGTCTTGGCAGTTTCCAGTTCCTGTTCATAATCAAGAGCAATATAGGCGAGTTTCTCCTTCATGTCCCTCACAATTTCACGCTCTGCAGATGTGGTGAAAGAGTAACCACGCTCAGTCAGAATTTTCATGAGGGCATCGGTGAGATCACGCCCTGCAAGGTCCAAACGCAAGATTGCATGTGGAAGGGCATAGCCTTCATAGATAGGAACCGTGTGACTGACACCATCTCCAGAGTCCAGAACAATACCTACAACAAACATCATAGAAAAACCACATCAACTCATTTCATTCAATACCAAACCATATCATTAAATGGCTACTAGACTTCCAAATCTCATTCAACATTCATGATACAAAAACATCTAAATAAACAAAAAGGTTTAACTTTTAACATATTCCCACAAATTCCTCCTCACTACCATCCCACAATCGAAACACTTTTAGGCGTCAAGGTGTATTGATTTTATATTTATTAGAAAAAAACGAAACAACAAGGATTCCTTGCAGCTTCGGTTTTTAAAGTGATCCATGCAACCGATCTCTCTTCTTAGTGGCATATAAAGAAAGCAAGGATCAATTTGGTACCATGCCATGATCCAAAAAAAACACAAAAGCTTAAACTAACATGCAAAGACCCAGACACCAAATTCGGATTAGTTTGGAGCTCATGCAAGCCATTTCAATTGAGTTAAACACATGATCTGTAACTTACAAAACATCAAGTTAGATGACAAAGACGGATCAAGTGTTTTACAACATATCTACAAAGCTTACAACCACAGCATGCATGTTACACCAAATAAACAAAAATCAACAACGTAGATGAAGATCGGTTACCAGTTGTACGGCCACTAGCATAAAGGGAAAGCACAGCTTGGATGGCGACATACATAGCAGGAGTGTTGAAGGTCTCAAACATGATCTGAGTCATTTTCTCACGATTAGCCTTAGGATTAAGAGGTGCCTCGGTGAGAAGCACTGGATGTTCTTCCGGAGCCACACGAAGCTCGTTGTAGAAAGTGTGATGCCAGATCTTCTCCATGTCGTCCCAATTGCTCACAATCCCATGCTCAATAGGGTATTTCAGAGTCAAAATACCCCTCTTTGATTGAGCCTCGTCCCCAACATAGGCATCCTTCTGTCCCATCCCAACCATCACACCGGTGTGACGTGGACGCCCCACAATACTAGGGAACACCGCCCTCGGTGCATCATCTCCGGCAAAACCAGCCTATCACACAAATTTCAACAACATTCACGTTACAATTAAGAAAACTCTATTTTCTAACAGATCCTCAACAACATTCCGTTGATCTGAGTGAAACTGAGGTCGGATCTCAAATTCGAGTTTTGAAAATGAAGAAAGTGATCGAATGAGACCACAATAAAACCGGTATATGAAAAAGGAAAAGAAAAAAACCATGATCTCATTTATCCATACCTTGACCATTCCAGTTCCATTATCGCAAACGAGGGGTTGAATATCCTCGGCATCGGCCATTGTCGTTTAAGGTAGGGATGTTTGTTGCTGCAAAAACACACAAAAATTGCGTTAATCGGTATGCGGTTGTTCTTATCGGGAGAACGAAAGAGGAAGAGAGAACGTGGCGGTACCTGCGGAAAGAAGGAATGTGTGTGCGACAACGTGTGTGTATGAGAGTGTGTCGTGTTTTTTCGAAGTTTGTGAAATTTGCGTGTGTGTATGTTGTGTGGCTGAGGTACCCGCCCTGTGGTTTAAAAAAGGAAGGTGTGGTCAAATGAAATTCACCTCAAATGAAGCGCAAATTGCACATCCTTGGATCCTGGCCGTCCGTTGAGAATATCGCATCCACGGGCCACGTTTGTTGTTGGAAATAGCTGGCACTCTTGCGCTTTTTCTTACTTTCCAGTTACACCCCTTTTCGCTTCTCTATTATTCATTTTCTTTATTCCACTTTTGTTGTTTCCATTATTCATCTTATTTTTCTTTTCTCCAATCTCACTTCTTATTCCAAATTCCATGCTCTACCATTTTTAGTTTATTAAAACATATATTTTAAACCACATAAATGGAAAATTTACATACAAATAATCTCTAAATGAATTTTTTTTTAAACATTATTTTAATCTCTCAATTATATAGAAACTTTTAACAAGAGAATAACTCTATTAAATGAACATTTAATAAGAGAATAAATCAATATTACTTTCGAGAAAGACACGTTCTTCCCCATCACAAACTAATTATAGTAAGTTTAATAATTTTTATAACACAGCGATATATAATTTAATGACTATTTAAAAATGCTTTAAATTCTCAACAAATTAACATTAAACTCATTACATTGTCATCTAATTACAAATTTTAATACACAAAAGAATTGTTAAATTTTACAATAACTATTTATTAACTTTTACAATTTCAAAATAGCGATGTTTCCCCACATTGTGTTCTAACTTCTGTTTAAAAAACTCATTTTTATTGAGTTAAACAAATGTGATCAAAGTCCATTTTCTTGAAAGTGTTAAATTTGTTTGGTGAAGGCAAATTTAAGTTACTTGGTGGACATTTTTAAAGCAGTTAAAAACCGTGGTATATTCTTTATCCAAACACCCTTTTGAGAGGATCCTAAGGCCAAACGTGTGGCATTTATATGAGGATCCATGAATCATAATCCATTGGAGTATGAAGAAGTTGGATGTGAGAAGAAGGAAGATGCATTATGGTGATGAGTGTGAGCTGGATATTATTATGATATGATGAAAAGAGGGGCAATTTAGGAAAAGGAAAAGACCCCACAAGAAAAGTAATGTAAAACCAGGGCGTGTAGCTAGAAGAAGCAGCTTTTCTTGTTCTGGGGTGTGTGTAATTTTCACTCTTAACTTTTTAGAGCTTCATGATGGAGTGTGGTGTGGTGTGGGGGTAATCATGCATGGGACGGTGCCAAAAGCGACATGCCACAACGTTGCCAACTCAGCATTCAGTTTGCAACTGTCGATGGATCATGTCGGAGGTTTTTTTCACCTGCGAGCGCCTTCACCCACGCTCGCTGCTCCCTCCTGCGTTTTCGTCGCTGCGATTCGATCCTTCGTTGACCGCTTCATATTCGCTTTCGAATCTCACGGCTCAGGCTTGTTCTCTTCGCTATGCCCCAAGACGTGCAGCGGATAACTACCAACCAAACACAGAACGTGGTTTCCCGCTTCGGACAATCCTCGTCCCCCGTTGACTACCCCTTTTGGTTGTCGAATGCTTCTTTTGATGTGATTGGTAATTTAATTAAATTATATTAAATATATATTTTTAGTATGATTAATTATTTTAATAAAAATTACTTTTGTTTCTATGATAAAAAAGTGGAAAGGAAAAAAAACCTTAACTTCTTTTATCATTGATTTTATCAGAGTTTTGGTTTAATGTGTTGTATATATGAAAATAAATAAATATTTATTTGTTTTCTGATTTACTCTATTCATTATTAAAGTATTCAATCTGGTTTTCTAATAGTAAACAAATATATGTAATGTGACTCTTTTTTGTCATTTTTTTCACTAACATTATTAATGAAAACAAAATTATATATATATAAAAGAAAAAGGTACATTGCATGTATTTCTGACAATTAGAATACAGTATTAATATTTTAATAATAGTAAGAACAAGATGAAAAAATTAAAATAGAAAAGGTTTGTGTAAAAGTAGTATTGGTTTAAAATAAAAAATAAAAATAAAAAATAAAAATAAAAAATTATAGAGAAT
The DNA here is from genome assembly GCA_016859785.1 of Macrotyloma uniflorum. Classification (NCBI taxonomy): domain Eukaryota; kingdom Viridiplantae; phylum Streptophyta; class Magnoliopsida; order Fabales; family Fabaceae; genus Macrotyloma; species Macrotyloma uniflorum. Next base: position 7,878,702 of record BDMB01000004.1, read on the forward strand.
GTATGGGTACATATTACAAAACCATAAAAACGCACGAAAGATTTTTTCTTTTTGGGGAATGTATGGGAATATATTACAAAATCATAAAAAAAAAACATTTTTATCTTACGTGTTCTCTTTAAGTAAAATATATTTTTCATATAATGATTATAAATATTATTTAAGTGTAATATATTTTAAAAAATTATATTAATTTTTTATATAATAACAGTTATTTTATTAATTTAGTAATCATTAAATTAAATGTTATTAATAATTATTTTAAGTATTAGAGAATTTTTTTATTATAATAACTAGACAGTTATAATTATTATTTTTTACTTCGTATTGTTTTATATATAGTATATTGATTTTTAAGTTCAAATTCTATTGCTAAGGGATTGTCTTGACAATTTAATCCTATGTTTCTCAATTTTACATAGTTTTTTAATTTAATTTATTTTTTATTTACTTATGAAATTCAATTTTATTTATTTTTTTATAATAAAAATATTATTTATAACTCAATTATTATTTATAGTTATTAAATGAAAAATACATAAAACTATCTATTTATATTTTATATGAATCGTGTCGACCATTAAGTATAACTATGAAGTGTTTATTTTATGTACAATTCTTGAGGCTCTATTTATAACACACAATTGAAAGTAAGATTAAGACCACTAGTTAACTTAAAAGAAAAAACTATACAAATATAATATAATAATATTGACACTAGTCTCATAAAAAATATAAATTATCTTCTATAGAAAATGTTTACAATATAACATATATTATATTCTATATATGTTCAATAGTATTCGGCAAACAATATTGAGATTTCATTATTCTTGCATAAGATTTATGGTTAAAATTTAAAATGAAAATTATGATTAAAATGTGGACCAACTGTTATAGTGTTTCTTTCTTCGTACAACAAGAGTTCTGCTAACAAATATTTCTTAAAGAATTAGTATTTTTTTTACTAAAAAAAGAAAAAAAGTTAAATTAAAATATTATAAATATATTTATAATTTTAAATAAAATTCTTAACTTCTGATTATTTTTCTATCTCAAGTTTTTTTTGAATAATTTTTTACTAAAATAAAATTTTAGTTTCTTTTTATTTATTGATTTATAATTTTTTTTTATGATTTTAGTTTCTATGTTTTAAAATTTTCACAATTTTAATCATATTCAATTTTGTATATTTTTTAAAATCTTAGACCAATTTAATTCTAGACTTGACATATTTTTTTAAGGTTAATAAAGAAAAATTTATTCTTTTAAAATAGGAAATAATAATAAATATAGGTAAAATTTAATTATTTGAAATCAATTGACACAAATTTGTGATTTTTTTAAATATTGAAGATAAGATCCCGGAAAAAAAATGCAAAAACTAAAACAACTTTTTACAGATCAAGAAGAACATAATTATAACTTAAACCTAAAATAAATATATATATATGTATATATATATATATAAATGATTTCTAAGTATTAGAAATCAAATCGAATTTTTTTTAAATAGTATATTTTAAAAAATAAGTTTTAAATTTTAGTAAAATATACTTAAAAAAAGACTAATGAAAAAACTTTAAATGACTAATATGATTTTTTATTGAATATCTGGAAGATATGAGAATTGTCTAATTGATCTTCAAAGAGTTTTTAGTATTATTTAAATTTCTAAAATTTTCTTTGATAAACCAGTTATTAACTTTGTAAGTAATTTTTACCTTATCAAATAAATTATATGTTAACACAATTTTTTTACTCTTCCTTAACATGTCTTATGAAAAATATAATAAAATACAATGTTTATCACTAAAACATGTAGAAAATACAATTATACCAAATTACAACTAAAATAAGTAAGATAAGATAATAAATTTTATGCATATTAAAAAAAACCCTTTTACTATTACATGATATAATTATTTTTTATCTTAATAGAAAGTTTTAAGAGAGAAAATTTTTAGAAAAATAATGATTTTAAAATAAGAAAAATTGATTATATATATATATATGTATTTTTTTAAAATTTTACTAAATATTTTCATTTTTTATTACTTAAATTTATTAATTTACACGAAGTCTCATACAAATAAAAAAAATAAATCTAAAATTAAAATAAACATTTAAAATCTATTACTAAAGTTAAACACTAATTATACAAGGATTTCTAATAAAATTTATATGAAAAATCTCATTAAAATCTCTTGAATATCTTTTTAAAGTTCTCTCCTGTCTTGTATTATTATTGGAGATTTTAAGGATTATTTCCTCTTCCTCTTCTCTAAAATCTTTGAGTATGAATTTTTATACATAATAAATAATGTGTCCACTGCTTATAATTTTTCTTTTTTTATTTTTTTTTATAACATTGTTCGAGATTAATATCTCATATATAATCGAAGTTATCAAGATGATTATGAATTTTTGTCATAACCTGTTACCACAACCCCGAGAACAATTACATTATACAATTTATTTTGTTTATTTTGTTCATGTTAGAACCAAACGATTTATTAGATAACATGCATACAATATATTTTGATGATAATAAATAAAAATAAATTTTAAATAAACCAAAGATTAATAAAAAAGTATTTATGAAATAATTATCTTATAACTAGTAATAACGCTAAATGAAATGCCGCTTATATAACATTCTGTAAATATATAAGAACAGTATATCATATAACAGCTAGTTGGCTTAATATGAAAATTAAATATTTAAATATTATTTGAAAAAATAAAATAAAATATTATATAAAGATTTAAATAAGAAGTTATAAAATCAAATATATCATCTCGTAAATAAAAGGGAATATTTTGTCTGTCATAAAAAAATATATTTCGTATTTGCACTGTATTTCCTTTTAATATGTGTCATCAGATCAAGAGTTTCCAAAAAAGTATTATTGAGAGAAAAATCTTAGTAATCTGACACATGAAGATATTAGAAGATTATCATCAGAATATGTGAAGAATATTAAAGCTGAAGATTTTTCTACAACGGTCATATTTTTTAAAGTCTACAAAAGCAAAAGATGACAAAGGAAAAAGAACCAAGCACAAGACAATAGAAGCAACATTTACAATTATATACAAACTGTTAGAAAGTTTAGAAAGAAAGTCTTGAGAAGATTCTGAGTTAAGCTGGTGCTACAGTTTTATATCTATACTTCAGGTACTCCAGGTGATATTATTTTTGTGTTCATCCTTTGAGGTTGTTCAGAGGATGTGTTGTCATTCATTGTGTGATTCAAGAAAGGTGTTGTCATTCCTTGTGTGATTCAAGGAAGGTGTTTTCATTCCTTGTGTGATTCAAGGAAGGTGTTTTCATTTCTTGTGTGATTTAAGGAAAGTGTTTTCATTCTTTGTGTGACTCAAGGAAGGTGTGACAATCTCTTGTAGGTTACAAGAGATAGTGAGACTCAATATTTAGTTTTTCTATTTTGCATGTTTCACTTGTATTATTGGTTGTAAAACTCTAATTAATTAAAGATAATGAGAGTGAGTGATCATCTCAAGTTGAGGTGATTGGGAACTGGATGTAGGATTAAGAATTTAACTCGAATCAATATAAATTTCTGGTGTTATCTTTCTCTTTCCTTTATCTTTTATTTTTCTATTGCGTATTCTATAAATTCTATTTGACTAAATAAATAAAGAGAGATAAAATAAAAAAAAAACGATTAAAGTTTTTCTTATTATTTTTTACATCAATTCACCCCCTCTTGATGTTACTCGGTAACATAATATTCTATCAAATCAATATTTAGTATTTTGAGGTCTTATTATTCGAAGATACTATTCTCGTACACATCATAAAAATATCATTCATATAATCATTTTCTAAGTCATTGTTTATAGCAAAATTAATAATAAAATAAAAGAGAAAGAATATTAATTTTTAAATTTTCATAAATTTAACTTTTTTAAATAAAAAAATAATATATTTTCTTACCTAACACCTAATGATATGATTATATAATTTTCTAAATATGTGGTAATAATTATTAAATTAAAAAAATAATATTAATATGATATAAATATTGGTAATTTTTTTAACTAATAATATAGTTATTATAAAAAAATATATTTTAAGTTAATTATTTTTTTAACAGGGAAGATTAATATCTTAATAGAATAATTATTATTATATAAAAAAATAAAAAAAATAATTATACTAAACTTAAATATTATTTATAGTTATGATATGAAAATTATATTTTGTTTTAATTATTTATATTTTTAAAAAATATTATATAAGTTTATTAAGAAAAAAATATGATATTTTTATTAAAGAATTTAATTACTTATCTATAAATAATATGATGTTTTTAGAGTTGTAAATTCTTTTAATTAAAAAAATTAGATTTTTGCTTTTTCATAACTATAGTTTATAGAAATATTAAAAAAAAAAAAGTTTTCAAAAAACATGGAAAGGATATTTTAAAAAATAAATTAGATATAAATAATAAACATTCTTAATCTTATATTTTGGTAAGATTAAAATAATTCCTCCTACTAAAACATGTTCGGAAAAATTATTTTTCTAATTTTAACGGTTTTTAAGATAAAAAAAAATATTTACAATCTTAGTATATATATTTGAGATCATAGTTGAATTTTATAAAATAAAATTTAATAAATAATAAATATACTAGAGATATAAAACCAAATTGTTAGACATATATCATTAACAAAATAACTTATTTTTAATTATTTAAAATATAATATAATAACTATTTATCATCTATAATTATTATCGTGATTGTTGAGGTAACGATTTCTCATATCATTTTAGTAACTGTATTTTATTGTAATAATTATTATAATAATTGAGTTTTTTTAGTTATATTAACTAATTTTTATGATCTTATAAAATTGAATATATAATATAATATAATAACGTATGTGTTTGCATTGTTATTAGATAATTATATCCTATATATTTTTTCTGTATATAAATAAATAATAAAAGCTAATTTTAATAATTTGAAAGTCAGTTTTCAACAAATTCATCCCAATTTAATTATACTCAGTTATAAAAAATAATAATTAATATATATATATATATTTAGTTATATATAATCGAAAGTAATTTGTAATAATAATTATTAAAATAATTTAATTTTCATATATATTGTGAAGATTATTGAATAGTCAAGTACTACAATCTGAGAATAAAGTGATGGATTACTCAAATGTTTTGCCTAATAAACAATCATTAAAAATAGTTTGTGGTATGTAATGACCATTCTGATTCTGGTTAGGTCTAACTTAAGATGATCCCAATTTTCGTTTCTGCTTAAACAAGTTCGATCAATCGAGGTGGGGCAAAACAAACGACTAGAATTGCAGAGAAAATGAGCAGCTCCATCTTCAAAGCTTCAACCAGCAGCAATCTCCATTCCTCTCTCAGGGCCGCACTCTTCCATTCAACCCCTCCCTTGCAACGTAAACGGCGCAATTTTTGGAACTCCGTTAGTTGCTCTCAATTCCCTATGCTTTATATTGTCATTTCACTACATTTCGTTTGATTCAACAATTATTAGGTTGGAAACCATTGTCTTTTTTGATAGTGGGCCTCACCGCGTCAATTCCGTGTTTCTTTATGAATTTGTATGCGTTTATTGTAATTTGGGAACTGTTTGTAATCCAAATATGTTATTTTTATTGAATTAATTAGTGAAAGTTCTATATCATTTGGTTCTGTGGAAAGTGTTGCTTATATGTTTTGATGGGCCGAGAACTGTTTAATTGCAGAGAGGCAACAACCATAGCTCCAGAAGGTTTAGGAGGATGCAAGCAAAACATAGAGTAATGAACAGTATCAATGATTATGCAGAATCTCTGTTTCAGGTTCGTCATGCTTCTTCTCTGTTTCATGTGTGTGTATGTCGTGTTCAGTTAAAGTCTAACATAGTGTTGCTTACATGTGGTAGTTCTATGGTTTTTGTCATGATAAATGAGCGTGTAAAATGAGGATATTTATGGGCTCGCATTGACTATTTGGGTCCATAAATTTCATAGTGAGGAAAAGGAGATATGTGGGAGTTCTCCTAGCTATATCACGGCATCATATTTGTTTTTTAGAAGTTCCTCTCAATGGGTTATTTCTGGATTTGTTTCATGCATCTGCTGAAGGTAGCAATGGTTGGCAACTATTTGGAAAAGATTGTCAGTTAACAGATTTGGGTTGTGCTCCACCAGAAGAATGTTTCGTGGGATTTAGGATTGAATTTTACAGAGGTCAATGAAACAACTTAGGTGCTTAGCATGACTAGTAAAAGATAAATTTTGTAAAAGAAAATTTTCAATTTTGGGTTCTACCAACACATCAGAGTCTTCATCCATTGAAAAACCATCATTACCATCACCTCATGTTCTTGATGCCCTTTTTAGCTTTTTGTTTCTCTAAGACAAATCCCTGCAGGCTGTAGGCATCGAGTGAAGCCTCCAACATCTCTAGGCACAGTTGCAGCTTCAGTACCACCACCCAGCATAATATCTTGCCCCCTCTTCCTATGTGATTAATAACTGTATGGAAGCAGTAGTATGCAATTGCATAAGCAGCAGGAGAGGAATAATTGGGACTTGGGCTAGTTTTTAGCCTATAACACGGAACACATACTGATGGTGGAGTAGGGAATGAAAAATGGTGTAATTTTCATATAGCCCTTTCTGTATAAGAGCTTCCACATTGGTGCTGAAAGCCATTAAACCTGTCATTCCTGATTCTATCCCATGCTTGTTTTTTTCCATATGCTAGAAGGACGATGCACCTATAGCTTTGAGTATCAAGCCTAAGTTACAACAAGATTTTGCAACTTCAAAATATACTGAGCTTGTGACCTGCAGTCTTAAGGATTATATATTGAAGGTTAACATCATCAATGGCCTCTTGCCAATACATCCAGCAATTATGAAAGTGCTGGTCGTTCTTTCTGATGGAACTAGAAATCAGGGAATTGAAGCATCAGACCCATCTATTAGGTTTATCCCACTCTCTCCCTCCAGAAACTTGCTGTAAAATGCATCAATGTCACTGCCAAAGATCAACATTAGACTCATTCATGTTATTACCCATTTTTTTGGATCCCATGTGCCTTGGGAGGTGCAACATTTGGAGAAGCCATTCCATAGATTAGATTGTCTGCATTTGATTGCTGACATTCAAGTGGTAAGCTTGCATATATATAGTATGTACACGGGCACACATAAAGTTAGAAGACCTTTTTTATGTGAGAGTGAGAGGAACAAATACTGGCCATTAGATTTTATCATGCATATTGAAGATCAGAACGTAAAAGTGATGTTATTATGTGGCCATGCAACTTTAAACTGTCTTTAATCTTGACTATTCATGTTCAATTGTATGATCTATATTTATTCTTCTTTCTCTGATATTAAAATGACACTCACTGTATATTCTGCTACATTTATGGTGTTCATGAGATCGGTGAGGATGGGTTCAGTTTTAATGTAAATAAATTAATAAATAAAATTCTTTATTAACTAGTTAACTAAGAAGCAAACTCAACCCCTTCTCTTCCATGATTTTGTTTGTCTTAAGATGTTTTGATGCTTATGCTTGCTCTTTTTCTGCATGTTTTAGAGCTGGAAGCAGGGAATTGATACTGACGAGCTGCCATCAAGTCAAGATGCCTCATGGTTTAATAAAAATCAATATTTTGATGGGGGCTCTGGAAAGTACAAGAATGGCAAGAAAGGATCAAATCATCGGTACAGAAGTAAGGATGCTTGAAATACTTGTGCTCTAAAGAATATATGAAATGTATTTTGTAGTACTACCTCTCTTTACTGGTGGTTGCATCTCTAGGAGATCATCCAACTTAATATTGTTCGGGAACAGCTTGTCTACTCAAATAGATTGAGAGATTTAAACTTGCGGTGATCATGAATAGGATTTGATTTGAACTTGCATCATAAGCTTTCTTAAATTATTGTCATTTTTTACATTGTTTGTTATTTTCACCAAAAATTGAAGTTTCTAGATACTTGTAAAGCATATTCTGGAGTCAAATGTATTAAGGGTAAGTTGGTAAGAAACTTTATTTTTTGCAGGAGTGTTTTGTGAAGATGATTTTGATGTCGACACCATTTTCCGTTCTGCCTTTGGTGGGGATAGATTCTTCCATTGGTCCTTCACCATTGAGGAAAATCCTCAGTGGAGGTCTGAACGCTTTTCTAATTTTGGGAAATCTTGGAACTGGAGATATCGAAGTGAAAATGATTATGACTCTTCATCTGAGTCAGATAGTTCTGGCTCAGATTTAGCTTCGCATAGAGTAGCCCTTGGATTGAGTGCTTATGGTCCTCTGAAACTTGATGATGTAAAAAATGCGTGAGTTCTTGCTTTTTCTTTCACTTCCTCTTTATCAAAATGTTAGGAAGCCTGAGTTCTTTACTATGATATTCTTAACCTTTTTATATCCTCAGGTACCGGGCCTGTGCTCTAAAATGGCATCCAGATCGTCATCAAGGCTCTTGCAAGGTGCTGACATACTCTAACCACTGATTATTTTAGTCCTCCTTTCTTGTTCTATTCGATGTTCAGGAGTTTCTATCATTAGTTTGCCTAGCTTCCTAATTCTTTTAATTATTTATTCTGTACATTCATACTTGATAGGCTATGGCAGAAGAGAAGTTCAAGCTTTGCAGTGCAGCTTATCAATCTTTATGCGATAAGCTGGCCTTGGATTGAGTATTCTTCAGGCCCTGCTAATCCTTTTGTAGAATTATCCAGCCAGCTCATACCAGATGATTGACCCTGCTAAATTATTTAACTCAGCAATCCTGCTATCACTGTACTTTTGTAGTTTTAAGTAATTTTATTAGATGCTCATGCAAATAATATGTATGCTCTTTTACACTTACGAATGTACCATTTTTTACCATTTATTGTATCAGCTGATTATGTTGAGAATCTCCTATGGGTGTTCAAAATTACCATTTATTGTCTCAGCTGTTAATATCCAGAATCTCCAGTTCGAGTTGTGTTTTTTTGCGACATTTGAGTTTGGTAGGAGTATTTATATATTAAATAAGTCTAAATGTAAATTGAAAAAGTTGAAAAAAGAAGAATAATTAATCAAAAAGGAAAAGTATTATTAACGAGATGAGATTTAATATAAAATATTTTCAATTATTTAAAAAATAGTTATCATATAGTTTTTATATTTTCAAGACAAGATAAAATACTTTTTTTTTTCAATTTTATGCATCTGCTCAACTATATTAATTTATTTTTATCTTTTTATCACAAAGTTTCACCAAAATCTCAAAAAGGTAGCTCGGGATCGGAAGAAAATGAAGTAAAATAAGAGAAAGAAGTGTGTGTATGTGTGAATCTGCCAGTTTTCATGCATAGAATGCATCATAATCATCCAACCATTTGTGTAGATGATAATTATTTATTTATTTATAATAAAATGTTTTTCGAAAACTCGGAACAGAACGACACTTTATTTTGGAGTAAGGGGATTTAGCTCTTATTATCGTTTGAAAGATTTTGGATTAAGACAAGGGGGAAGAGAGTGGTTTCTATTGTTCGTTAAATTGGGTGATTTGAATTTGAAAAGCGCACGGTGAAAACTGAAGAGGGTTTGGTTGCGTGTGTTCCAATTCGAAACTGAATAAGAAAAATGATGGTGAAAGCAATCCAGTTTCAGATGTGTGGATTGGTAAGTCAACGGTGTTGGAAACCCCGCACATTCTCATCCTTCACCCCATTTCCCCCAATTCCATACCCTAACCCTTATTCCAAACTGCTTCCCACCAAAACCATCTCTCGTAGGGTTCGATTCGCGCCATTTCACGCTTCCTCGACACCGCTTCCTTCTACCGTGAGTTCTCTTCGCGCGTTTCAGATGTTAATTTTGTAACTGCATTATATAAACAGTATGTGTCTGTTGTTGTTGATGCAACGCTGGAATCTTGCAATTGTGGATTTTAACGGTTTGCTGGTTCCCTGAAATGTTATTGATCGTGACACTGTAGGGATATGTTCGAAGCATTAAGTTCTGTCAGTGGTGTGGTGGTTCTTTGAAGCATGATATTCCTGAAGGGGAAGAAAAGTTAAGAGGTATATGTACCGTTTGTGGGAAGATTGCGTATCAGAATCCAAAGATGGTAACTGTCTAGAAATATCTCTGTAGCTTCTGGTTTATTTGATTTAGTGCTTATGAAATAATAATGGGTATTTATGTTTTTAACTCAGCCGAATGATGTTGTATGATACGTTCAGTAGATTAGAATTCACTTAGTGGGATAAGACTTTTGTTGTTGTTAAAGAAATGACGGGTATTTTAGGATGTTTGAAGTAATTTTTTTTAATTGATTTACAAAATCAGTGTTCCTGTGATGCTGTTTTTAAATGCAGTGTTCGCTGTGTGTGACTTGCAAGATGGCACTAGTGCAAGTGTTTCAGTCATTTCTGTACCATGAAATTGGTTTCACTAATTCTTTCATTTGTCATATGCTGAATTATCTTGCCAGTTGATTTTGTGGTTTCTGTTCATCCTTAAAATTGGATTAGGACTCTATGGATTAGAAATGATTTTTTTTTCTTTCTCGTTTGTAATATTTTTTGCTTTTAATGGAAAAATAATTGTTTCTGTTCATTGAAGTTTTCTTGAGGAGGTTGTTTGTGGCTTCAGTTGTAAGTAATTGGAGAACAGTCGAGTTGTGTGGATAACCTAAAAGTTCAATCTGAAAGATTTTTATGGTTGGTTTATGGTATACAATACAGTGCACACGCAATATAACTTGGAAACTGTTTTCTTGTTAAATTAATATTCTGACTTTTACTTGAGTTTTAAGATGCATTATTATGAGTATAAGTTTGAGAGAAAGAAAGTGCGATATTGATTTTTCACATGTTATTCACTGATCTGAGGAAACAGGTTAGTTATAACATCTTTAGGATCAGGGTTTCTTTTTTTAAAACAATGTTATGCGATGCATAAATTTGATGCTGAAATGGATATGGAGGTCTATCTGCATATAACATAATTTAAAATGGTATGCCTATAACTCTCATGCTTTAAGTTTTTTTTCTTTGCACAAAATAGTTCATGAAAATGTACAATAAATAAGGATTTGGAGGAGTATCATATGTTTTTAGATTTGTTCTTTAAAAGGAAGCATGGTAACTTTAAAATGGTAGATGTACTTGCATTGAATATGTATTCATGTCGGACTCTTCAGAAACTCCTACTGCATTTTATAATTTTGTTTACATTTTGTAATGTTTATAATTCCATTATAATTAGATAAAATTATATACTATTTCTTTATGTCTACTACAATGACTCATGATAACTTCTAAAACATGAATTCTTGCTTTTGATTTGAGATTTATGTTTTTATATTATTTTTATACTAATTTTATGTGTTGTTAATTTAAAAAAAAATTATATCTCCTTGCTGTGTTTTTGAGATTCTCTAACCTTTGACTGGAAAAGAATTATACTGTCGTTGTAGAATAAACCACCGATTTCGTCCTTGAACTATCAACCTCTCTCCAAAGTGGTCCCTATATTAAATTTATTTAACTAATCACCAAAGTATTAAGTATTCATCACTTTAGTTTCTAAGCTGATGTATTTTAGTCAAGTTTACGGACCAATTTGAAGGATCTTTCATTATTTTGGGGGATTACTTTGTATGATTTCTAATACTTTTTTTTTAAGACTACTTTAAGGATCACTTAGGAAAGAGGGTATACTTCAACATTGAAATTGATGATTTATTCTTTTTGTCATTGCTCGTCTTTCTCTCTATCAGTTGATACATGACTATTTACTTTCTTCTGAACATGACATGATTTTGGTTGGCAAAGTAGGTAGTTGGCTGCCTCGTTGAACATGATAACAAGGTCCTCCTTTGCAAGAGGAGTATTCAACCATCTCATGGCCTTTGGTAGGAACGGATTTTGTGTTATACTGCCTATTTTTGTTGCTTCTCGCTATTTGCATGTTACCTTCCTGTTTCCAGAACCATTTATAGAACCATGATGCTGTTGCTACTAATTTTTTTATATTATAAACATCTCTTTTCATCAATGAGCTATGTTAATTTCATATTTTGGTTCAACAAGGACACTTCCTGCTGGTTACTTAGAAATTGGAGAGTCGGCCGTGGATGGTGCCATAAGAGAAACAAGGGAGGAAGCAAATGCAGATGTAGAAGTAATTTCTCCATTTGCTCAATTGGATATTCCTTTAATTGGCCAAGTGAGAAAGTTTATTATGATTCCATTTCTTTTTTGTTTTTTTCCTTGACTAGTTAGAGAATTTTGATCATGATTATGGAATGTTTGTGACAGACTTATATGATATTCTTAGCAAAGCTGAAGAAGCCCCATTTTTCACCTGGTCCGGAATCATCAGCATGCCAACTTTTTCCACTTGATGATATACCTTTTAATTCTCTATCCTTTTCATCAATGGTGGTTACCTTAAGTTTGGTATGATTCAGAATCAGACATTTAAGCATACTGGCTTTAGTTTTTATTATATCACCTACTCATTGTATAGCCTGTGTTATTTCTCATGGTCAAAGTATGTTGAGGATATTAAGACTGGAAAGCTCAAATTCCATTATGGAACCATTAACAAAAGGTATTTTCTTCCAAGTCCAGATTATTTCCCCTAAATCTAAATGCATTATCTAGTTTGAGCAGGAAATTATTTTGTATATAATTAATTATTCATCGTAATTTCGGTTAAGACAGAAATCTGTTAACTGGATTGATCAGTCATTTCAATTAGTTTGCATGGGTTGGTTACTAGTTTCATGGTTGTTCAGGTCCAGTCTGTTCTTGGACAACTGTTAGCAAAATGCATGATACATAAGTTATGGATCTTGCTGACGATTGTTTACGAATACTGGTTATGCTTAGAATGAATAGAAACATGATCAGAGTGGATTAGTAATACTTTACTTTTTATTAAAAAATTCATACTGTTAATTTAATTAGTGCCCTTAGCATTTGCATAAATTGATTTGGACAGAACAGGTAACTCTTTTTAAGTTTGCACCTGCAGTTATATTTTGTGCTAATGCAAACTGATGAAAACTATGGGTTTTTTGGAATATTTTTTATACTTGGTTTCTTAGACCTCTCATCCTGTATAATATTATCTTCATGCTTGTTGATAGGCCGGGTACAAGTCCTTCTGATATTCGTGCCTATACACTGGATCATCATATGCAGTCATGAGTTACGTAAGCAGGTGAGCCCCGTATGTCACATCTTAAGGGAAAAAAAATAACGAACAGAATGAACTAGATATCATCATGACTTGCGTTTAATTTCAATTATCACCCCATAAAGACACCTCAGCATTGCATCAAAAGTATCAAGTAAAAGTAACCTTGATCTTTTTATATCTTTTTTGTTTTGAAGATATTAAATGCGTTTATTTTTATTTAATACTTCTTATGTATTTAATTTTAAGAGGATTGTTAAGAGCAAGTCGTAGGATGATACAACTGCACTCATTGCATCATTCTTATTTATTTTTCATACTGATTCGCCAGCAATATCTATGATCATGGTTTTCTTAACATTTCATTTGTTACAGTAGTGTATGAGAAGATTGTAAGTAAAAGGAAAAAATTCTGCAAGTGAGAAGATTGCGCGTCATCTGCGAGAACTTCCTAGTGTTACTGACTTGGATTCACCACTCTCACAAAGCTTAAACTCAGCATTGTAACAAGGTAGACTAGCAGTGTTTCAATTCAAGAAAAACATGTTAGACCAATGTGCTGCGAATTCCTCAATTGCACTTTTGGACCTACCATATCAAATTGGTAGGCAGTTGCCATTGCAGAAGAAAGAACGACACTTGTTATGCTGTCTGCATTGGAATTGTAAACACAAACATTCATCGAGATAAATGAAATTATTTTTTTAAAATTTCCCTCTTTTCAAAATCAGGCACTCTTGATGGCACTTTGATTAACATGTTCGATGCTTATGGTAACATGACCAATACAATGGCACCATCTTAAACTCTAGAAAGCTTCAGTTAGCAATTTATTTTGCCAAGTAGATATTTTCACTAAAAATTGAATAGAAGGGTTAAAACATTAGAGGCATTGGATTATACATAAAAGTGAGCCTCGACCATTGTGAGAAATTGTAAAATCCAATTTCATCATATGATTTATTTATAAACAAAACAGACAGCAAGGGAGAAGAAGTACAAAAATATCCAGGCAGAAAAGACAGTTAAATGGAAACCCGGCGCCATAATATAATAATGTGCAAGGCACTTGTATTCTAAATTAAATGGAATAAGGAAAGAAAGGGAAACAAAAAAAGAAAAATATTAAAAATTAGCAAGTAAGACGATATTTTAGAATATTTAGTAAGAGAGGTGAGAGTATATAAGTACTCGAAATTAAGGAACGAAATGAGACTATCAATCTTTTTATACAAAATTTAGGTAGAAAATATTTTTTATATGTATGCTTGAGGATTGTAGTACAAAATGCTGATATTATTCACTTTCCCAAATCTCTTTCGTTATTTTTTGTTTCTCTAATCATGTTTTGTATTTATAAAAGATGGTACAACAATAGCATAACAATGCTTGAAGAATATAAAAACTGTTTTCGCTCTCCATGCTGCATTAGTATATTTTGAAATGTTGCTGCAACTATTCCATTCCAAATTTAGAATATGGTGAATAAACTTTTCACGTGGGGCTCTCATTCTCTCCTCTCCTTTTTTTTTTTTTTTTCCATATCTTGTGTATGTTCCTAATGGTACCGATATTAGTATTTTTTTTTTAATTTTCTTTAAAAGTGTTTACTAAAGAAAGACAAACAAGAAATAAGGAGAGATAAGGAGATGAAAATAAATCAATGAAACAATGCTAGAATATGATAAAAAAATCACTATTTTTAATTATAAAATGAATTGGATTATAATTAACTTTCAAAAATTTATAGTGTGTATCGTGAATATTCATAAATTTTAATATTGAGGTAGAATTTAAATTTGAATGTTCATAAATTTTTTTATACTGAAAAAAAAAGAACTTTATTACTGAAGTAGTTCTTTGAAAGTGATAGATGGAGTAGATTTGTTGAGTTATGGAAGTATGTTAGAGTAACAAAGTTGGGCATGCTAAGTAGCTTATTTTTGGTGATATTTAAAAAAAGAAAATAGCGAGTTTACTTTGACTTCAATCGCGGCACTTCCTGGAACAGGGGGAAGTTTCAATTTGAGTGACAGAAGAAAACCTGGTTCTTTTCAAACCCCCAATCGAATTCCATTGTTTTCTTTCTCCTCCCTCCCTCCCTCTTTTTCGGTTTCCTAGATGGAGGAAGCCAAAGAGTCTCTCACTTCCATCAACGGCGATTTCGGCTTCGGCTGTACCACCGATCGCCGATTCGCCTTTTCGCGCCAATCCTCCTTCCAACAACCTCACACGCCGATAGACATTCCCGCACATGGCCTCCACCACCACCTCTACTGGTCTGCGCCTGACGATAAACCCTCCGCCTCGCTCCGCAGATCGCCCCTCTCCTCCTTCCTTTTCTCCGTCTTCCGCAACGTTAGGTCTGGCCACAGGTATATGAAGAGGCTTTTCCTGATGATCTCGTTAAATGTCGCGTACTCCACCGCCGAATTGCTCATTGGTATCTTCACCGGCCGCGTAGGTCAGATTCAATCAACCTTGAATTTTCAAATTCAAATCCTCGTTACTTTTTATTATATATACATATATATGCGTGATTTCATGAGTCTGTGTATGTGATACATGGAAATTAATTTTACTTTTCAAAACTGTTAGCTGATTTTGGTGAAACGAATTGTCAACCGAATTTCAAATCGATTCTTTGATGACGTTTTGATCTATGCCTTTGCCGTTTCAGGTTTGGTGTCTGATGCGGTTCACTTGACTTTTGGATGTGGTCTTCTTACATTTTCGTTATTTGTTATGTCTGCGTCTAGGGAGAAAGCCGATCGAGAGTATACTTATGGGTGAGATTTGTTCATTTATTGTCATGTACTGGTCGACAGTGCTGCTTTAGTTGTTTCTATTTAATTACGTGACGCAGTTTATTGTGTAACTGAATTTTGATGCCTAAAGTATGTAGGACTGTAGGAAGGTGGTTGCTTGGGTAGTTCTCCTAGAAATACCCCGTATTTGCTTTGTTATTCTTAGAGTTATAATCATAATAACTAGTTTTGGAAATTTTCATTTACGGTTATGCAATTTATTATATATGACAAAGTTGTACATTGACTACATTCTATAGAAAACATGAATTTTTTTCCATGTGCTAAAGGGAACTTGTTAGTTCTTTACGACCTGACATTTCTTAGTTTTGTAAGCTGAAGAATCTACCTTTGGCTCATGTGTCCCTCTTTTAACTTTTATTCGGGAAATTATTCCAGTTTTTGTACTGAGTGCTAGTTCTCAATTCCGATGTAACATTAAGGGAAGGAGTTATGAACTTTTGTGAAACAGGAACAAGATGAATTTATTGAATGAGAATGTGACTAAACTGACTTCTGTGGGAAGTTTTTCTGTGACTTAGTTACTTCACTATTGTTATACTTGTACTTTAGCTTGAACCTAACACACATATCCTTGTGTCCATATATATATCTGCATTCATTTTATTTACTAAAACATAACTTTTTTCCATGTGTCTATGTCATTGTTTATACTTTGTATTCAAGATTGAAGAATATGAATGTGTCCAACAATTACTTAATGCTAGATGCAAACATAAACTTAGTACCTTGTGTGTGTACATGCGCATGTCTACTGCTATAGGTATTTTTTAAACTATTATTTGCTTTTTGATTAATCATTTAAACCCTTGTAGTTTTCTTAACTAATATGTTTAATTTCAGGTATAAAAGGCTAGAAGTCTTGTCTGCATTTACAAATGCCGTAAGTATTCCTTATTTCCTTTACTGCTGTTGTTGTTACTGTATATTGTAGTGAATTGGTTGGCTTATGTTAATGATTCTTCTATAATAAAATTAGTAACCATGTAAAAGTAAGCTGTGCAGATTATGGTGTCGATCTATAATCAGGTCTGATTCCTTTGAGTGTTAACATGTAATTTTTATCCCTAATGTAAATATCCGCAGAACAAATATTTTATATTAATGGAGAAATTGCTATTTTGCTTAAAATCTTGTAAATTTCTTAATGGTAGTGCATAATAAATGGTAAAATAGATTTTCAAAATTGGCGTATTTAACTGAATTGAGTTGCTGAAAGCTGCTTTTGACTAAGGATGTGTTTGGATCAACTTCTCCGTCATCACTCAAAAAAGAAAAAAAGAAAAGAAAAATTAAATAAACTTCTCAAAATGCTAAAATTAGCATATGTATAAGCTAATTTGTAGAAACTCTCTCATACTAGTTTTTTCAAAAGCTAATTTTAGTTTGTGCATAAGTTAGTTTTAACTTATGGAGAAACTTATTTCATTTCCTTATTATTTTCTTCTCTTATGAGTGCTATAGAAATGTTTATTCAAACAAACCCACCCTAAGGAAATACAATTTATTAAAGAGGGGATAATACATGATATTCTGGTTTGAATTTTACAGTGTTGACTTGAGTCTTTAAATGATCACTTGTGTAAGGGGCTAACTTCATTTTGTATGACAGTGTTCTAAATTAACTGTTGCTAACATATTTCATTCTTTCTCTTCTATTCAGTACATTACATCATATGCGCTAACATGTTGAATTTTCTTTTGCTGCTTGTGTAGACAGCTGTTTCTTTTGTTTATGTCATTCTCCCTAGCAGTTGAGGCACTTCATGCATTCATACAAGATGAATCAGAGCACAAGTAAGTTTGTACACAATAACTGTTGCCTGTCAGTGTTTTATTACGTACAATTAAGTATTTTACATATCCAGCAATAGAAAGATTGACCAAATAGTTTTTATAGTAAGAATTGAAATTTTGTTGTTGAGCAGAGTTCCATTTGATGCTTGTGAAGGATTGCTATTGGTGTCATAATTGATATCTGCCATCCATATTGTGATAAAGGAAAGCACTAAGCATAGGATTAAGAGAGAAAAATTAGGGTTTATTGAGAAAATCAAGGTTATATATAGGGGAATTGATCTGTGGCATATGTGGCAACATGGCTAGCTTGTGCCCATTATGAGGGTTAAAGAGTTGATTGATGGCTTTGATAGGTTGTAAACAGTATCTGTACGGGTGACATTAGGATTTAGGTTTTATTGGAATAGTTAAAAAGTTGACCAGGTGGAAGTTTTATGTTTTCTGTGAAAGGGATCAAATCTGTTATTGAGAAAAAAAAAAAAAAACTAATGATAGACGATGAAATGATATAAGGAGTAACTTAAGTACTGAACCTAGACTGACAGGCTTTCAGTAATAAAAACGGTATATTAAGGGGTTTAAATAGGAAGTTAGAGGTGGAGAAATTGCCAGATGGAACAGGACCCTATTACTAAAACAGGACAGCTGTGAGTAGTTAGGCAGAAAACTGAACAATAAGTTAGTTGAGGAGAGAATTTGGGTGTTCTAGAATTTACTGTGGTGAATTGTATCTTCGTGGCATCTTGTCTAGAGTTCTGAATATTCTTGGGGTATCTTACCCTACTCTGCATTCATCTTTGTTTCTTCTTTTTTCTCTAAAACCAGTTGAGCCGATCATAAACATGAAGGTTCCTTGTCTAGAGTTGCTGGCTTATGGACTTGAAAATATTTTCTTCTATCAATGTCTTCTTTTGATGGCTTATCACGTCATTTTATGCAGAAGTAGTCAAACTTTATCAAAATAGTAGGATAAAATAAATAACCCTGTTCTAATAAACATAAAGAGAACTTAAATATCAATAATAACTTTTGGAAACATCCACAAAAACAAATGCCCATATAAGGCAACCAAATTAACACTTTTTGCAAGGTTATTGTAAATGGCTAAAACTTATAATTTGTGACTTTTAGATGTCGATATTCCAAATTATGACTTAGCTGCTGCATTCATCACATTTGTAAATTGTATTTCTTTTAGTATGGGAAGGGGTTGTTTGTCTAAATTGTGACCTTTTTCATTCTAACAGTTTTGTCTTTTATTTGTTTTCCTTCTAATTTTTATTTATGCTGACTGTGTTCTTGTAGGCATTACTTGATTGTTTCTGCGGTGACCAATTTATTTGTGAATCTCGTTGGTGTATGGTTCTTCAGAAACTATGCTCGGGTTAATCTTGGTTAGTATTTATTATATGTTCTTAAATTCACTTGATTTAACCTTTTCCCTCTTATGAGCTTTAACCTGTAATAATTAATCATTAAATGTTTCTTCTGGAATTTCTCTTGCAGCTTATAGAAATGCAGAAGATATGAATCACCACTCTGTTTTCCTGCATGTTCTTGCAGATTCCATTCGCAGGTAGATATTCTTGGATTTGTGTATGTTGTTGGGCATGTGTATGATAGTAAAACCCTATGAACGCAAATGCATTTCTTTTCCAATGTGCAAAAATTAATATCGAGCTTACATACATCTATGGTTTCTCAGTGCAGGTCTGATATTGGCATCCTGGTTATTGTCAATCAGGTAAATATAATTTCATTTTCTGTCTAATAATCTAGAGTGATATAAAGAAAACTTGAAAAAAAAACTGGCAGTTTCCCAACATTATTACTTTAGATATTGTAATTTGACTTTTTTCTGTTTCCTTCATTATAGGGTTCAGAATGCAGAAGTCTTGTGTTTAGGACTTGTTTCTGTTGCAGTTTTTATGCTTGTTATGCCTCTCTTTAGAGCAACTGGTGGTATCTTGCTCCAAATGGCACCTCCTAGCATCCCAAGTACTGCTTTGAACAAATGCCTGAGACAGGTTGTTACTTTTTCTTGAGCAAAATGTGTTTTTCACCATTTGTATACTTGTTAAAGGATTTTTAGTTTCAATTTATTTTTGGGAACTGGTGATTCAACTTTCTACCCCAGATCCAATCTTGGGGCTGTGGTGATAGGTGCACTTTGCTCGCGTTAGTCTGTTATTTAAGTTTAGCATTTCTAGTTTGACACTTGTTGATACATCAATGTGTCACTTCTACATAATGTTATTCTGTACAGATTTCTGCACGGGAAGATGTAATAGAAGTCTCCCAGGCTCGTTTTTGGGAATTAGTGCCTGGTCATGTGGTTGGTTCACTTATAGTACAGGTAATTTATTTTTTCTTCTTTCCTTTGTCAATACTGGTGTTAACTAGTGGTAGTAAAAACTGAAACTTGATTAGTTTTTCTTTATTAAGATATAATATATATGTCTGGATTCACATCCCTCAAACGCTTAGTCTTGTTCAAGCGGGCACCCAAGTCAATTATTGTTTCTTGTTGTATAAAGACCATAATTTCATTTTGAAATTTTGGTTGTTAGTGTGGCATTTATTTTTTTAAAGTTAAATTAATGTAAATGGTGATTATTTAGTGGGTCACTGTGACAGGTAAAGCAAGGGACAAACGATAGGCCAATACTAGAATTTGTGCATGGTCTATACCATGATTTGGGTGTACAGGACCTCACGGTGCAGACTGATGAAGCGTGAGAGACTCACTACAATTTTATGCTTACAGTTATTGCTAAGGATTGTATACGCATTGTTGTCATTGTTTATTACCTGTGGAATGGATAATAACGTGATTTCTCATTTAAAGGGATTATTCATTTTTAACCGTCATGTTTTTTCCTGCCCAAATTTACTTGTTAAGTATATAAAAGAAAGGTAATCTGATAGATAAGAAAACGTATGAAAATTTGTATATACCCTTCATTTTAAGTGTGTACCTTCTATTGGATTTGTAAACGTATTTTAATTTCCTAATATTCGTAACTTTATTTTTTTTTCTACATGAACATATCCTAACCTCAAACCTTTTGGATTTTTTTTTTAAAATTTATTTTATTTTTGTACAACTCTCCTTAACCAGACTCATTTCCCATCCTGTGATATAGTATAAAGAAAGCCAGGGTTGTATTATGGATGTCTTCCAAATTTGTATATGTTGTGCCCCCATTGATTGTAGCCCTTTTAATTATTCTTATTCAAAATAACAGTTTAATGACGAAAAAAGTGTTTCCATTTTATTGAGTAAATCTTGTTTCAAAATTATGATACGTTAGAAGTATGTTTGAATTAATTTCTTTTAGAACTAAATGTATTTTAAACTTTAGAAGAATTTTTTAAAATTTTATTATTTTCTAAGCTAAATTCAATTGATTTATAATCACCAAACGAACACTAAATTGATTTGTGTATATTTTGGTTGATGAATATAATAATCCAAAATGCCTTCACATGATTTTCTCGCATTTTTATGGCTACGATTTTATATTCAACCTTTTATTGGATATGTAAAGCATTTGGGTTTGCAAGTTCCCACTTTCAAAAGAATCATAAAGGTAAATAAAAAACCAAGTATTTATCTTCTCTTTTTTTTCCACTGAGAGGACAATTTCAATTGTGTAACTGCAAACCAAACACAATATAGAGGCAGAACAAACTAAATCTAAAATACAGTACTTGCACAATAGTTTTCAATAGGTAGTGCCGGTACTGACATTTTAAGATAAGAATAACAAGTCTTTATGTATGAACAAGGAATGTCTTGTGTAAGCATAAAGATGAGAAACACGGACACTATGTAACATTATATCAGTTTAACTGCCACAGAGATAATGACAAACATAGTTTGGTTTTCTTAATTCAGCTAGGGATAGTGAAGAAGTGGTTTTTCTTTAGGTCCTCGCTTTGTTGTTACATTGGGTGTGGAGGCTAACACATTTGCTGCATACCTGTGTCTCATAACTCCTGACAACTCCAAATACTTTGCGCTCTTTTTAAATTCTTTCCAAAAACACTGTCCTTCACGGTGAAAGTAGTGTTTGCATTGGCCACATTCAAGTGTCCAGCCATTGCTACATTCACCACAGGTTTCACATTTACTGTTCTGCTCAGCTTCTTCAACCAAAGCAAGAGGGTGTGAGTGAACATCATATTGGAAACTGCCTCCGAACTTGACACGCCTAGACTTGTCTTCAACACAATAAGGATGAGCACCAGAGTCACAGTCATCACAGTAATAAAACCATTGCTTCGGACATGTTTTCTCTTTGCAAATGCCACATTCATATTTCCGCAAACCCCCTTCAACAAAATAGTTTAGACTTAGAGGATGCTTGTCATACATGTGCCAAGCCTTACGCGGTAGAGTAGCACATCCACAATCAATAGCAAAATCATCACAAACATCACATACAAACACATGCTTCGACCATCGATGACAACCTTTGCATTGCCTAGCAACGGTTGTCTTCTTTAGGAGCAAGGGATGCATATGACTTTCATGTTCAATTCTCTCTTGAAGGGAACCACAACAAACATCAAGGTCGAATTGACACATATCACAACGATACACAAAACCATTGCTCAATCTTTTGCATCCATCGCACCTATAAATGCCATCATAATTAGGTGCCTTGGGGAGAAGAGTTAGAGTGTGCGCATGCAACGGGTGTTGCTTTGTTCTAGGTAATTCAACACAACTTTGGTGCAAAAAGAAGCCACAATTTTCTTCTTCACAAGAAAGGAAAGGTGGCATGATGGGTTCGATACATCCATCACAGAGTTTACCAGAATATTGCAGATCACTCTCTTCATCCCTCAACTTCAACAAATGTTCATGACCAAAGAAACTACAAGTAAAATCAATATCCAAGGATTGCTCAGTTTCATAGTCCGTGGATGATTCCTCATCTTCTGTTGCGGCCTCCGACTCGTCTCTTAAATCTTGTTGAGGACACTTCAAATGCACGGGAAATCTGCACGTTGAACAAAAGTAACCTGCAAAAGCTGAACTCATTGCTCCATTACAAACACCACAAGTTATGTTACCCCAGAAACCATAAATGTGATGAAGGGCATAAGTGAGCTTCAAAGGGTGATCATGGCTTTTTATTTTAACAGCAAGAGGCAATTCAGCACAGCTAGAATGAACCCAAATCTGACAAATGCTACATAGGCAAGCGAGACCCTCGTTTCCTTGCAAGCCACAAGCATAACAAATAAACGATTGTGGATTTGTCACTACCATGAACTCATGCTCATGGCCATCATCTGGGTTGCACTGAGAAGCACACGACACGTCAAGGTCATAACTGCAGATATAACAGTGGTACACGAAGTTTCGGAAGAGGCCTCTACAGGAATCACATATGTACCGTCCCTCATAAGGGGAGGTGGAAAGGAGAACAAGGGGGTGTTCGGGGTGAAATGGGTGTTTCACATGGCGTGCCATTTCTGCGCATCTTTTGTGAAGGATATAGTTGCATTGGTCGCAGCTGAAGACAGGACCTGAAATTGGTTTTTCACAACCTGAGCAATGGACTCGGTTGTTGTTATATCTCTTGTCCTGCTTTAACAGAAGAGGGTGGATATGGCTGAAATGCTCCATCTTCTCCATGTTCTGAAACTATGGGTGATCTATTGTTTTTGTTTTTGAACATTTAAATACGATTCTTTGTCATTTGGATACAGTTTGTTAGGGAGGAAGTCTCCTGTAAACATTTGCTTCATAGGTAAGACATCAAAGATAACTTAGATGGATATGCTTATTCTTGTTTTAACCCACCAAAAAACACAAAGAATATGCATTCCATAAGTTATATTGAATGGTAAAATTATTCAAATTGGCTAAAGCCATTTCATCAGCTTCACCTAGAGAAGTCAACTGATGAGGTATTATAACAATTATTTAAAATGATGTATTGAAGTTTTAGGCTCTTTAAGAATTTAACTTAACCTAATTTTGGTAACATTATTTTGCCTTTTCATTTGTCTGACCGATAAATTAAATCAGTAAATATATTGTTGGAAGAGATTCAAAAAAATAAAATTAACAAAGATACTAAAAGAAACAAAAGACTTCTTATCTAAGATAATTTTGGAAGGTAACAAATGTCAAAAATAAATATTACTAACGAAATTATTTAATTTTCTTCTCAATTGTGAATTTGTATACTTTTATATGGAATTATGTAATTGTGCACATAGTCCTCTTTAAACAAGAAATTGACAATAACATTATCTATTAGAATAAATTTTCATAAAATAGTCAAATACGTAGAGGAATAAATTGATTCTGTACTACATATCTTTAAACTTAATACAAAGTTAGCCTCCTAAAAAACCCTTCAAATATGCTGTAGAAAACCCTTCAAATTGATTCTGGACTTCTATATAAAAATCTTTAAACTTGTTGCAGAGTTTCCCTCTCAAATGAGAAAGAAAACCCTTCCAAAAATAAAGGTATGTCACTTTATGTAATGACTACACGGTATTCTTTAGTAAAAGGCGAAAGAATAGTTCGCTTTGTAGTCAGTACACGACTCCATGATGAATAACATGACGAACTATTTTAATTTATATAGTAATAGTTCACTTCCTATTAGTGCACTAAATGATGTGGGCTTTAATAAGAAGCTCACTAATACTTCCCTTCTTGTTCTCTTACTGTTGTGTTTGATGTCACTGTTACCACCTTCCTTCCTCTTTCATTGCTAATAATTTTTATGTTTCATCACTTCAATATCTTTGACATCACTTCTCCTAGATCTCAATTATTTTGAAACAAAGGAAGAAGAGGAAAAATTAGCCTTAAAGCTCTGCTTTGAAAGAGAGCAACACATATATGGCCAACAAATATATTTCACTCTTCGGAAATTGTTTCAAAAAACAGTCCTTCTCCATGGAAGTAGCATTTGCACTGGCCAAATTCAAGTGTCCAGCCATATCAACCATCACCACAGGCTTTACATTTTGTGTTCTGCTTTCTTTCTTCTTCCACCAAAGTAAAAATGGTTGCTAGTGAACATCATGTTGGAATTGGTCCCCAAACTTTACCCACCATGTAGACGTTGCTTTGCACACATTCATATTCCCCCAAATCCCTTTCAACAACATAGTCTAGACATAGAGCATCTGCTCATACATGGTCCATATCAACTTTAAAATCATTTCAATCAATATCCATAAAAAGTTTATTAAATAGAGCAAACTATCCAAAACACACTCCAACAATTGACATGGCCTAGTAGCAAAAGGACACAAGTTCAATTTGCCAAATAATAATAATAATCTTGGTTTGCTTCAACTCATTTCACCACAGTTCTCAGTTTTTATGTTCGATTATGAACTTACCCCTTTTCTTCACTTCACCTGAAGGCAACTTTTCACGAACATAACACAATAATTCAAATAAATAACAAACCAAAATATATACTTTTTCAATCGCACCATAATTGCCAAATACTAATCTGTTATATAGTGAGTAATTATTTGCTTCACCGAGGATTTCAAATCATATTAGTTTCTGCTAAATTCTCCAACTTCTGTAAATAACTTAAACTTCTTATAAAACTGAATAGTTTATCAGTTGACGTGGAAGAAATATACTACACAAAGAGCCAACCAATTTCCCGACCAAATTAAGATGTTTGAAAGACAGGTAAACAAAACTGGTATAAACATAAAGCAAGGACGATGTATCAGAAAGAAGTAAAAACCATGGTTAATGCTTGTTTGGACCAAAGATTGGAGACACATAGATGACATGAGATGAGAGTGAAGAAGGAAAAAGTGAGGAATGAGAGAAGGTAAAATTGGAAAGGCACTTAGCAGATTTTGATGAATGATGTTGTGAAAATTTGGGCAAATCTGGCCTAGGTGAGAGCGACCCGTATCGATGAAACCAAAGTCCAAATTGTTGGAAGAATTGGTGTGTGATGGGAACATGGCTGAACCCCATCTATGGATACGCGTATCTCTCACCCAGATCAAAGATGGCCATACACAAACCAAACAAAGCAAAGGAGAAGAACCTTTTCTTCTTCTTCTTCTTCTTCCTGCTTCACTCTTTATCCATCTTTATGATAATCATAAATATTTAAGCTACTCAGCCGGCACAATTGAATCCACTAGTTCCAAATATTAATTCTATTTTTAGTATTTTTTTATGCAGATAATTTATACATTATCTTATACTAAATTCTTAATCAATATTAAATATATATATTAGATATTATTGACATCTCATCCAGAGATGCAACTTTGTCATCCCAGCATATACAACTTGCATCATAGACTATGACATCATATTCATAATTTTTTTTTCATCCTTTTAACGTGTAAATCAGCAATGTGACATCATTTTTTTATATTACTTTAATTATAATTATTAAAATATAATACAAATATAATATATAAATAATTAAAAATATGATTACATTATAAACTTTTCGTACAGTGTTGTTATACAATTTACGATGAAATATAATTTCAGTGAAAATATTAAAAGTTTTTATTAGTCAAGTCAGTTAAAAATATTAGTTCATCTATCCTTTTAATAATATCCAACAACTTTCGACAGCAAAGTAATACCTGCAATTTTCTTTTCTAGAAGTTATTTTTCTTTCTTGTGTTTTTGTTTTTTTTTTTTTTCCCGTGATGTTTCGATTATAGATTTGTGAAGTCCCTTTCTCAATTACTTACTGAATTAGTTATATAAATAACTGGTGTTCAAAGCTGAGGTAAGTACTTGTTGAAATTTAATTAAATCTTTTATTATCAGAATTAATATGAATAATTTCACTTTCTTAATGTTGTCCTTTGACAAAAACTTATGTGACAGTATGTTGTTTTATTTTTTATTTTTTTTTTTCCTTTTTCTTTCTTCAATCAAATATGAATCCAAATAGTTTTTTTTTAACGTTTTTTTGAGTATTTGAATAAATTTATATCTGAATATATATATATATATATATATATATATATATATATATAATTTAAAAGAGTTCTTATCTATACAACTTTTTCATAACAAGATTCTACCATAACATAAATTGATTTTACATCTATAATGATTTCTCCTCATTCAAACTTTGGTTTTAAAATTATGTGGGATTTTAGTGATTATGTTCTAGGAGTAAGTTTAGGTTAAAGAAAAGCAAAATTTCCATGCATACATTATGCAAGATTTTGAGTGACATTCAAATCGATAATGCAACTATTAAATAGTTTATGCATTAGAAAAATTTACGTCTTATTTAACTAGGTTCAAAATTGCGATTTACACTAATTATGTTGTTATTGAAATCACATTGTATATCCAAATTTGATTCCAGATCTAGGTTAGTAAGATGTGTGTTATTGCCACACGAATTTGATTGGGAGATAAAAAAAAAAGGAAACAAAAATTCATTGGTTTATCAATTTCAAGATTAGATAATGAATAGGTGGTCTCAAAAAAATTGAAGTATTTGAAGATTTTTCTTATGAAAAATTGTTTGTGGTTCAACGTGACCTTGATTGGTTGGTTCACATGTGAAATTATAAGATTGCAGCTGTTATACCATAAGGCTTTAATGGCAGTGAAAAAATAAAATTTTCTAAGATTCCAAACTTTTTGAAGGGATGATCATTATTTTTTCAAAATTGAGGCTGGTAATTTGTTGAGTAAAAAAATCAGAAGTGGATTGGATTAATGATTTTATCCAAAACATTATTTGTTTTGAAATTAAAGAATGAAAATATTTATAAAGTATATTTACTTTTTACTCTTAAACAATATAAAAATCTATCATAAGGAACTTGATTTCGAAATTCCTATTATACTCATTTTCGAAAACTCTGCAGAAGAAGTACTTGAAAAAGTTCAAAGCCACGTTTAATGCAAGTAATAAAGGTGTAGGAGGATCCTGAAGCCCACGTTACTCTTAGCGCTTAACAGTGACCTAACTATGGTTTTTGAGGTTGCCTTTGCAGCATTTGTTGTGCATGATGTCGACATTTTGTTCATCATATCATATAATGCCATCGATGATATAGTAAAATGTAAAAAAACCTGCAATCATCAAATAAAAAGGTTGCTATAGTTTTATGGTGAAGTTACAACTCAGGTCCAAGCAACACATATAAAAGGAGAGCATGAAAGAACAAAATTAAACAGGGGATGAGATAGTTTAAATTAGAAATATATGTTATAAGTCTTGAACCCAATTCAAACCTGAATTGTTGTATCCGTGAGCAAATGATAGCGTTAAACAAATGTATCTAATATAGTGAAAAAGGTTTAGAAAAAGGTTTAGAAAAAGAAAGTGCAGTGAACATTATAAGGCTATAAACATATACGGTGTGCATGAGTATGAACGAAAGAGAATCCGCCGGCTAAAAATGTTGGAATCTTTTGTTTGTAAAAATCAAAATATAGCATTTTCTTTGGTCACTATGCTGCACTTCTCCCTTGGTGCAAATCCTTTTACCTCGGTTTGACAGATGAACAATCCAAAACATAAAAATTACGGAATTCCCAACCAAGAATCAGCCACGTGCCCCCAACACATGCATTTCGAATTTTGGATAAGTCCGAACAGCATCTAGAGACAAAGCTTTTCAATTATGCCACCAAAGAAAGTGGAATAGAAAATAGTAGATGAGGGAAACCAAATCACCTCACACCACTGCAGCAATATATAGTCTGTATATACACAACATACAAAGATGAATAAGATCAACTGTAGAAGTACTTTCAGTAAAAGAGAAATGGAATCAGCACAGAAGGACCCAAATGTTTTCCACTTTAGCCATCCACATCCTTTGGAATGCACCAACTCACCCTCCACAGCAAATATTGTACGCTGCTTTGGATGCAAGCTAAAAGTTAAGTGTGGCGAGGACTATTACCAGTGCAAAACATGTGCTTTCTCTCTTCACCATGTGTGCTTCAACATGCCGTTAATCACAAACCATTCGTCACATCCAAGCCACGATCTAGTCCTCCTTGTTATACCTTCCTCCACCAAAGCGGCCCTCAACTGTGCTGCATGTGGACACCATGTTACGGGCTTCTGCTACCACTGTGCTGAATGCAGCATCTTCTTTCATGCCTTGTGTCTTACACTCCCTGTGTCTCTCGCAATCACATACCACCCCCACCAAGTCAAGCTTGAGTTTTCACCACCGTATGAATTCTTCTGTGACTTGTGCAAAAAGCCCAGTAAACAGAATAACGGGTGGCTCTATAGGTGCAACATGTGTGAATTCGACACACATATAGCTTGTGCGGTTGAAAACTTAGAGCCCCATTTGTTTCAAAATCCATCTTTCCCTCAATCAAGCCCTTTGTTAAGGCAACTTACTAGTCCCCAAGTGGAACACAAGAAGTTTAGTGCAAGTGTAGGTAATAGTTGCAAAGGGTATGAGTATGAGATCATGAGTTTGGTCGCACAACAAATTGGAGGGGGAATCAAAGAAAATTTTGATTGTTCAACTGCTGGATGGGACAAGAAATTGTATGGTAGTCCAAGGAAAAAGCATAACAGAACTAAGAGTGAGAAGAAGATTGTTGAACTTGAATTACAAGAAAAAGAACTAAACCCTGCTGAACTTTTATCAAAATTAGAAGAAAGAACACCACTTCGGGATAAATCGACTCCATTTTCTGATCATTCGGGCACCCTCGTTAGTAACCAATATAGTGACTCATATTTTTCAATAGATTTGGCAAAGTCATACTCAGCCCATTCATCCCATGCACGTAGAAGTCAGGTACAAAAAGAAAGTAGTAATGACCAGATAACACGAGCTGCTACTGGGACAGAGAGAATTAACGTTGTAAGCAATTCTGCACAACGTCAAGAACCATTCGTTCTAGTTAATAATAAGCTGAACGCACCTATTTTCATCAAAGAAGAACGAACTAGTGATGTTGGGAAATCAAGCCAGAGAGAGATGATGAAAAATCCTAATGAAAGCTACGCTAAACAATCTGTTCAAGATCAAACAATTGCTACATCGGAGACAGTAAGTTCATATAAACTAGAACTCTAGTAGCTTTTATTTCTTCAGCCTCCACGCTACATAATATAAAAGCTTCTGGCTAGAATAGAATCTTCAATTTTTTCCAGCTAAATGACAAAAGTGAAAAACCATTCCTCACAATTCTCTCAGCTGTGCAAAGTGTAGAGGTAAAGAGAGAAAAAAGAAAAAGAATGTAATAAAGTAGAGAAAAGAAAGTGATAGTAAATAAATATATAGAAAACTTTTTTAACAAATACATATTTGATATCCACTTTTTTTCTTCTGTCATTTATATATATATATATATATTCTTCATCTCTGTGGGTGTTTGTGGTGTTAATGGGAATATTGATGTGTATCAAACATTATCCTGAAAAGAAATATAAATTAGTGTTAAAAATAAGATCTAAAAGTCAAATTTGATTCACAATAATAATAATAAGAGAAAGAGAAGGGTGGTATACAAGTTTATTTCTCTCTTTGTTTTTGTAATAAATCCT
Organism: Macrotyloma uniflorum; assembly: GCA_016859785.1. Classification (NCBI taxonomy): domain Eukaryota; kingdom Viridiplantae; phylum Streptophyta; class Magnoliopsida; order Fabales; family Fabaceae; genus Macrotyloma; species Macrotyloma uniflorum. The sequence goes on from BDMB01000004.1 coordinate 7,909,113, forward strand.
GGTAATATGTAGTATTAGTAGTTTTCTTATAGAAACTGTTTATTTTTAATTCTTTAACCAATATTTTAGAATATCGTTTAACATTAATTATTTTTTCTTAATTCTTATATATAATTATTGGTCACAATAATTAACTATGCTGTCTCTTTATTATCTACTTCTTGCTAATATCCAACAGGTAAAAACAGCAAGAACTAATTAAAAAGTTAATTTTATACAGACAAGAACTAATCTTATATTTTGATACTTTCAGGAAAGATCCAGCTGTTCTTGTTGGAGGAAGTTCCTAAACTGCTGCCTTTAGCAGAGACACTTGGATAGACACAGGATATTTGGAGCACATAATATGAAAACTATGAATAAGTTGGTCTGCAAATTTCACAAGAACAGAAAGATATTGCATGACACTAGTCTTAAAATTTCACGTCATGTTTACTTGGGTAAACAAGTTAATGTAGACGAGTTTGTGTTATTTGTGATGCAGCAAAATGCAGATACTCAGTATGATCATGTCATGGAATAAGCATGATTTAAGAAGTTATTGCGTGCAGATTATCATTGGTATGGTCATCTTTCTTGTAGATTTTGTGCAACCATATATGATATATACATCACTTGGGATTCTATTTTCCACTTTTGTAAGCTACTATTATGCTGTGTTTGGTATAAATAGTGGATTGCGTGGGTGTTGATTTATGAAAAAAATAGTTTTCTATGACATTTTGATTTGAATGAAAATAGAGAAAAATATAAATTTTTAGAATATAAAATTCATTCTGACTTTCTTTTATTATTTTTTTTTGTAAAAATTATATATATTTTTCACATAATTAATTATATTATTAATATTTTAATAATATTTACATAAATAATCCAATATATTATAACATAATTAATTATATAACTAATATTTTTAATATTAATATTATATAATATATTATATTTAAATATTATTAAGTATATTATAAATATTTTATTATTATTTATATTTATTTATTTTTTATAATAATAAATAATTAAAATAATATCATAATAATAATATTAATAATTAATAAAAAACTATTAATAAATATTTTTTTCATTTTTTATCCTAAGTGGTTATTAACATACTTTTCAATTTAAATGATAATAAATTTTCAACATAATAACGTAAATGGTGATTAAAATTAACTTTAAGTTTTTATTTAGACGCTCGAGTAGAGTTTTTTTTTTTTTTTTCAATATTAATAAATCATCTAAGTTAAATATAAAAATTGAATAACTATTTGATTTAGTTTGATTAATTTAAAATAAAAATTAATTCAAACTGAATTAATATTTTACAAATTTGTTTTTATTTTTTTTTAAATTAATTCAAACTGATTTAACTATTTTTTTTATTAATATTTCGAAATTTTGAAATATTTTAAGATAAAAAGATTTAAAATATATATATATATATATATATATATATTATGAAAAAAATGTTTACATAATTGTTATTATTATTTTCATAATTTTAATTATTTTTAAATTGAATTTAAGTTATTATATCAAGTAATAATATATATTTTATTTTAAAACTATAACATAAAATCATAATATAATAGTTAATATTTATTAATAAGTTTGTCTAAATGATAAAATTCAAACCAAATAATATATTTTAAAAAATAATTTTGATTGATTTTTAATTTTTAGATTATTTTTTTTAGATCTGATTTGGTTCTAAATACTTCTCATTATTGTCAGATTATAAATTAGTTAGAAAGTTTTTAAACTATAAAATAAAATTTAAATTTAATTATTTTTATAAATCAGTTGATAGAATAAGATTTATATTTATTTAATTTAGATACTTTTATAGATCGATTTATATTTATTTTTTAATAAAATTAATATAAATAATTATTTCACTAGTAAAGAGATTGATAAAATACTGTATATCTAATACTAACTTCTCCATCAACCTAATATGTATCTATATGGATGAACTCAACTTAATTCATCTTCAATTTGTCAAAATTTAATTAGATTATAATAGATTGGACCTATTATATTATCGGGTTGAAAATTTTAATACAATAGTAACCATGGTTAGTGGGATGATATTGGATTGACCCAACAAATTTTATAAAAATAAAAAAACTATAAGTTGACTTACTAAATAAATAAAATGAATATATAATCTTAATACAATGTCAGTGTCACAATAATATTATTTTATTAATTTTTCTTAACATCAATTATTTTAAAAAGTTATCATTATGAGGTAACCAAATGTAAAGCACTATAACAAAATAATATTAATCTATGATACTTCATAAAACATTATGCCTAATGAAATAATATTTAAATAAATAATTTATAAAAAATACCAACTTTGCTGTTAATCCAATCCAACATGTCCCTTAATAAGAATGCTCATCAACTCAATAAACTCCCTGTAAAAATTTATAAGAAAAAAAGTAAAAGATAAACGAAATTATTTTTTTAACGAATTAAATTAATTTATGCATAATTAATTTATAAAAATAACTCATACAATATTTTCTATAAAATGAATTTTTACTTTTAATTATATATACTAATTTTAATTTATAAAAAAAAATATTTCCTTCTAATTTTTTTAAATATAGCTATAAAAAAGATTACACTAAGACTCACTTAATCAAACATGAAGCTGAAAAGGGGTACAGAAAAGGAAGCTTTATATTACCCCTCTTTCAACCACAAGCAAAGGTTCATCAAATTTGTTTTGAAGATGAATCATGAGTTACATCTCCTGCAATTGGTTATAAATCTTTCACATACTCTAAAGAATAATATGCTAATTATGTATGTCTGGCATCACATGCTTGATTATCATTACTTTTGTTAGATCCTCCTTTTCATCAGATACAAATTTAACACATAATAAAGAATTTGAAAGAAGAATACAATAAGGGGGTATCAAAACCTGATATTAACATTTAACATATGAAAATAAAAATGATATAAAGTAGTTTGAGTGTTACCTGAACTAGGTTTTACTTTGAAAAGAAACATGCAAAGCTTAAGTAAGTAGAGTTGAGGAGAATGAAAGCACATAGGAAGAGCATGGTTGTGCAGAAGAAGAGTAATTATTGCGTACTTTCTGAGAGCTGAGGTATGCGAGATGATGATGATGATGATTCAAAGAAGCATATGGCATGATTGCAGAATGAGAATGAGAGATAGCGAAGAGATGAGCAGAGGTAGTAGCTAGGAGAGAAGTAGACCCACATATTTCTGAATTCACATTCCCCCATTTGAAGCACGTAGTGCAGAGAGAAGCAGATCTCAGTCTGCAGATAAAAATGGAAATGGTAAAGGGATCTATGAATTAATTCTTTTATGCAGTACAACCTTTTAAGAGACTCATAACCGGGGCCTCTCAGGGTCCACTCTTTCCTCAACTTGAATCAATTATCGAATCATTGTGCTTTCCATCATTATCTTCCTCCAATTCAATCCTCACCCAAATGCCTTCCATTTCTCTTCTACCTACTTACTGCTAAACAAATATCACATTACATACTTTAACATATTCTAGCTATGAAATCAATCAGTTAATTAGGAATTGTTTCAGAAAGTTATTGTGGGAGGAGGGAACACATTTTCAAGCTTTTCAATCTACTACAAAATATTACTAAAACTTCAAATTAATGAAGACCATGTGCATGTGTGGTCCTGCATTACTTAATCATTTCTTTTCTCGTATTAGAATATTTATTCTTGCTATTTCTCCATGTATAGGGTGAAAATTTTCGCTATATTCACAATAGATTATCATTTTTCTGTGTTTACCTCTCTCCACATTATTTACTGCATCTCAAACTTATTTTTTCTTTTCTGTCTATACAAAATTCTGTGGTAAAAATAAGTGTAAGTATCTATTTGGGCAAGCAGTGGTAAACACAGATTATTTGATGTTCCTCCTCTTCATATTACATATTTATGTTTGAACTTTTTAATGAAGATATTTTTGTTACTGGTGTAATTTGTGTAATTAATGTTTTAAAAAACTATTCATTACTCTAAACAAACGAAATAATATGAGACAGATAAAGTACTTATTTGTAACTACTTGTGGTGGCCATTGTCTTTTCCTTTAATGGAATTACATAATTTTTATACCAGATGTATGACGAATGGGAATAACCAAAGATGCTTTATGCTTTAGCATGAAACACCCCAAATTCACCTTGCCAGCTGTCAACCTACATGCAAATGTTGCAAAGGACCTCTATTGACAATGTTTTAAAAAACCCAACTTTAAAATTTTTCAGTTGAAGACTTCAAGCTTGTATTAATTAATTATCATTAAAGGACCAACCTTTCAGTAATATAAAAGCATAAATATATACCCAGAAGACATTTAGGAAAAACAAGTATTTTGATGAAGGTTTTATGGATCAAGTTAGATACTTTAATCTTTGAGTAAGTAGAAAAATGTGTTTTAGATAAGAGGTTTATTAAAAACTAAAAAAGTGAATTATGGGGTTAATTAATTTTGGTTGAGTGTGTAGTTTGGTTAGGTGGGGCATGTAGGCACATGGCATTGAATACATTATGGGAGTGGGGTAATTGAAAGGATGGTATTGGCCATTGCCAAGACTTGCTTTGCTGTTTGGGGGCCCTCTGATCTGATGAAGCTGAAGCCATATTTGCCCCTTTCTCTACTGACAAGTGGCATCCACATACCCAAAAAGATCGACTTACCTTTTAACCCTTTCCACCAATAACAAACATGTTAATGCATGTGAATTTCGATCATCCATCAATGCCATAATTTAAGACCTAAAGTAACACGCAATATACATGATCCAAACAAGTTGTATTTTTAACAAATTGGAAGTCTACAAATTTGTTATGGCGCCATCCTATGTTTCTCCTTTCTTTCTTTTTCATGTAAAATATTGCATACACACTCAATCTTAACCCTTTTTCTCTTTCCATATTTCCCTCTCTATGTGTAGTAATGACACTTGCTTTTTTAGCCCTTTAGTTCATCATGTGTTACATAATATACTTTTAATGGCTGAAGCTTGTGGTGGTGGTACCAACCTTACTCATATATTGTGTCTCCAATTACTTTCAATGCATGTGTTTTAGTCTAGAACTTTGAGGACTTTTGTTCAGGTTGTTTGAGGAACATGACTTAATTGGCTTGTCTAGGAACTGTGATACCAGTAACTACAACAGAACCTTATATATATATATTAATTGCTGGTTCTTTAGTTTTCGTCATATGATTTCAGTATTAATTTGTTCTAGCTAAGACTCCAAGGGCAATTGGGTGGAGGGCATGAGTCTTGTGGTTTGTGGAGAAGTGCTGATATAGGGTCTCCATCTCAACCGTCTCCATCCAAAAGAATCTCTCTTTCATATTTAATGACTAAGGCACAGAAATGAAAACCAATAGTGTTATTTGTACTTTTCTCACATAAACACTTCACTGTTAGTTTTACCTTATGTTTTCTGCAAAGAATATATACTCTCATCTGTTTACAAAATTAATTAATATTAACAGTTTTGTTAACATCTCTCTACTTCAAGTAACTCAAAATAATATTAGAAACATAATGGTATTAAATATTTTTGTTTTAACTAAATAAAAAATTTAACTTTTAAAGAATTAGTAAAAACTGTAAAAAGAAAAGAAAAAGGTAAGATGGAAATGTGTGTTAATAAGAACTAAAAATAGAAAAGGCCAGATAGAGTAAAAAAGAGTAATTGAAAAGCACAGTGCAAGTCATTTTAGTCAAAAGAAATATCAAATATCATGCTATTTATCATCAAAGGAAGGAGTATCCTACACTAGGCTTTAAAGACGTGCATCCAATGCGATGCAACACTTCATAACACACATAATACATAAAATCTGTGTCGATCACCCTCATGTCCATATCGTGCATTTCTCATGTCTGTATCTGTTCCTATACTTCTTGCTTTTAGCAGACATTTGCTTTCCATTTCACTCTTACACTTATATTCATAATCTCAAATTAAAGTTACAGAGGGAAATAGTTCATAACTATAACCCTTCCTTGCCCTCAAAGCTTCTTGTTAATTACAAAGTTTTTCCATGCACTATATATATATACTTCTTAGCAGAAAAGTGAACAACATTGCTGCATCTCTTTCTCCGAAACACAGATAATCCACAGAACAGGAGGTTCTTGATCGAACAGCTTAAGATTAGTTTCCTATAAATGAAACCAAAGTAAGAACAGCATAATATTAGTTAAGAACAAAACCAAAACAAACCAAGTATACACACACAGACACGCCTTTTCAGCCCTACCTTGGTGCAACAAGTCAACGGAATACATGAGTACACATACTAACCTACAGCCACTCAAAAAGATAGCAAATTTTTCAGTAGCTGCTATCTAAAATCCTTCTCCGTCACGTCCTAATAGTATGCAAAATTATAGACTTTTCTCGAGACATGATGTATTATACTGTGGAAAATAGGAGGAAAAACATAGTAAGATGTTTCTGTGGTTGGCATATAAACTTTTCCAGGAAGTGGCATGGAAATTCAGGAGAAGATAATTAAAAAAGGCTCTGCCTTAGAATGAATATATTATATTATAGTTTTAATCAAAGTGGACACTACATACTACTGCAATTAGGCCATAAAAGGCATTGACCACACAAAAAGTTATTATGCAGGAATGACTCATGTCAAACCATTAAGCTCTTTTCTTACAGTAAAAGAACGCATAACACGGAGTATTTTTCGTAATGAAAAGTACATACGGAACTAAGTTATTCTCCGTATAGTTACGTATGACTTTGTAGAGGGTTATTTTGTTAAAGGACATTGTCTACACAGATCATGGGGTCTACATTCTCATGCTTTTCAGTAATAGCTTAAGGCAAGGAAAACTTTACCTTTATAGACTGGATCATTCCTTGTACATTATATTCTAGAGTTTATTGTTTTCATCTGTGAAATAAATCTCCAAAATGAAGAGTACTATATTGTTTTATGGGACAAATCCTACATTTTTAGTTTTCCACGCAAACTGGACAAAACAACATCAAAACAATTGTGTAGAATACCCCGAAATCATATCAGACAAATATAACTATAAATATAAATTCTGTAACATATAGTCTGATAAGTAAATAACCATAACAATTATGATATATGGTATTTTGTTCTTTTCTGTTGACTTTAACATTATGTCTTAAAGTTTTAACATGATCGAAATTTCAAAGCATGTCAGTGAATGTTGGGTTTGATGGTCAGATTAGATTTAATATAGATTCATTTTTTATGTCCAAACAGAAATTACTTTTAAAAACTTCTATTTTTTATATTAAAAAACAATTCTGATGAAGTTGCGAACAATAAACCAAACACCTACTCAGATACGAGAATGGTTCAGTTGTTGGATTTTTTTTGGTCTGCCAGGAACTCCCTTTTATAATCTTAAAAGTAAATAATTTTGGGGTACTTGACCTGCCATATGTAGGTCATGTCATCGAAGAAAAAGAGAGCTGAGGGTCCATTCATCTGAATCAAAAGCTGTTGTTTCCATGTAGCTCTCAAAACCCAAAATAAAATGCTTCTCATGGCCAGTGAAGACAAATTATAATATCAGAAGGTACAGAAACAAAAAGACTTGCCAGATTCATTGAGCATATTGTAAATGAGTAAACTCTTTGCAGAATTTTTTCCGACGGATTCATACAAACTTCTGTTGCTAAGCGAAGCAAACAAATTCTTTCCACCTCGAACTCTTTATGGACAAAATCATGCTATTTGTTTTCAATTATTTTATTCATAATATACCATCCCTCACATGTATATCTTCTGCTGCTATTATATCAACCTCAGCCGCAAATGATTTCCCAAAATTGCGTATTATATTCAAGAACAGATGTTCCACTTAATGCATGTGATTTCCATAAAACAACAACATAAATAGAGTACTTACACTACACGATTGAAGACTGAAACAACTAAATTTTGTTTTAGCAACTACCGAAATAATAAATACAAACAATTTGCCTCACTTAACATCTATCTAACTAAATTCTCCGAATTACTTAAGTACATATAGATTTCATGATCCAAATTTAAACTGAAACTACTTTGAATATATCCAAAATTTCAAAAAATCAAATCAGGCACATATTAAACCGATCATCACATTTTATAGTTCAGGACGAAACATTATAAGGAATCCTTATGTGTAAAAATAACAATTCTTATGAAGTTCCGAACAATAATATATATACATATTCATTGATGCAGTTAGTAAATAACAAAGTTTTAACAAATTCTAAAAAGATGTATTATCTTTTTTTACTGATTAACTCCTATGTCATCTTTTTGTATTTTTAAAACTGTTATATCGTCTATCACCTATCAAACAAAATACACAAATATATAACAACAAGTTGCTTCTTCCTTTATTCCTAAAAGTAAAATCACTAATGATTGCATTAATATCAATGATTTTTTTAATATTTCTTTATTGTTTTAAAGAAATTGAATATATAAACATATTAAGTAAATGACATAGACTAAACAGTCAAACTATATAAATAATTTTTTTCTTAAAATATCAAAATATTATTTTTAGACCTCCTCCATCTGGGTTCTAGGCCTTCGTCCCATGTAAAACTATTAACTAAGTTCCTGGCCAGCGCTGCGCAATTATATAACTAAAGGGTGCAATTGTTGACACCATGCATGCACGGTGATATATATCACCACCAATAACAATAATCTTAAACTATATCTTAATCTATTAGCCGGTTAATTTCCTTTTTCTTAAGAACAAATTTTCAGTTAATGAATATTTTGGTGTAAAAAAGAAAGACTATTTTCCTTGTCATAGTCCAAAAGTTGTTTCCTTGGTCAAAGGACACACAGTTATCATGATCGAGTCCACTGCTAGGCCAAAATACCCGCTGGATAACATATCATTCCAGTGCAAAATCAAAACGTGTCCCCCCCAGTGCAATAGTTTAAAAATAATCACACACACACACCATAACGAAGGCATTGAATAATAGGAAGTAAAATATAAACATAATCACGAAATTTAATAAAGCACCATTAAGTTGAACAAGATGCAGTGGCACCAAGTATTAGGACAAACTCTAGTGTTAAAAATTTCTCTCAATCTCAAGTACATGAAATAATAACCGTTTTCTGCACTTGTCCTTTATTAGCCTTACTTACTATTCTCATGAGCTACAGCAGCAATCTGGGTGTTTGTTTGTCCTAGCAAGCTGCTTATGGAACGCGCTTTCACCACGCCAAGCTTCATCCTCTTCTTCGTGATTATCTCTGGCTTCTTCTTCTCCTCCCCCATGGGCTCAGCAACACTCATACTTTGCTTCTCAAGAGTAGAAGAAGAAGAAGAAGAAGGGTGGTGGTGCATGTGCACCTTCTTTGGTGCAGTAGATGCAATTGAACGACTTCTAACACTTGTCATGCTTCTGAGTCTTCCCTTTCCCAAGTGATGCTCACACAGCGAGTAACCAACCAGCGTTTGTTGACAACACCTCCATCCCCTCCCATTCACACGACTGCACCTAGAACCTTCCATGAGTGCACTACCCCTTGCCCTCTTCTTACTCACACTCACATTCACGTTTTCATCCAGTTTTGTTCCTTCTCCCTTCTCTTCTTCTTCATCTTCCTCTACCATGCTATCCTGGTTGGGCGAGGAACACTTCTTGTTCATCTTCGTCTTCATCTTCGCCTTCATCTTCTTGCTATCAGTAGTAGCAATATTATTCTCCTCGAAAGCCCCTCTCCTTTTCTTCAGCGGAATAGCTTTCTCTCCCTCGTACCATCTCCCATCTGCGACGCATGTAACACTAACACAGTCAAGACCAGCTAGCAAGACCCAGTGACATGCATTTGGTCTTAGCCATTTACCTTGAGTAGAAGAAGGGCTTAAGGGTGGCAAGACCCCAGCTTGTGTTTCCAAACCCAAGTTGCGTCCTTTCCTGCAAACCAAGCAGACCCAGAAAGACCCACAACCATAACATATGCATACATGTACGTGAATACATAAAATTTACGGGGAAAGGGTGGGAGTTGAAGTGAAAGCAATAGTGTAATACTTGGAAAGAAGAAAACACAGTGTAGTTGGGGACCAGCATTTAGGTGGTGGCTACTTGTGCACCTCTAGTGCAAACGGTAGTTGTCCAATTTTGAGAAAAGAACCAAGGCCTTTGGTTAGATATGTGGGAGAGTATATATGGTGGCTACACGAACCTCTTATTTAAAACAACTTCTAACAGTATTTTCCACTGATGTATACATTTTTTTGTACATAAATAATAATAATAATAATAATAATAATTTCTTTTTCCATGCTGGTTAAAATCTTAAAATCAAGATATGGGTCTCAGTGTTTTTCACCCTTTTTACTATGAGACTTGACGAAAGAACAAGAGAGGGGAAAAAAACAAAGGATTGCTCTTTTTCCTTCTTACCTGGTATGATTACCCTTCTCTCCCGAGTCTTCTCCACTTTCTTCTTCCCTTCTAACAACCTCGTCCTGCAAAACCAACCACACCAAAATATACATAGGATCTTGTTCTTGTCCCAAGCGTGCCCCTTTCTGGGTGTGCGAAAAACAAATTTATTAATTTAAAAAAATGGATAAATAACGAATTTGAGACCAACGGGCTACCACTTGCGAGAGATTGGACAAAAGTGCACTTGTAAAAGGCCACATCATGAAATTTCGAAAAAACAAAACGGAAATAGTGAAACAAAATTTAAAAAAAGGGCAATAGAAATTAAACAATTAGTGTTTGTGTGTGTTTTTACTTACCAAAGGGTCTTGCTTGTTGTGCTGTCTGTGTGCCCCACTTTCACCGATGCCGGAGGGATCATCCCAGCCGTTGCTTCGCTTCCCGATCGAAGGAAGAGCCTGATCAGACGGCTGCCAACGATCCGAGCTCGACGAAGCAGCATGGCCATGGAGCACTGCAGAAGAAGAAGAAGAAGAATGTTTCCCTGCGGTCGAAGAAGCGTCGCTTAGTTGCACCACCACCGGCGACCGGCTGATCAGTTGGGGATCTGACAGAGGCAACGGCGACACCGACGACGGGAAAAGCACCGGCCTTTTCCGGATCCTCATCGGTGCAAAACAGAACCCCAAAAGAAAACACAATCCACCACGAGATTCACTCACCCAAAACCAATTTTCAGGTTTCAGATTTCAAACAAAAACTAGATAGAGATAGAGAAGAAAGGGTATATACATAAACCAATCTATAGCTACTACATCTACATGCCCCTTCAAAGACCAAGAAAAAAAAAATTATGCTTTTATCAACTCTTTCTCTCTCTCTCTCTCTCTCTCTCTCTCTCTCTTTCTATCTCTCACCCTTCACACACAAACACATACCTACACTCTCTCTCTCTCTATCCATCTCTATCTATCTCCATATATATTGCTTCCATGAGTTATTATTCTCTCTCTAACTTTTATTTGTTGCACCACAGAAAGGGAGTTGTATGGGTGAGGGACGGCACGTGCGACTGAGTTTTGGGAGGAGGGGGCACGTGTGAGAGTGGCACCGGGCGGGACGGTAGCCCGTGGAAGAGAGAGAAAGAGAAAGGGACAGAGTACGACGAGGAAATGAGAGTGGAAGAAAGCGTTACATTACAAAATTACACTAATTTATTTATTTATTTAAAAAAAAAAAAAAAGTAAAAGAAGAGAAAATTGATAAGAGAAGAAGGGAGTGGGTGGTGGCGTTATCGTTTATACTTTTAAGATGAGAGACGGTGGGGCCCGCAACCCCGACCCTCCTTAACCGTAACATTAACCTTCTTCATCTCTTCTTCTCTCTCAAAACTTTCTCTTTCCCTTTCTTGAAGTGTTTACATGAAAGAAAATTCTTGTCTGAAAAAAATAATTTCTCTAAAATTATGAATATCTTCTCGTTTATTTCGCTTAAATATGCTTCTTAAAAAGTCCATAGAATATGAACTTTACGTCTGATGCTAAGATCACATTTGCAACCTTTTTCTATCGGATCAAACTCCAACCCTCACGACTCACAAAAATTCATACAGGATCTTCTGGGTTTACATTATTTTTCAAAAATTCTTCCATTTTTTATTGTATTCTAAGGTTCATAATAATAAAAAAAAACTCAGCCATAAAAATAAGTGATAAGCTGAAAGAAATAAATTTTAATTAGTAATAAATAATAAGGAGTGTATCTAGAAAAATGTTTAAAATTAAACCTACGTTAGTACTAGCCCCCGTTTTTTTATATTATAAATTTTGTCCCTACTATGGTTAGTTTCGAAATATTAAAACAAAAAAGGTTCTCGTTAAACTGAATCTGTTTACAAATTAATCACGTCTCTCGTAAAGAGAAATACGCAAATTCAAAATGCAGTTGTAATTATTCAGTAGAAGATTAACTATTGAAAGTTGAGATAAAATCAAATACATATTAAACAAAATTAAAATTCAATCTTTTTTAATTAATAATTATGTTTTAAAGTGTATTGTTCTCAAGTGTGAATCATATTTTAAATTAGAGTATTAAATTAAGTTCAAAACGTTGAAAAGTCAATTGTGTTGATGACATAATTTTACGATAATAAATGTTTGACAAGACTATGATTTTTATTGATTTTTTAAAACAGAATCAACTTAATTATAAACAACCTCTTATAGTGATATTGAAATGGTTTTCAGAAAAGTAATAAAAGCTTTAATTTTGGTTCTTGTACGTAACAAAATCATTCAATTTATTCCCCTATACCAAAATGTTCTTAAGATTAAACATGGGAAACCTAGTTGGCTTAAGATTAAATTTATTATAATTATCATTATTATTATTATTGCTTCATTCTTGCAATAATGTTTTCGAAAAGGAAAATAACAATATAAAAAAAAAACATTTTAGATGCAAAATTTGGGTTAAAAAATGATAAAGATGGAATGAAAAGCAAGGTTTAAGAATAATGAAGGTGAATAAAAAAATAGAGCATTTATTATTTTTATAAAAAAGGATATTTTTTATAAAGAAAAATATATATTAAAAAGGGGAAGGTGGAGTACTTATTAAATTGGGAGGTGCAATAAAAGCCCATTCTTTTGTGACATAATTGGAAGTCCAAATCCACTTAAAGCAGTTCAAGGCCACGCAGGTTTTGGGCCCAATCATTGGGCCTAAACCTTAGTCTAAATCTAAAATTGCTCAATGCAGGGGTTGGTCCTGGACTTGAGTCCATGAGCAAAGGGTAAATTAATCTCTCCATTTTATTGTGTTAGAGATTAGTCTCAATTTTGTTAACATAAATTATTATTCAAAAGAAAAGTTCAAATAATGTATAACTTAATAGTGAAAAATAAAATAACAAACACAGCATCAAAGTATTGATTATTATAATGAAAAATATAGACACGAGTAAAAGAAACAAATATTTTGATTATTATTTTTTACAAATATTTCATCTTCTTTTTCATACTGTATTATTTATTTTGACTTTTAACTTTAACTTTATCAAAGTTTATATGAATTCAAAATTATTGAAACACCTAAAATCGTGTTTATTTAAAGCGATATCTGTGTCTGAAAATTGAACTTATTTTACTATTTATTTGGTGGAGAGAAGAAAGAAAAGAAGAAAAATGAATAAAAAATTGGTGAAATGAGTATATTTAGTTAAAAATAAATAAAATGAAGTAAAAAAATAATAATTATATTATTTTATATAATTGATTAATGAATATTTAAGAGTAAAGTTTTTGTGGTTTTCTCAATATTAAGTGTACTTTTTTTTTTAAATGGGGTCACATGTTGAAAAATATTGTGATTTTGTTCTCTTTCAAACAATAGAAATTTTATTTTCTCTTATTTATTGGTTTGTGGATAATAAAATTTTTTATAGCATGTCCAATAAAAAGTGCTAAATTGACATGACAGTAATAGATAGAAACTTTAAAAAAATTTTAAACAATTGAATGAGACTCATTAATGGGTGCTTTTGAATATTAAAACATTTTTAATGCCAGATTTTAGAAGGAAAAGTCATCAAAATCTGCTATAGCCATTGTTCTCTCTTTTATTTTCCTTTGAATATGGTTGTCCTCTCAGTTGATAGTTGTAGTAGAAAATAGCTCTAAATGATTATCTTTAAATCATACTTATATTTATGATCATATATGATTAAGTGGCATAAAACCATTTTATATTGTAATTTAATTAAAAATGATAATTTATATACCTTAAAATTACTTACTATAAAAGTTAATGAAATAATTAAATAATCGAATCAGAGTGTGAAATTGTCATACTATATATTTTTGGTCAAAGTTTAATGTTGAAAATTTATGATTAATAAAACATCCTTAATTATGCTTAAAGATAACCAGATTTTAATTATAATTCAATGTCTGAATCTACTTTGGATTTTATTTTTTGTTTATGTCAACTTCACAAGCCACTGTCTTGGAATTGATCAAAAGTGATAACAGTGAATCCCACGCAATGTTCTAAACCAAAAATTAACACCCATTACAGATATAGAAAATAAATAAATAAAATAAGTTTCTTCTTTATTAATGTGAGAGAGAAATTCTTTGTGTCTTATTCAGTTATATTAAAAGGGTTCATATTAATAATAAAAAAGAGTAATTAAAAAAAGTTATTATAATGTTATTATAGTGATTATAGTAATAATACACTTTGAATGTGATTTCCAGGAAAAGCTAATGACAGAAAGAGACAAGAAATAGTTTTGTTTAATATTTTGAAAACATATGAATACTTGCCGATAATGACTCCGCACATGATGTGTTTTTTTTTAATAAGAAATTGTTATAATACATACACACAAAATCACAATTATCTGTGCAGAGGATATTTTTTGGATTGATAATATTTATGTGAATTAAAAGTGTAAAATAAGAATTATTAAAAGTTATTTTTTTTTCTAGTGTGAAAAGCATCATTTAAAATTGACAATGGCCACATAAATAGCAGGATGCAGATATGCTTGTATCAGTTACACATTATTAGTGACTTGATGTTGTACCATAATGTTTTGTTTTTCCCACTGTTGACTTAGACGTAATACCTACAAAGAATGACCCAAAAACAATCTATCAAACGTTTAGCTCGTTAATTATTTTCCTACCCTAAGAATAGGGCTCTTAGAATCTTCTATCTTTTCCATTTTCAAATCTTAAAATAGAACTAGAATAGACCAAAACTTGAAAAGCATTCACAATGTTTACTCTCCAACTTCTTTTCTAGCTATGTTCTTCATTGGAGCTTTCTTCTTTCTTTGTTCATATAATGCATAGTAGAGATATCATGTGTTGGGTTGAATTTGACAAGTTTTATGAAATTCTAATAAATTCTTAGGCATGCATCACCTAAGATCAAATTTATATATGGTGCCAAATATTTTATGACTCAAGTAGCGCAAGGTGGTTAAGTGGTAATCATTATGGTTTGAATTTTCCTTTCCACGTCCGTTGTGTCTACCTAATGATTACTACAAATCCTATTTTTTATGCCTTTTAGCTACCTTATGCTTGTAAGTAATGCAACAGTGAAAAACTTTATCTCCAAGCAAATTTTAATTTATTCAAAGATGTAGTTTCTTATATATATATGCTACCTAGATTCCATGCATTATTCGCTAAAACCAATAGGAAAGAATGCAGAAGAAGTCAAATATGTTCTCTTTTACTCATTCCCTTCTCACCACCATTTTCTTGGTGCTAGCAATCTTTCTTCATCCATCAAATGCTCAACTGAATTCAACCTTCTACTCCACCACATGCCCTAACTTGTCTTCCATTGTGCGCAGTGTTATTCAGCAGGCTCTGCAATCTGATACTCGTATTGCTGCCAGCCTAACTCGTCTTCATTTTCATGATTGCTTTGTTAATGTATACCATCTGTTTAAACCTCCACATAAATTTTCAAGAAGCATAATTCATTTTTATTTGTCTCATGCACTGTTAGACATCAAATAAATATTATTTTTGAGTTTCAGGGATGTGATGGATCCCTTTTGTTAGACCAAGGTGGGAACATAACACTGAGCGAGAAAAATGCAGTCCCCAACAATAATTCTGCTCGTGGCTTCGATGTAGTCGACAACATAAAGACATCTGTTGAAAATTCATGCCCTGGTGTTGTATCTTGTGCTGATATTCTTGCCCTTGCTGCTGAAGCTTCTGTGTCTTTGGTAATTTACTTGTTATTATTAGTTGATATGATCCTCCTTACCTTATCAAATTTCTTGTAAGAAATTCTTGCGTTTATTTCAAGAACAGCAAACACTTTCCCCGCAAGTTTGACTACATGAATCACTAGACATAGTTTCAACAATTAAAAAACCAAAACTGCATATATTATTAAGGTATATATTTGCAGGGAGGAGGACCTTCATGGAACGTACTACTAGGTAGAAGGGACGGTTTGATTGCAAACCAATCTGGTGCTAACTCTTCCATTCCTAATCCAACTGAAAGCTTGGCCAATGTCACAGCAAAATTTGCTGCCGTTGGCCTAAACATAACTGATCTCGTTGCATTATCTGGTAATCATAGTTACTTCCCCCATCTAGTCTTACTCTTCCAATCACAGCAAAAATTATTTCTACTGCAGTATGTTCATGATCTACTGTGACGTGTTGTAGAATAATAATAATCTCAGTGACATGTACTTTTTTTTTTCATTGATGTATCTTATGAAAATTGTTTAAATGAAAACTCATTTACTTTTATTGGTAAGAAGACCAGTACAAGCACTTCAAAATTTTCAGGCTAAACTTAATACACAATGCTTATTAACTGCTGTTTGATTTCAAAGGTGCACATACTTTTGGTCGTGCACAGTGCAGATTTTTCAACCAGAGGCTGTTCAACTTCAGTGGCACGGGTAGTCCTGATCCCACGTTGAACTCAAACTATTTAGCAACCCTGCAGCAAAATTGTCCACAAAATGGAAGCGGCAACACTCTGAACAACCTTGACCCTTCATCCCCCAACACCTTCGACAACAACTACTTCCAAAATCTTCTGAACAATCAGGGTCTTCTTCAAACAGACCAAGAACTCTTTTCAACTAACGGCTCCGCCACGATAGCCATTGTCAACAACTTCGCCAGCAACCAAACCGCGTTCTTCGAAGCCTTTGCTCAGTCCATGATTAACATGGGTAATATTAGCCCCTTAACTGGAAGCCAGGGAGAAATCAGAACCGATTGCAAGAAAGTCAATGGAAGCTAACAAAGAAAGAATCCCAAGAGGCACAAGTTGTTCTTGACACAGTAACTCAGTTACTTACCATCATCATATATATACTTAAAACTATACACAAATATAGCTTTGTGTTTGTGTGATCATGTCAGAATATGGTAGGATTCGAAATCACTATTTGCATGTTGAACTATTGGTTGGTTTCCTTACGTAAAGTGATGTTATAATAAGTTTTTCTAATAAATTTTTAAGATATTGTATTGGAATAGATAAATATATTAATATTGCATAATGTCTACCTATGTTTTGAATATATAAAATGTTTACAAAATATAAAATATCCACTATGTCTACAAGATGTTTAAAAGATATAAAATATCTACAAAAATATATATAAGATATAAGACTACAAATATAAATATAAAAGATGTTTACAAGAAATATTTGAAAAAAAATTATATTATAAATAAATGATACTTATCTTTCTCTTAACCTAATTCTAAATTTTATCTACATTATATACTTATTCGAGTATTAAATTGTAAACACAAATATCACGTATGAAAAAATAAAAAACATACCAAAGAGAAATTACAACAAAGATACTCAACCTTATAGGTGCGTGTATTTATATATATTTATATATGTGCATTGGTAGTAACATTAACATCTGGTTTTAGTTCATACTTGATTCAGCAGCTACTTTAATTTATTTTTCAGAGTCATAATTCAACTTTACATATTAAATAGCTAGATATTACCTATTTCGAAGTTACAACTAGTCGTATCTATTTCGTGTGGTTGACACAAAGCTCGTAACCATTAATAGAACTTAAGAAATAAAAGAATAATCAAACAATAAGAAATTAATAGTATCGGTATATATTTTAAATATATAGCTTACAGTCTGGTTATTACAATAAAAATATGAAATCTATTTGTTATTGGATATAACTTAATAGCAATAAATAAATAATGCATGTTTTGAGGAAATAGGAAGATGATGGAGGAGCAGAGGAATATGTTTTCATTTGATTAGGATATCATTTAATAAAATCCAATCTCTGAACATGCTTAATCTAATTATACTTTTTAGGGTTAAATTAGATTATTAAGTTGAGTTAGATTTTTCGAATGCATCCAATTGAAATTAGGTATATAATGAGTTTATGAGTTTTAAATTCGATAATCTTGATTCAATCTAATTACATAATAAATATGTAACAAGAGTTTTAATTGTTTAATAATTTTCTTTAAAAAAACAACAATTTTGTGTTTTTCACTTGTGAATGTCATATAAGTGTAATCATTACTTCTAAAAATTAAGAAATACTGAAAATATTTCATTTGAAGTATTTTTACAAAACTACAAATTATATAAATTCAACTCAACTTGATCAATATAGAAATTGTAAAAAAAAAAAAAAATCATATATTAACAACAACAAAAATAGTTTTTAGGTGATTGAGACAATTAGAAAACCCTATGCAGGAGTACCTTTAAGTAGGAATGCAAAGGAACAATTAGAAAATCTCAACTTAGAGGTGAACAAATTGATACAGAATATTGTAATCTAATAGGATATTACTTCAAATATAACCTATATAATTTAACTCAATTTAATTTAATTATATTTTCTTAAATTAGATGAGTTTATTAGATTGAATTAGATTTTATTTAATATTATTAATTAAAATGTGATTGAGTTAAAAGTTTATGAATTTTAAATTAAGAAACATTGACTAAAGAGGTCAAATTTTTTTTAATCAATCAATTAGAGTTGAATTAGGTTAAGTTAAATTTCTTAATATAATAAAAAGAAGTCCAATGTAATAAAAGTTAATTAAGTTAAATTGAAAGTAGACTAAATTCAAATAAAGTATAGTCACTTTCATCCCTACTCTAAGTTAAGGAAGCAAAGCTGAGTGTGTTTGTTGGATTAAAATTACCATTAAAACATCCATTAAAATATTTGTACTAGCCTGCCAAGAACAATCTAATCTAGAGAAAGATATGCAGGTCTTAAAAAAAAAAAAAGAAAAAAAAAAGGGTTTTTAATGAGATAATAATGATAATTAGGCTATGAGAGAGAAAGAGAATTGTTTCATTCTGATTCATCGTAAGAACGGCTCTGATAGCGCTTTGGTGCAGCGAGCGGCGTAGGAATATCACAGACAACCCACTCCTGCCTGCCTCTACCTCATCACACCGTTCATCACCATCACAAACATAAACACAAACACAAACACATACCATACGAGGTGAAGGTAAGGTTCTTCTTCTTCTTCTTCTTCTTCTACCTTCTTCTTCCTCACTTCCCATTTCCTCTTTCCTCTAAACCCCATTTCTCTCTCTCACTAGATCCAACCGCACGCACCGCACCGCACCGAACCCAACCGACGACAGCACAATGATCCAACCTTAATCCTGTCGTTCTTTCCTCCAAGGTCTTCTATTTTCTTCTCAATTCTTTTTCTTCTTCTTCTTCTTCCCTTTTCCATATTCTCTATTTTCTTCCTTTAATCTATTTTTTTCGTCTTTTCATTACATATATAAAAAAAAATTATCCGTCTCTTTTCTTGAACTCGTAATTGCGTAACCCTAATCGGCGACACTTGAACAAAGCTTCCCTTCATTTCGAGTTGAATTCGAGTAATTCACCATGGGTTCTGCTTACAATTGTGGTCAACCTTCTGTATTGGATCTGGGCTCCTTCTTGTTTGCGACGAAGTTAGGGTTTACGCCCAATTTCGCCTCAAATTTTGGGGATTTTCGTTTCTGATTGTTTAATTTCGACACCCTACTCCCCCTCTTACCTGGGTTTCTTCGATTTGTGTTGAGGTCGAGCTTTTTGGTGCAAAAATTCTCGCTTTTGTTTTGCTTTCTTGCTTTGCTTCCCTGCAATTGAAATTTGTAATAAAGGAAGCTTCTTTCTAGTTTGGTTATTGGAGCTGCGATGGAGGACGAGACCTCCGATGCAATGAATCTTGATTTGAATCTGGGTCCAGGCCCAGAGCCCGAAACTGGCCCCATAAGCAATGAAGCTGTGAACTTGGACGATTGGATAGGGGAGCCTCTTCAGAGAATTACCGAAGCTGTGAGGTTTAGGGCACGGCAACGGTGGCGATGGCGGCATCTTCCGCTACCGCATCCTGAACTTCATGTTCATATCCCTCCTGAAACTGCGCGGCATTTTCATATACCACCTGAGGCTCACAATATCTCCATGGAATTGAACCAGTTTTTGGTCAATTCTGGAAATGGAACTGGCTTGCAGGCTGGGGAAGGCAGCGTGGCAGCGGAGGAGAGAATGGAGGAGGCGCCAAAGGCGTGTGAGAATGTCAATGGTGTTGCAGAGGACGAGGCTTCACAGAAGAAGGATGATGTTGAAAAGGGTAGTGGCACTGATGGGGACTTTTTTGATTGTAACATATGTTTGGACCTCTCTCGGGATCCTGTTGTGACTTGTTGTGGCCATTTGTTTTGTTGGCCTTGCTTGTATAGGTGGTTGCATCTGCATTCAGATGCGAAGGAGTGTCCAGTTTGTAAGGGAGAGGTGACTCTTAAAAGTGTTACCCCGATATATGGTCGTGGGAACAGTGTCCGAGTTCGTGAGGAGGATTCTTCTCTTAAGATCCCTCCCAGGCCCCAAGCAAGGAGGGTTGAGAGTCTGAGACAAACCATTCAGAGAAATGCATTTGCACTCCCTGTGGAAGAGATGATTCGACGTCTCGGAAGCAGAATTGATCTTACTCGTGATTTTGTTCAGCCACATGAAGTGGATGGTGCCCGGGAAACTGCAGATAGAACTACTTCCTTGCTAACTAGGTTCTTGACTGCTCGAGGGATACGGACTGAACAGAATTTAGTGGCACCCTCGGAGGAAGTAATGGCTTTGGGTCAGAATAATGTTTCTTCTGAGGCAGGGGATAACCGAAGTAGGGTGCAATCCCATTTACTTCGAAGAACACAATCACACAGAGCAACGCTTTCAACTCTTTCATCAGCACTGACTTCTGCTGAAAGGTTAGTTGAGGCATATTTCCGTAGCAACCCAATAGGTAGGAACCAAGAACAACCTCCTCCTCCAGTTGATGACAGGGATTCCTTCTCAAGCATTGGCGCTGTTATAAATTCAGAGAGTCAAGTTGACACTGCTGTAGAGATTGATTCCATGGTATCCTTGTCAACATCATCTTCTAGGAGGAGGAATGATGCTTCAAGATTGTCTGATGTGGATAGTGGAGATTCTCGTGCTCTAAGGCGCAGACGTTTGAACTGATTAAAAAGTCTTTATAGATGTTTCAAGTTACTATTATTCTATCATGTACCCCATATGATAATAATTTCTCAACACCTATGTAAGTGATTCTTGCTTTCGCGTTATTTATGAAGTTTTCACCGTTTACAAGTTTTGGTAGATTCATGATGGTTTCAGATTACTGTCATTTGCGGTTTAAGAATCTCCTTTAAGGATTGAGCCATTTTTAGAGTCTTTCATCCAGGAACTAAATTCTGCTATAGAATAACCAACTACTCTAGCATTTAGGAGCATTCGGAACATGGAGCTTATTTTACTTTATGAAAATGGCTTATATTGATTTGTTAACAAGTTTTTCTCTCAAAAAACCTTTTTCATTAAGATTCGTAATGAAGTATATCAAAGCAAACTCCTTTGATTTTTATTTTTTCTAGTAGGAGTTCATTTACTGAGCTTATCAAATAAGTAGTTCTATAACTAACCTATATTTAGCCAAATGCATTTTGCTTGGAAAGTTATAATCCAGAAATCTCTTCCTTGGATCGAATGGTCATGTTTGTAGTCAAAGAAGCAATTTATCTGCCGATGCCGATTAGATCGCATAATCTGGTCTGGTCCTTCATTGTCACACGAGCTTCTGTTTTATTTTTAACGTAGTTGAGATGTCTCACCCTTCTTACCCACAATGGTAAGTAGGTCTTTTTTAAAATAAAATAAAATAATAGTACCTTGCTCAAAAAATCTTTCATTACAAGATTATATTTAAGCATGATTTTAGGACCAACATCATGGATTCATGGCACTATCTAGTTGTTTTGATTGGAATGATGTAAAATTCTATATACTATCTACCTATCTTCAGATTCAGTCACAATTGTTTCAGGGGAAAAACAGTTATAATTCTTACGTTTATTCTAGATAATTGTCTTGTTATTACATTTATCAGTCTTTCTGATCGCATCTTGTATGCTAATTGGAGTGAGTGAATTTCAGTTGTCTCTTACACTCCATTATTTTCCCGTAGTTGATACTTTCGAATCCTGAAGCTGGGCACTTCTGATTAATTACCAGAATCTTCAATGGAATTCACATTTTTGAAGCGCTACAAACGTTTTAGCTGCCTTGATTTAACTTTGAAAATTGTACAATGTGTTACTCTGAAAAAATATATATTTTTAATTAATAATTCATATTTTTTCATGACTTTTGGTTTTGTTTTGAAAGATTAGTACAAGAAGTGATGAAGACTACTAACAAATTTCTCTTTCACTATTTTAATTCAATTGTTTAAAAATAGGAAATAAAGAAAAATTTCTGAAATGAAATGTTGCATAATTCACTGTAGTTTTCGAAGTATTATTGATCGCAGAGTCTAAATTTGAGGTTGTAGGACTGCATGTCTCCTTGTATTGGATGTTGGTGAACATATTTGGTCTGGCATCATGGTCAACGCCTTGTTGATGATGCAGGTTTTGCTTCCTCGAAGATGTTGTGGACAATAATTATTATTATCGTTGTAGATCTATAATAAGCAAATATTTGGTATTTTTTGGTACTCGAAGTCCAAGAATATACCCTTTTTGTGAAGCATCTTCTGCTGCGTAAATCTCAGTTTGCCTACTCTTCCCGGGTGGTGTGAATGTTCAATCGTTAGATTTATCTATTTTTAATTTCATGGTTGAAAATTTCTGTATTTTTTATTTTCTTTTTTCTTTAGTTTCTGATGAAAGGAATCAAACGACCAGAGAGAGTGCGAGTGATTGGTTGCAGATGATATTGGTCTGGATTTGGTGGGGCATTACAGAAGATAGCCGAAGAAGAAGGATAATTTGAAACA
The DNA here is from genome assembly GCA_016859785.1 of Macrotyloma uniflorum. Lineage (NCBI taxonomy): Eukaryota > Viridiplantae > Streptophyta > Magnoliopsida > Fabales > Fabaceae > Macrotyloma > Macrotyloma uniflorum. The sequence continues at coordinate 7,932,452 of BDMB01000004.1, forward strand.
AATAATAAATAAATAAAAAATCTCATCCGTTGATTTTAAAATGAATACATTTAATGATAGAAAATTGGTTTCCCAGTGTAAACAGCTACTTTACGATTGTGGTCTTCACTTTCATCTACTAACTTTTAACACCAATCTTCTTTTAATGTTTGCATAATTTCACAATTTTTTTATAGAAGATTAGTCTAATTTAAAAAACATATTTAGTTATATTCAAAATAAATTTTATGCTTTGTTTGATAAAAGGAAAGAATAAGAAAAATAGGAAAAAAACAATGATTGTTGAGTAAAATTAAATCGAGATTGTTTTTAAAAAATTACTCAAGAATAAGAAGAAAGTTACGAAAAGTTGAAAACAGATATAACATAATTAATTATGTTACAAATTATGGAGAAATTGTGTTTAAAAATAAAAATACACAACATAATCAATTATGATATAAAAAAAAGAGGATAGTGTTTGAAAATGAAGACACACTTCTATTATTAACATAATAAATTCCTTAGAAATAATTAACTTATAGACATGTTTTTGTAAAATTCTCGAAAATTAAAGAAAGACAGAACAAGGTATCAGTTAATAACAAGCTAATGAATTACAATGTAACAGGAAATTTCTGGAATCAATTCTTCTCACAGAAAAAAGAGTTCTAACATAAAATGTGTGATTAATTTAAGCATATCCCACTTTTTTTTCTCCATATATCTCACTTAGTTTATAACTTATTTATATATAAATTAATGTTAATTAATTAAATAAATGACCTTAAATGACCTTAATTAACAAGTTTCTAGGTGCAACTTTTCAGCTTCATTAATTTTAACGAAGCTCAATTTCGCAAACAGTGACGTGTTTAGATTCATGTGAAGATCTTGTGTTTGATATAAAATTCTCGTTAAATAGCAAATAAATCTATGAGAAGACATTCTTATTAATTTCACTCATGCAAATACATGCAATCATCATATCTTCAGTTGAATTTATTATATTATGAAGATCCTTAAAAGATGTAAAATGTGCAAAAAAAAAATGAAAACTCACTAATTTTATAGAAGTAAAAATATGTATAAGGTTATTGATAAATAAGGTTGGTTGATATTATTATTGAGTGTATAATTTGTGTGTTTTGTTGTCATTGTGTGTGGTCAACAACTCATGGACACTCATCATCATTCCCCAACATCATCTTTCTTTTGATGGCCAATTGCTTCTATCATCAAAGTCAATATATTCCTTCTCATCCTTCCCATCATTATTTTTCTGGACGAACTTATGTCATTTTTTTTATCAATGTTATCTTAATCATCATTGTTATTATTGCAATTATATAATAATCATCCCTTTTCAAAACAAGCATGCATGCCAGGACTTCAAGTATCTATTTCTTTATTCATTTATAAATATAAATTATTTGCGTTTCTCTTTCAGGTTCTTCATAAAACTTCATAGAATATATATATTAAAAGGGTATTCTACAAATATATCATTTATCTTTTAAATTTGGTACAGTAAGAAAATTTTAATTAATTCAATTTTTTTTACGTATCGTATTAAAAATAAAGTCATTCTCAACTCATCGTTTATGTCTAATAATTTTACTAATAATTTATTTAAGTCAAATTTTGATATAACAAAAAGAGTGATTATAAATTTAATTTATTTTTAAAATTAATTTAAAAAGTGAAATTTATTTTTTATTTATATATTATAATTTGGTTAAGGACGGAGAATTTTTCCATCATATTAAGACGATTTCGAATGAATATGGTTAAAGATAATTTAAGGAAATGTAGTTTTCTAACCAAACTAAACAATGACATAATTATGTAATTTGAAAATGTGAATGAAGACAGGCTTGTAATTTGTCTTTTTCATGGAAGGAGTATCTTAATTAGATGACCAGCTCTTGCTGTGCAATAATTTCCGTTATAAGTTGGAATGATTCGAGAGAGAGAGTTGAAGAAGGGTAAGTTGAGAAGTGTGGAGTGGTGCAAATATTTTAGGGGGAGTTTGTCGCATACTTTGCCAGCATCGCACGGCATCCACCAGATTGAAGAAGAAGATGATGAGATTATGAGGGTCACAATTATGATGACAGACATAATTAAGAAAAGAAAAGAGCATGAGAAATGTCCCATCATTATGTCTCATCAGGGTAGCTAAAGTGTTGCATTGCATGGCTACTCTTCTCTTCTTCTCTTCTCTTCTCCATTCCTTTCCTTTGTTTAGGTAGCGTGCAATCATGCATGCGAGCTACAACCATGCCCTCATCATTCTTCCTATACCCTTCTTTACTTTCTTTTTTTACTATCAGCTATTCCTCTCTATTTCAAGCTTCAAACACTTTTTCCATCATATTCAACCAATAGAATCAATTTTTATTGGTTTTGATCAATGTTCATATATCTAAAAATGTTTGCTGCTAATAAATATCTGCATAAGACGCTGCACCTTCAACCTCACTCTCTGCTCTTTGATTTCTCTTTATTATATTCAAATTCAGTTCAATTTTTTTACATGTTTATGTATTATTTAATGAAATCCATCAATGCAGCACGATGTCTTTGTAACAATACATTATGGTCCACATATGCTGACTCAGATGGGTATGCTAATAACTACTGAGTAATGATGCTAACTGGGTACTGCACCAGAGTTGTCCCTTCCCATAACCAGCACAACCACACAACACAAAGCTGCTTCACAAGTACTCCTAAAACCCTCAAACCTTCAGCAAAATGTTTATAAAGAACAAATAAGAGTGTCACATAATATATGTATATATGTATATGTATAAAGCTTTAAACAGATTCCATATGATAAGGGTTCAGTAAATGGGAAATCAATTCAAGTATTATCTTCTGTTACCTTTTTTGAATGCGGTAAAAAGTTACTAAAAAGAAAAGGTTGATATTTTGTGACAGCAAGACAACAAAGAGAGTTGGTTACACAGGTTCTTCATTTGGGCTATACATTCCATTAACAATGATTACATGATGTTCACTTTATGCCATTGTTCGTCTTCTGAAAGATTGTCCTACCCAATAATTCACGCATCTTCTTTCTTCTTTCTTCTTTCCCCTCTCTCTCTATGCAGCTTATCATTAAAGTCTGCATGACTTCAATTATTGCAATCATCTCAACACCACCACATATTACATCTCTTCACTTTCTCTATCTTACCCTCTTTTTTTTCTCTCTTACAAATAAACATAAACTTGATATTTTATGCAAACTGATACCCTTACCTGGATTTTCTGTGTTGCTGCACGAGCCTGTGTCTGATAACACAAGAAGGCAAAATATCATAAGAAAGTTATAAAAAGAATTAATAATGCATTTAACGTTTTAGATTTTAAAAAATTATAATCCAATTTCTTAATTTATCTCTCGTTTTTATATTATTTATATTTTCTCTCAATTGTACTATTTTTTATTTTCTCAATAATGGTTCTTTAGTACAAGTATATGGCAATGATACCAAGACAAAAAAGAGGAGAAAATTATAATAAATATAATAAAATATAAAGATATACAATAATTTCGGAACTATATAATAATATTTTTTAACCTGTGTACCAATGAAGAGAATAATTACTAGTTATAAAAAAATAATGCATCCCAATGAGACTCGTTCGATTTATTAAATAAGGAATTAAGTAACCTATTTTTGTGTGTGAAATGAATTGATATTATATTTTTTATAATATTTTAAATATCGTATATAATATAAAAATATCATACGAAAATCATGATAAAAGAAATTAAAATGATTTTTGTAGAGTGATTGATGTGCTTATACACGCTAGTAGTAAAGACTATCCCGTATTTGGAAACAGTGAAATAAATCACGTCAAATAATGCTACATAACGTGTACAAATTATAACCAAAACAAAAAATACTTACTTCAATTCTTTTAGAAACTAAAATCAGTTCTGGTAGAGTCATCCAAACATGCATCAAGACACGAAAAACCACACTTATGATGCGTAATCAAAGCCTAAACACGCTCAAAGTTCGTTTATAAGTGCAAACTGAAATGAACGTTTGTTTCTCCGTTACACATTAGGTTGTGGTCAAGGTTGGAAGCCACTAGAATCATTGGTTATTTCAATAGCCATACCTAAAATCACTCTACTTTTTTAAGTTGGAAACTGCAACACCTTTTGGACTTAAGCATTGGAACAGAAGAGGCAAATCAAATTCAGAAAGGTAAAACAATAGAAGGAAGAAGGCATGACTAACGTTGTTCTACGTACCCCCACATATTAAGAATGCAATTGCATACACACTCACACACAAGCACATATCACGGCGAGAGTCATACCTTTCCTTACAAAACAGTGAATGGATATACATCACTTTAACTTTACAAATTGAAATATTAAATATCTCAAAATCTCAGTAAATTTTCAGTTTTGAACTCTGAATACAGAAGAGAAAGAGAAAATAAAATAATAAGGTGAGAGAGTTGTTTGAATTTGAATGGATTCACGTGCGTTTGTGAAGTTGGAGGTGTGGGTCAATCTTTCATCCACGCAAAGGCACAAGAGGAAATAAAAAGTATTCATTCTTGCACCACTCTGGTCTGTGCTGTGCCTTTTCACACTCTGACTTTCATTTAAAAACAACTAAATACACCATTCTCTCTTCATTTCTTTCTTTCTTTCTTTCTTTCCCAACAATACCACAAACCATTCTCTCTATTCGTAACTTCTATTACCAGATGGAGTTGGCTTTGAGCTTAGGAAACACACCCAAGCCCTTATCTTTCCCCACAAACAACACTTCACTGGCTTTTTCCATATCACTGCCTCACCACACAACACCTTCCTCAGATCCACCCCTTCAGCTCCACCTTCTTCCTTCAACACCCCCTCTTCCTTCTCCACACCTTCCCATTCCATGGCTCTCCCATGCACGTAAACACTCATACCCATTCATCATTTGAACCCAGCTTTATCTACCTTTTATCATCTTTCTTGTTTCTTTCATTGTCTCATCTTTGTGTTTGTTTCTTCGTAACAGTAGGCATGGAACGTGTGACATCCGAGATTCCGGTGAGGGCGGTGGACGACACCGACGACGGTGCTGCAGTTTCATCCCCCAACAGTGCCGTGTCGTCTTTTCAGATGGATTTTTGCGGCAGAAACAGTAGAAAGTCTTGTGAGGGTGGCAGCGACGACGACGAAAATGGGTCAGCGAGGAAGAAACTCAGACTCTCCAAAACACAATCAGCTTTCCTCGAAGACAGCTTCAAAGAACACACCACTCTCAATCCCGTTCGTAACTCTCACTTTCCTTCTTCCTCTGTGTTTCACTGTTTCTACGAACTTGCTATTAATTCTTATTTGTTATATAAAAAAAAAATGCAGAAACAAAAACTTGCTCTTGCAAAAGAGCTAAATCTCCGTCCCCGTCAAGTGGAGGTTTGGTTTCAGAACAGAAGGGCAAGGTAATTTGAGAACTTGCTGAAACCATGTTTCTTGGTTTTGTTTCATTTTTTTTTCTCTGACAAAAAAAGACAAATGATTACAGAACAAAGTTGAAGCAGACAGAGGTGGATTGTGAGTACTTGAAGAGGTGTTGTGAGAGTCTGACAGAAGAGAATAGGAGGTTGCAGAAGGAACTGCAAGAACTGAGGGCTTTGAAAACTTGTCAACCGTTTCTAATGCAGCTTCCGGCTACCACCCTCACCATGTGTCCCTCTTGTGAACGCGTGGCCACCAAGACCACCACCGCCGGCGCCGCCGCCACCAACAATAATAGTGTTTCTCAAATCGAGAAGCCCAGAATATTGCCCTGACCTAACGGTCAAGCCCGCTCGGTGCAGGCCCACATGATGGCCCATCAGATTGCTTCTTCATCTGATTGACCTATTTTTGTCGTTTAGGTATCATAGCAATAATGTATATCGAACAGGACAAAACAAAAGACATTCAACTTCTTCATCTCTTATAAAATATCACATTTCCTAAAATTTTCTTTTCATATTTTTTTCTTCTTCTTCTACTCTTCATGCCAAGAATGATAAATATTTATAGATCTGTGAGGAACTACAAATTATTTGAGTTATAATTTTCTTATAATGTTTTTTATCTCACACTTATTTTCTTTCTCTCTTCTTTTATTTTGACATGAAATACATAATGTACAAAATTTATATACAACTGTAATTTCTCTAATTGTTTTGACAATAGAATTGTGAAATAGATCCATTGCTTTTTTTTTTTTTTTTTAACTTGCTAGGTTGAAGGATAGTATAATTTATCTCTAAATTTCTTATTAAAACATATACAAGAAATGGTAGAAAAGGAAAGAAAAAAATGTTAGATAGTTAGAAAAGAAAATTAGAAGTTACAAAAAAATGTCTTTGGAAAATTTTAATAATAGCATTATCTTAATTTCGAAGTCACTCCTCCAACTTGGTTATGCATCCAATGCTTTTTTTTTTTTTTTTTTAATATTAATAAGATCCTATGAACATGGTTTTCTTAAATTTGAAAATATTTCTTTTATATAAACAACTCTCATTAATTTTTAGAAATTTATGTTTATAATATTTATACCAAAATAATATTTTTATTCATAAATAATTCTTCTATATCTGATTAATTATAAAAGTTACAAATGCCTTGTAATCAATTACATATAAAGGAAAAAGGTTAATTGACTCGTAATCAATTATATATAGAGAAAAAGGTTAGAAAACAATTAAGTAATTAAAGAAAGGTAAGTAGGTAGGTTTTCTTGAAATATTGATTAAAGAATTAAAAGTTTTTTTTCAATCAGATACATAAAAATACATTTTTAGTTTTCTTTTAATATGTTTGGATATAATTTGTAATAAAAAAAATATTTTAAACTTTCTAATCAATATCCTCAAAACACTTATTATCAAGACACTTAAAAAAATGTGAAAAACTTTCTTTCTCCCTGATTCTCTCACTTTATATGATATCTCTAAAATAAATTTACGAAAGCAAAAGGATTGATTGAGTTTCTTATCATCGTATGTAACACTTTAGATTTTTTTTTTTTTAATTCATTAAAGAATGGTGTGAAATAAATAAATGAAAGAGTAACAATATGCAATTCATTCAAGTTATATAATGTTATGGAAACTCAATAATCAATTTTTACTAATTTGTAGAAATAGGTTAAGCAAGTAACATTTTAAAGGATAACACTTAGGGATCAATGTATCAGTGAAATTGGGCTCCACAAAATGAAGGTTCTTAATTTGGATGGGTATAAGTCCATGTATCAGTTTCACTTTGGGCTTTACTTTTCAAAACCACTACAACTCTCTCTATCTCTTTCTGATAGATACGTTGATGCAACATTTAAGTTTTTCCTTTAATTACATTGTATATACGTGGAATATATTAAATGAAGGAAAATATCTGAGAAGTAGAAAAATAAACATTGATAAAATTATATATATATATATATATATATATAATTGACTTTCTCTCTCTATATATTGTTAAGAATAAGTCTCATTTAATTTACTAAAATATGATTAGTTTAATCACAATATTATCATGTTTGTAGAAGCCAAGTTAGATTTTTATTTTTTTATTTTTGTTTTTGTTTGAAAATAAATAGGATTCCGGAAGATGTATGAAATGAACGAACCTAGGAATGTAAGAGAAACACAAGATTTCCGTGAAAGTAGTAATTCACAACTACATTACATGCTTGACAATGACTGTTCATCTTGTGGAGCAGTTCATCTTAATAATTTGATTATAATAAATAAAATGTAATTGAATTAGATTTACAATAAGAATCAGAGGCTAAAAAGGAAAAGTAGATGCAATAGAAAGGAAAATTTACAATGACAAACAAACTACCCCTGTATTCTCTTCTCCTCACCAATTTACGTATCCATCCATATGAACAAAGTTATTGCACACACCTCTTAATCGTGTATATATATATAGGTTCACTTAATTGTATGAACCTTTATATAGAAGCATTTTCTGTATAAGGTTTGTTTTGTATGCGTGGGAACAAAAATTTTTGTATATCGCATGTTACTTAACTCATTAAGTTTCATAGTTTATTTGTTACCTATGTTCTCTTCTGGGCATGCTGATTCCGATACTCTCTCATCAGAAGTTCTGCATAGAGAATCTCATTCCAAATATCAGGAACACCCGGAAGGCACCAATGGCTGCAGTCTTGGTATCTCAATGGTGATTTTCTTTCCTCAGGAGTTAGATTTTGCTTCCTGTATATCGAGGGATGACCATCCTTTCGGAAATCTGTCATTCTGGTCACGTTTTGGTAGGTCACACTGGTCTTCATATTCTTTAGCACCTTCTCCAAAACTATCATCTTATCTGGATACTCGGTTAGGTACTTCTCGTTCTCGATTGGATCAGTTTCACTATCACATTGTCCACCTGAATTCCATTGTCCACCACTGCAGTTTCAGAAGTTTCTAGTTATGAGTAACTGTTCTAGCACCATAATCAAATTATGAATGATAAACTTTATTAGATAATAGTGTCAAAACTTATGCATCCAAAGTGTATTTAAATTGAGTTATTTGTACTTTACCTGAAATGAGAAGCAGAATAGCCTCTGAAGAAAACCATGGTCTTGGATGGATTAATGTTGGCATCAACCCACCTGCTCCAAGTTGTTAAAGCTCTTCGGAATGCCTCAAGAACGTTTAGCTCAGAATACACATGGCTACCTTCTTGGTAATAGTCCTGCCTGAAAATTGTCAAGAGTCAATTTTCAGTCCACGTTCATAACAAGGATTCCTCTAATCTTGGAACTTAAGAACCAGTCATGAATAAGAACACAACTGGAATATAAAACAGTTGACGATTATCAATTGCAATGAAAGGGAGTTGAGTGTCATATCATACCCTTTAGAAGTTTTATCATGAGTCCACCAGTGGCCAGTGTTGAAGATGAGAATATCTGCATCTTTATATTCAGACGAAGATTGACCAACTAAATCTAGACGAAGTGTTTCCTTCTTTGTCCCATTCTTATCAGTCATTTCCCCTTCTTGAACCAAAAATGGAGACACAAAAAGCTCCACAGAGAAGTGATAATCCTAATACCAAACCAGTTTTGTGAGGCAAAGAATAACAAATAAACTGAAATAAGGAAAACTAAACACAATAGAGTTCAATACTCACTTTGAATATAAATGAATAAGAGGCTTCGCCTCTGAAATGAACTCTTCCATTTGCTTCATAAACATTTTTTTTATCTTTCACGGCACTCTTCAATATGCAAATCAGAGACTCCCACATGTTCCGATTGAGCGAATCGCCAACAAAAACCAGTCTCTTCCCTCTCAACAATTCCAGCATTCGATGCGCATCCAACCTATTACCAATTCAACCAAATTGGGACCCCCAAAAGAAACAACCAATGGATCAATTCTAGAACAATACAAAATAGCAACTTCCCATTAGCCAAACAAAACACCAAGACGAAGCAGACAAATATTGTCAATTTTGGACTAACTTAAACATCCATCAAATAAAAAAACTTCACCATCAAAAACTAAAGACAACAAATTCAATATGTTTTAATACCTGGGGAGGCTGCAACCCTTGGGCTTCCACTTATATGTCTGATATTCCTTATCGGGCCTTCCATTCCTAATACAATTGAACTGTTCATCTATCAAAGAGCAAGAATTTGGCTTATAGAGAGGATAGGAATCATCCTTAACCCACTTTCCATCAAAAAAATCACACTTCATGAGAGACTCCATCGATTGATAGTTCCCTTTAGCGTGATTCTTTCCATTATTCTGTTTCCTCGCCAGAGAAGCCGTATAATTATCATTCGAGGCAACACCCTTTACCGAATCGGCCTTCACAGAAGAATTAGAACTCGACTTCTGATGCGGAACAGTGTAATTATCATTCAAGGCAACACCCTTTACCGAATCGGCCTTCACAGAAGAATTAGAACTCAAGTTCTGATGTGGAACATTCTGGACAGGGAAACTCACTGAAACATTGGTTGCAGATGTTGCAGATGCAGTAGCATTTGTAGTTTGATTTGTGGTTATGGCTTTAGCTTCACCAGAGTTAAAAGTGTGATTTTTGACAAGCCCAGATGGTTCCTTAGCGACAAGGGGTGGTGGCGACTTCACCTCCAAAGTTGGCGCGTGAGAATTCTGGGTCTGGTTTGTGGATGGAAAAGGAACTGCATCTAGGGATGAAACAACCGAGGATTGTGTTCGGTTTGAGGTTGCTTTGACTGTTTGAGTTTCTGAGGTGGCGTTTTGAGGAGTAGAAAGAGAAGCGGCATTGGTATCTGTAGATCCAGAAGTGTTAGTGTTGTTATGCAGTGGATCAGTGGAATTGGAGGGTGAAGAAGTGTTTGGGAAAAGAAGTGAGAAAATGGAAGGGATTTGAGGCTTGTAGGAACCATCTGGGGTGGATGTGGAAGAGAATATGTTGGTGAACCAGGGAGAGGAAGCGTTTGGAGAAGGGGAAAAGGCTAAGAAAACAGTGAAAGCCACGAAGGCAAGTATGCAAGCGTATGCAAAAGCCACTGTTTTTCTGGTTTTGAGAACGGATGAGAGGGTCTTGAGGTCTGAGGAAAGGTTGGTACCACCGATGGGAACGTACTTGGTGGCATCAGCCATTGGAGATTGAAAGGGTTGTGTTTATGTCCCTATTTTTTTTGTGGAAGAAGAAAGTAGAGAAGATGAGAGTTAAGAGGTGAGAGAGAGGGAAAGTAAAGTAGTTGCGTACAATGGCATACAGTTGCTGCCTTCAGGAGTGTTGAGACAAAAACATGAGGAAGAGTATGTAGTGTGGAAGTAAAGAGTGAAGAGCAATGTGGGTGGGGTGGTTGAGCTATGTTTGGCCAATCACTACAGCAAAATCTAGAAACTCTTGTGAGAATACCATAGCTACACTTTCCAGTGTTAAGTGTAGAGAAAGTGTAAATCATTACTGGACAGAGTATACTGAATAAAGTGTCATAGAGAGAGAAAGAGAGAGAGTAAATGGTAATTAGTGTAGAGAGAGTAAGAAAATATGTAAAGGTAGAGTGAAAATAATCAATGGAGGAAATAAAAGAGAGATAGAGAGGAAGCACCCCTTTTGTTTGATTCCTTGTTAAAATGATGATGGATGATAAGATTAAAAAAATAAGAGTTTGCATTCACAGTTTACATGATATATTCAGATAGAGAAATTAAGTATATATCTGGGTATTAAGAAAGATAAAACTTCACATGACTCAACAAGATCAGAAAATTTTATTTTGATATTTAGTACTCTTATTGTAAAGATTATATTGTTACATTGAAGTTAAAATATCTTTTATTTATAACCTCAGTCAAATATCTCATGTCTTCATAATAATTATTCATAAAAGAAAAAGATTTAGTATATCATTGCAAATATAAGATTTATCTTTTATAGATGAAAAAGATGTTATATGTAATCAAGTTTGAATTCAAGATTTTTTATTAATTTTGAAAAAAAATTATGTTAATTAATTTATGTTTTTCGTAATAAAAAATACTTATTACTATTTATTAAAAAAAGAATCTATATATAAAAAAAAAAGGTTAAGGAAGCATTTACTATATTAAGGATTAAAGATGTAATAATAATATAGATGTGTGTAAAGTATTAAAGACATAATATAAGAGAGTGTAATGATTTGTGATATGTCTTAACGAATGTAGTAAAACGAAGAGAATGATGTGAATAGGAGGAATATGACGAGCCTTATCAGAGATTAACTACGACACTCAAGTGTCCTGTCGGTGAAGCCGCATTTGGAATATTGGATATACACAATAATGCATTATTAACACCTATACAATACATATAGTAATATAAATTTTAAAATAATTTATTATTATATTACAAAAATCAATTAAGAAAAAATTATTATTTCAAATAAAATGTAATGAAAAATTGCTATAAATTTATGAATTTTTCTCTTAGATGGAAGTATGGTAATTGTTTGCTGGGGGTGAGAAGGATTACTTAAAAAAAATGAAGTTCGTTAAAATAAATATTTATAAATTTCTTGTAATATTTTTATTAAAAAGATTAATAAATATTTTTCTATTAACTTTTTTAAATGTCCAAGAAAATTAAACCTAAAAACATTTAAATTATTAAAAAAATCTGCGTAACCGTACCACTTATACTTCCGTACGTCGTTATATTTTTTTCTGTTATGATAATATATTGTACGTGCATCACACGCGCTTTTGTTACTTGTTATTTCATCACGGTCGGTTCCTTTCCTATTTTCCTGTCTATTAATATTTAATTTATTTTTTAAAATATTTTTAATATTGATTTTTTTAGCATTATTTTAAATAGTTATTTGAATTTTCGAAATCATACTGTATTATTATTAATTGTGCCGACAGTATCTTTAGTCTTTAAATCTGGATTTCTGTGCAACGCGCCTATTTTGAAAAAATGTGGTTAATCTCGCCCCCGATGATGAAATGTCGGTGCTTTTTATGCTTGAATTTCATATTTGTTGATTATTTATAATTTTTACTAATTTAGTGAAATATTATTAAGATATTTACATAATATAAATAGAAATATATTATTATATGGATAATGATAAAAAATAACTTATAATTATATATATAATTATATTTTTTTACAAACTACTCAAAATATATATAATTAAGTTTTTTTATTGAGTTAAATTATTTTGTAAGTCCTAAATAAATCTCATAAAAATAATATATAAAACAAATGGATCTTTTGATTTAAATAAAATAATAATATATTTAATATTCGATGTTTGAAAAGTATAAAATATATTTATTTTATGCAATGGGAAAGGGATATGTATGATAATATTATAAGAAATGAAATTATTGTTGAAATTAATAAGATAATTTATTTTTATTATGAAAATAAATATTTATGAAGGAACTTTTGATAAAAAAAGTGAAAGAAACTAAGGAGGAAAATATGATATTAAAAATTATATATAATAGAAGAAATAGGATATATTTTCTTTTCTTTTCTAAAAATTGTTTTTGGATTCGAAAAATAAAAATAGAAAAAAGTTTGTTTGATGGGTTAAAATACTCTACCCTTGATAAGGAAGAGTTTGTGTTCACTGTGCTTCCAGTAATAAGCTTCTCTCCAACGTCATTCTCTTTTCTTCATAAACTAACATATTTGACAAAACTTTTTTTATCTCGTTATTATAAAAATTAAGTTATATACTAAACAAGTTAAATATTCAAATTATTAATTAAAATTAGTACACAAATTTTAACAAATATTACATTCATCAATCTAAAAAATTAGGATTTCTAATTATTTTTTAACAACTTTTTTCGTAGATTATTCTTTTTCTTGTATAAATTAAAGTTTTATATTTATATTACATCCAAATAAAATTAATTATATTAAAAATATTTTCTAGTAAATTTTTAAACAAAAAATAATATCATTTATAATGTTGCATGTAATTACTATTAAAAAAATGTAATTTTATCCCACACGCATTCTAAAGAGTGAAAAGAAAAACTTCTCTCAACTATTTCTTTTGTTTTATTTTAAGACGCTTATTCTAAAAATATTATTTAAAATTTTGAAGAGTTCAAACCATAAATTGATTAACTATAATTTTTAGATGACCGTTTATAAACCAAAAAATAAAAAAAGAAATCTTAAATTTTCATCCTTTATTTGAAAGAAGGAACAAGAACTATAAAACTTATATTCATAAAAATATTTAATAAAACATTTCCCCCACCAAATTAAAACACAGGGAAATATCTTTTTTTTTTTAAATTATAATATAAATTTTAAAAAGTTTAACTATATTTTAGTTTATATGGGATAAAATATAGTATGTTTCACGCTCTTTTCCTATAATTAGAAACCGGAAAAAATTTTCTTTTTAATGTATCTATTTAAATATCATATCTATTTCAATTTATTTATTTATTTATTATTATTATTTATTTCTATCTTGTCTTTTTCTTATTTATTTAATTTAATTATAAAGAACGCTTTAAATTATATGCTACAATCATGTTCGTCTCATTCTACAAACTTGTTACGTCACAAAAACATAACAGAATTAGAAGTGCTTTGAGAAACAAAAAGAAAATTTGAAAAGGCAAAGAGTTATTATAGGATAAAAAGTACAAAATAATCACACTTCAGAATAATGGCGATCAATAATAATTATTAAAACAATTAAAGAAAAAATAAATAAACTCAAGTAACGTTCTCAAATAGTTTTTCTTTACCAAAATAAAACTTCAAATCAAATGTTTTTCCATTATAAAAATGTGACTGAAAAATATAAATGCCACGAAAATTAATAAAAATGAAGAAAAAGATTGCAAAATTAGATAATTAGTGTCATAAATACATTATATAAATAATATAACTTTAAAATTTTCATTTTAGTATGAATGTGAAAATCCAATTTCAAACATTAAAAAAATACTTTAACTCAATAAATACATTTTGCCATTCAAACAAAAAATTATTTAGGAAAATAGTTACAGAATCTCACGAGATATACTATTAAATTAATATAAATAAAATAAAAAATAATGTAAAATTAAATTAAATTTAAAATTTATTATTAATATAATATTAAAGTCTATTTTAATAAGATTTTGGAGTTAGTATTAAATTTAAGTAAATTATCTATATATTTTTTAAACTGTTATCGAATGATTATATATTACGAATTTTATATTTAAGTTGAGAATTTTTAATAAAAAATAATTAAAAATTTCAATATAATTAAATTAATATAATAAAAGTGATGTAAATATAATTTTATTGAATAGATTTTATAAATTAAATTAAACTTAAAATTTATTTTTATTAAAAATATATACAAATAAGTTAAATATTCAAACATTTACCTTATTTATACATTCTTTTAATTTTGTTATGGTCTATAAAGAACACCATCCTTATTCTTGAAGAATTTGGACCATGTATTTTTCATTTCTCTTTCTCAGATTCATTCACTGATGCTGCATTAAACCGGCGTCACATTCATTCACCAAACTCTTTTCCACCGACTGAAACATTATGCTACAACTGTCCCATGCATGCCTAACCAAATCACCATCAATTTCAATTCCAACTCTGCAATCACTCTTTGTAGTGTGTACTACTACTCTACTTCCTTCACTCTTCCACTGTTATCTCTTCCTCCAAACTGTTCCATTCAGACCATCGTCTAATCACTCTACACGTACCCATATTCATCAACACATGTTTCTCCTAGATTCTAACTCTGTTGCGGCATAACATTAAAAAATACTCAAAATGTGCTTTCAAATTTAATCTTATTTAATTATGGTTAGAATAACTTAAGGGGTAAGAGGAACTATATATGACCTAACAAATAAATGTTTGGGTTGAATAACTTGCTTTCATTGGATCTTTCTTTGGTCATATGGTGGCAGAAGAAGGGTAGATAGATGTATATAAACACGAGACTTTCTTCTAGCAAATCCTTCGAAACTTCCCCAACCCCCCCTGCCATTATGACTTTCAGCAATTTCAAGCATGCACGTGTTTTCTTTGAGATTCTGGTGGAAAAAAGAAACCAAGATTAATGTTGGGAAAAACAATCTGCAATCTAGGATCTTGTTCGAAATGATTGTTTTCTTTCTTTCTTTTATCCCCAGATACATATTTCCAATGACAATTTTGCACCAGATATACAATCAAATCAACCATTAAATATGCATCATGTCTTGATATAGTTTATTTGAATAATAATTTATCGTTATGATAGATGAACTTTTTGTGCCAGACTGAATTTCTGGTGATGGAATAGTTTACCCATATCATAAATTCTTCGTTGGTTACTAGTTCTTTTCTCTCATTTATGCACAGTTCATGTTGCAGGAGCACGACTTCATGAATTAATACTTGTTAAGTTCAGGAAACTAGGTTTTAATGCAGCAAGAAAATCCTATTTTCATTGGAATTAAGGTTCTCGGGGATCATTCTAATTTGTGTTAAAAGTATAGTGTGAACAGTGACAAAAAATGAATGAAAATAAAATCCTAAACGTTTGTCTTTACTGTGTTCACATACTTCCCCATGGTTTTGTACACACACCACCAAAATCCCCAGAGCAAAACTAGATCCACACAAATCTCTTCCCTTTCTCTTACCCATATCATCTGGAAAACACACATTTTGCTACAAACCACCAAAATCCCAATACCAAAACCAGATCCACACAAATAACTACCCTCCTTCTGCAATGGATATGGCAAGGATACTGTGTTCCTTATATTTTAGATTTATGAATTTGACCATATACATTATTTGAAGAAATTTCTATAAATAATAAATCTTACACAAAAAAAAAACCTTTGCACTTAATCACTTTGCAGCAATCAAATGCTAAACCTTTAAAAAAAAAGGTAAATATGAGACTTAACTAAAACAATAGCAAAAGATTCAAAGATCGACAACTAATGCTTAAAGCTTACATCAATGCTTAATTAACATGGACAAAAGCTCAAGTCATATGTTGCAAACCGAAGAATGAAACCATTTTCAAAGGAGACAAACACCTTGTCGGCAAAATCTTAATTCGCCAGTGCTTCATCATGGTCTTAGGTTACAAAATTTAAATGTCGACAATTATTTGCACAATTTTCAAACTAATAAACTTGAACAATAGTAATAACAGGAATAGTGATAACAAATAATGAACATAAGTCTATGGAAGGAAGATAATCAACAATTATTCTAAAAATAGTAATCTACTACTTGACAATGTTAGATTATTTTAATCTAATATTAACTCATACAATTATAAAATAGCTTTAATGAAAAATGTATGATAATGGTTGTTAGGGCTAAAATTATAAATTTTCTTAAATATTAACTTTTTATTTATTTTAATTTATAATGTTTATAAAGATATATTAAATGTGGCTGAGAAAAAGAAAGTTCCAAATAGACTCCACCATTTGGGGCAGCATCTAAAATCAAGAAGGCATTGGAATTAGACATAACATGATGAAGCCGACCACTTTCTTTTGCAGCATTGGTTTCTTTCAACAAGTCCACCACCCATGTGACCAAATCTCTGCATCACATATATAATAATAAGATATATATCAACACACTTCTCCTTTTCTTTATAAAAGGAAGAAAAGAAAAGAGCTTCATTCATCCACCGACCCTATTCTTTCTAGCAGATACACAAACAACACACTCAGTCCCTGCAAGCATGCCCAAAATTACTACTTTCTCACTCTCTGTTCTTCCATTTCAAGCAAACTTCTAAGCATTGCATATGCACTCCCCTACCTGCTCCCTCTGTTTATGAACCTCAAAACCCCATAGATTATCATATTAGGATCATCATAGCTCAAAAAATAATGGACCATCACATGACCAATTGTGGCAAAATCATTTTATGCAGAAAAGCTGTTTCTTCTACCCTGCATGTTATAATTATGCAGATTGTTTAAACAAGACAACCCTGATGAATGGTCAAAATAACTTGACAAATATAACTATCAAAATTGATGTTTAAAGTATCTGGGCTCGTGCCTATGCTATGCAGCTCACTTTAAGTCAACTCAGTCCACAATTTAGTTGGACCAAGAAAAGGTCCACAATTTATATACTCAACATGAGAGTGGATTTAATGCATTAACACTCTAGTCAACGGCAAGTTTGATTATAGCTTCCAAGTTTTTATCTTTTTTGAGTATTTTCACATTTTGTGTGAGAAGTAGAACTTTTCACTTATATATGGCAAGAAATGAGAGGTTCAAACACCCATGATTCTCTCACAGTATACAAAAGATGTTAGGATTTGACAATGTTGCCTAAAGGGGAAAAGAGATTAATTCAGGATTTATTTTGTTTATTATTTTAAAAATGAAAATACTGACAGAAGATTGAAAAAGAAGAATTTGAGTATTGATTTCCCATTTATCATTGTTGGATCTTGAGATAAGGAGTGAGGTGGCCTTGTCTTTAACTTTTTCCTTTACTTTCTTTGCCAGCACTACATTGCTTTAGTTCTTAGATTCCCCTCAAACATTTTTTTATAGTACGAGATCGATATCTTAATAACAGCTAATGATAGTGTTCAAACAAGTTTCGCATTCGATTAAAATATGTCAACCTCTGTTCCATTCCATTTGCAATGATCTAGATTTTGTCCCAAAATACCTTTTCTTTCATAATATAATGATTACTTCTTAAGATCCGATATTGTAGTCATTGATTGCAATATAATAAATATAATACTATCAAACACAAGGACCACTGCTATGCTCTGGATAATCTAACTAAGCACAAATATATCTATATAATACATTTGTAATCTTTATGTCAAAATTTATTATATTTTTTTTCTATTTAAAATCGTGTTAGGTTGAATATTTATAGTTTCTAGTTTGAAAATAGAATTTCAAGAAAAAAATTATTATTCCCATGTTTTTAAGATTATAATATGTTTGAATTTAAGGATTAACTCGAACAAGACGCATTATACCAATTTGTTCAAGTTAAATTACCTGTTAGTTATTAGTGGGAAACCGTTCTGCAATAGAAGCCCATTTGTCATAGTTCTAACGGCCCAAATTTTTAGACTTGATTGAAAGGTTTGGGCCTCTTTTATTAATAAGCTTCAACATGGAATGAAGGTCTTTTCTTTTTGCACCCCAAAAGTGTGAAATTACAAAATTTGTCATTAAGCATTGTTTTGAGAGAATTATTCTGAAACTAATTAACAATTACTTTAAAATTATAAATTATTATATTACTTCTTTTAAAAACTAATTAAATATCAAATGGTGTGATTGGATAAGTTAAAATATTCTCATTTTTTTTTTGCCCGAACAGTAATTAAGAAATTGAAAAGAAATTTTCCATTGAAATGGCTTATAAAAAATGGAGCTTTATCCGAAATGCGTGGGCCAAAAATTCTTTACCCTTCAGCTGTGGCTGTGCAACCTTCTGGATAAGCCTTCGCCATTTTTCTCAACTTTTTATAAAACTAAACATCATTTATTCTTCTTTTTTCTTTTTCCATGCTTTGTCCCCTAAACCTAAAAAACCATCGACAATGATTCTGTTCCTTTTTTCTTAGCAATCGAGCTTCAGAGAGAGAAAACATTTTGTCGAGCACCTTGAAAAGGTTGAGTGCAAAAGGGTATGTCTGTAATAGGGGCGTGTTCACATTTTGTGTACGGAGAGGTTTATCAGAGAGATGAACAGTGGGGACAGTGCTTGGTGAGTGGGAGAGGGTATCTGTTTTGTGAGAAGAGTGGGTGTGGGAGGATATTGGTTGGAAGCAGAAAGAGAGAATGGAAGATGAAAAGGAGAAATTTTCGTGTGGAAGCCATGTGGCCAGATTTGTCAAGACCCAGTGAGCTTGAGATGGAAGAAATCAATGATTCTGAACATCTTGATCAAATTCTTGTTCTTGCCCACAACAATTCACAACCTATCCTCATTGATTGGTTCGTACTCTCTCTCTCTCTTTCTCAACTTCATCTTGTCTGCAACTTTTTCTGTAATTTGTTAATTACTCAATAACTATCTCATCATTTGGATTTGAGTAAATAACTATTTGGTGATAAATGTGAAAGTTGTTAAAATTTAGTCTTTTGTTTAAAAAGGATGATAATTATGTTATGTAGTGTTCTTTATAGGATTATTTTATTATTAAGAATGTAAAGTTTAAGAAACAATTTAACATCATATTTTTTGAGTACCAACTTGATGTTATGTTTAAACTATTAGGAACCTATTTATTATTGAGCTGAATATCAAATCATAATTAGAATTTTGGTTTTTTAAAAAGTAAACGGTCACTAATTAAACATGTTCTCTACATTTTCATCTTGTAAGAGCAATTCACAAGTTTATAGATATATTAAAAGGAAACATTTAAAATTGTAAGTAATTCATATTTAAAAGTAAAATATTTCATTTAAAATATTAGCAGTTAAGATTTGGGAAAAATCAAAGTTAAATTGAAAGTTTACTGGTAATTGTTTTTGCCAAAGCTGATACTTGGGAGAAAAAAGAATGATCTTAGAAGAAAATTTTTAAATAATTAGTATGGTAGAAAAAAGTTATTAGTACTCTTAGTTATTTATTTATGTTTATTATTCTAATTATATATTCATATAATATCTTTAATTAATTGTGAATAGCAAAACGATTGTGTATAAATATTTGATGGCAATTCTCAATATTGAATTATGATATATAGGTTTTACTCATCACAAATTTAAAAACAAACACAAATTTCAGCTTCTCAAACATAATACCAATCTTGATCCTCCAAATAAACTTAGCACCAACTTTTTACAATGAAATGTGATATCAAAGTGCTTGGAAGAACCAAAATCACAACTCTTTTACCAGACTAAAGTGAGATTCTTTAAATTTTAGTCATGTAGTGCCATGGAATTTTTTGTTGCATCCAAAATACACACTTACTTATATCACAAAGCAAGATTAAGCTCAGACATGTATGATTATTAAAACATTCTTTCCAATATTATTGAGCAACAGAACTAATAATAATAAAACAGAGTTTATACAAAACCCTTATCTAATACAACTATTTATAATGATAAAAGGAGTTTCTTAAAACTGCATGAGGAATAAGGTAAGACCAAATCTAAAGAATTTTAATCTTTTAAAATATACAGAAATTTTGAGAGTAAACATGCTCGTTTGATTACTTGTGTTTATTTTTGTAATGTAGGATGGCTACTTGGTGTCGGAAATGCATCTATTTGAAGCCCAAGCTGGAAAAATTAGCAGCTGAATTTCACAACAAGTAAAATGCTCATTGTGTCTTCTTCAGTTAGATGGCTCTTAAAATTTTCCTTTAAATCAAAACTATATCAATTCTGCATTGCTACATACAACATTTGAAGTGAACACTAGGATAAGCTAAATAGAAAGTTTATATAGTATGTATAAAATCATAAATTTTAGCTTCATTGTTCGAACCTTATACACATAAAAAAATGACACTTGAAGAGACTGGTTATGAATCCATTGTCTTGTTAACCCAAAGCAAATCAATGTTGCTACCCAATTCATTTGTTTTCTTATCCTTGCATGTTTCAGAGCCAAATTTTATTACGTGGATGTGAACAAAGTACCGCAGACTCTAGTGAAGCGAGGCAACATATCTGTAAGTATGCATTTTCGTTCTTAATTATTTCAATAACAACCTGTTACATAATGCTTTCTGCTCATTCTGACTGTTGTTTATTTTGTTGTTCTGCATTATGCAGAAAATGCCAACAATTCAGGTGAGTCTCCTATTAAGTTAATTTTAGTATATGATAACGCTAAAAAAAATTAATTCTTGTGACTAGAAATTATGATTTAGATATCCAATAAAAGGGTGAATTTTCTGCAGCTGTGGAAAGATGGAGAGATGAAGGCAGAAGTGATTGGAGGCCATAAGGCCTGGCTAGTTACTGAAGAAGTCAGAGAAATGATCCAAAAGTTTCTGTGATGCTTCTGTTCCCTCAAAATAAGAAAAGAAAACAAAGTTACAATTGAAAAAACTAGTCTTCCAATGTATTTATATTTTTTGTTAATATATATATATATATATATATATTTTTTGTTGGCAACCGCATGTAGCTGTGTATCATATATATTAATGGAATTGTGTAATAGCTGAAAGAAATTTAAGTGGAAAAGGAAGATGCTCAGTGTTTCTCCCTCCCTCTCAATCATTAGAGGAAAAAAAACTGCTCCAAGTTACAATGTGTTCAACACAGAAAAAGATTATTAGACATGGAGTTATGAGGGAAGCACATTAACAATTGCATTATACATGTGCTTGATTTTATGATGATTGTTAACAATAATTTATTAAAAGAGTCGATTTTTTCTTTTTAAGAAAAACACTTGAATATAAAAAAAAGTAAAGATAAACAGAAGGGAGCTGAATAAGGTTTTGGAGATATCTTCAACGTTGGTTTTAACTTTCAACTATTGAGATATCTCATTTAGCTCACTCCAGTTACGGAACCCATTAAAATCTTTAAGTTTAAAGTATGTATGTGCCAGTAAAAACATATTGGGGAATGTTCCTTTCAGAAACGTTTCTTTGATCGATTTGTTAAGGCGTGTGCCTGCTAAAGACATGGCATTTCCCCGTCAGATTTCCAATCTCTGAGGCGATAATTTTGTTTTTACTTTTTCCCACAGTTTTGGCTTTCATTGTAAACCCTAAAGTTAGCCTTTGATAGGATCTTTTGTTACCAAAATTCCTTTTACTTTAAAATCATAAATTGTCATGGATGGATTAATGAACAATTTCTTCAAGTCCAGAAATAGCTTATCCAAACTGAATTTTGAATTCTCCCTAAAAAATTTAATTATCATATATATGATCTATTTTACTAGGCAGTGTTACTTTAACAAAAATCTTGGTATAACTTAACATTGGAAAATTAATGAAACGAAAAAAAAAACTAAAAATTATATAATAAAAAAAACATAAAAGATTTTTTTTTCTTCATATTTTAACTAAATTAAAAATATCTTTAATCAAATATTAGTCTAATATATAAAGTCTATAAAATACACAATTGATTGGATAATTCCAAAATAATTATCGAAATATTAATGTCAAACATAAAATTAACTTAATAATATTAGGAAAAAAATTCACATAATTTATCTTAATTCAATATTAATTGATTTTAAATCTTAAAATTTATATTTCATTTTAATCATATTTATTCTAATAAATTTATATTTATTCTAATAAATTTACTTAATTATTTTGTTTAATATCAATTAATTTTAAAAACAATAATTAACTTTAAATATAACAAATAATCACGAGATAATAATCAAAGTATTTTATTTGATAAAATTACGTGACAAAAAGATAGATTAATCCTTATTGCAAAATTTTGGATAACGTGTACAATATTTATGTACAATAAAATATCTCTTTTAGTAAAAAAGAAATACCGGAAGATTATGAGTACATAGCATGTGAGGAGTTTCAATTATAAATATATTAGGTTGGTAATTATAGTGTTGATTTGGTATTGTTCATTCGTTTTCATCGCGGTGCCACTAAAGAAGTAGAGGTTATTACATTTTGTGAAACATGCACTGAGATTATATTCATCATTCAGAAATTGCATAACTTACAAGTATTGACAACATAATGAAGCACAGGTGTCCACAGTTTATTATTGAAACGAAACACCCCGAAAACAAAACAAAAGCTGAGGCCTGTACTAACTGAGACTTAGAAGATTTAAATGATCTGCTTCCACAGATGCTAGACCACAGTTCTGCACCAAAGGTCCAACTGCAACAGTGACAGAGAAGGGCCACCTCATTTTATTACCAGGTAAAAAGCCACAATCCACAATGTCTGTTTCCACTAATTAGCACCATAGTACCAACAAGTCCTAAGTACATACCATCTAATTACTTAGAGTGATTGATCCAATTAACACTGTTTGGTCTTTTGCTTAAATTAAGTTTATTCTAAGAACATTAAAGTTATAGTTTCTAACGAAACGCCAAATACACTAAGTAATACTAGCAGCAAGTTTCCAACTATATGCGACTTGAAGATTGGACCTTGAAGGTCCCTAAAATTTCTAAAACTGTGCATATCCAAATGCCACAGAATTCACATGGGCTAGACAAAATCCCTCTATATAGAGGGGAGATTAAGGTTTAGGGGGATCTCAATTTAGAAAGAAATGCCAATAAAACAAAAACAACCACCATATTAACACCAAAGGATAGCTAAATCATTAAATTTCCTAACCAACATAGTATCAGGACTATCTCTGGAAATAACAGCCCAAAATGACAATCACTTGCAGCACACTTCAAACAAGTGTGCTTCGACACAAATAGAATAGATTAACAATATCCTTCGTTTCATACCAGAATAACTCATGAACTATATATATATATATATATATATATATATATATATACACACACACACATATATATATAGCCTTTACAATTCTATGACAATATGAAAATACATTAACATGTATTCAATACCCACAAGAAAACAATTCTCTCTAAATTTATTTTACTAGTGTAATATACATTGAAGGCAAGGTGACTTCTCAGATTTTAACTTATTCATTGAATGACAATGGACATTAGTCATAGACAACACTCAAATCAAGCATGTCATGCACAAGCACATATGCATAAAGTGATGATGCAGTGGCAGAAAACATTGAAGTCACAATATCCAATAATGTCAATTAACCATTAATCTTTCCATACTAATGAATATGAAATCAAAATCTGCTGACTCTAAGACGCAGGGAGTAAACAAAAGAAATCTCAAATTCCAAAACCAAAAACCGCACGTATCCTCTGGAAGATAAGATCCCGCCACCCCCTTTCGGTGTTCTCCACCACAGTTGCATTCCCATACCTGTATCAATAAGAAACCAAAACCACCTCAGAAAATCAAACCACACAAAACAGAACTTCCACAAACCCAACCCAACAAAACAAAAACATAACTTCCACAGACGAATCCAAACGTACACTCACCTATCCTCTTCAGGCACATCAGTATGAGTCAGCTTCACAACCGTAACACCCGATTCAGGCTCCTCAAACACAAGCCTCACCTGCAAACACACACGTATTACCATATTATAATTTAGCTCAAATTTGTTTGTTTTTTTTTTCCTAATAATTAACATGAAAGCCAAAACACTTACTGTGGATTGAACTCCATCATTCCAGCTTCCAAATCTCCACTTCTGCACAATCAACTTACCCTCCTGCAACTCCAAATTAGTTCCAGTAACCGATCCATCAAAGATGCTAAACTCACCACCAACCTCCTTACTAATCCTCGCATTGCTCTGCGTGAAACCCTTCCACCTATTCTCATCCATCAGTATCTCAAACAAATCCTTCGCCCTGCAATTAAACCTCTCCGTCATGCTAATACTCTTCACTCCCTTCTTCTCCTTCTCCTTCTTCTTCGTCCCCGCCGAACTCTCTTTTTTCGGCGCAGCCATAGTCGTCGGCGACGGCGACGGCGATGGCGATGGCGACGGTGACGGTGACGGCGCCGCCTTCTTGTTGTCCAGTTCGTCCTTAACAGGACCACCTTTGGCCATGCTCTGCACCCAAACCCTAACCTTCTCCAAGATCAAAGGCTTCCCCTTGGAAAGCATTGCGTCCTTGATCCTCTTCCCTACCGGTCCTTCGTCGTTGACGGTAATTTTGAGTTCGGGATCCTCATCGGCGTTCTCGTCGGATATATAGGGGATTTCGACAGCGCCATCGACTTGGAGAAGCGAAGCTCCGTTGGAGTCCTTGGCCTCGCCCTGCCAATTGAGTGTGAGGCTGATCTCGTAGCCGGGGATGATTTTGCCCTTGCGGACGTTGACGTAGGCCTCGCCGTCGAGGGAGCGGAGCGAGGTGGTTTTGACGAAAAGGTTTCCCTCGCCGTCAAGAATTGTGAGGTTGGAGAGGAGTGAGGAGAAGAAGTTTCTGGACCATTCGAGACAGTTGGTCTCGGACCAGTGCCAGTTGTGGACGTTGGTGCCGTCGGGGCGGTCCTCCACGATCCAGCGTTTGTCGCCCTCGCCGTAACGAGCCATGGTTGTTGTCTCTCTTCTTCTAAAGAGCTCTAATTGCGTTCTTGGATTGTAATAGATGGATGAATGAATGGATGGTTAAAGAAGGGTTTTTTAATATTAATGTGTTTAGTGGGGAAAAGTCTAGAATCGGAGCAGAAGAAGGGTCTAGAAAGATAGGAATGATGCATGTGTTGTTTTTGGATCTCATTCATATATCATATCTAAATAACTAATTAACATGCTTTTTATAAACATTCTCTTTTCAAAATTCAAAAACATATTAACAATACACTATAATTGTTTTGTTTCAGAAAATTAGAAGACCAAATATACATAATAAAAGTTTATAAACACAAATAAAATGGATGTAAACCTAAATTTTAATAAAAAAATTTATTTTTAAATTTACTCAAAATAAATTACATTCTTATTTATATGTAGTATTATAATGGAAACAAATCAAATATTATAATTGAAAGATGTACTAGTGTTGGATAGTTGTGTATTGACTCTGCCATTATGTGCCACTTTCATTGTTGTGTCCGAATATGTATCAGAATATGAAAGAGTTTTATGTGAATATTTCATTTTCATAATAATGTTAGATGTAAATCTAGATAAAAAGATACCATCTAGATTTTAGGGTAAATGTATTAATTCTTAAGAATTAGAGAATAGTTATGGGATTTAATTTTTTTTAATATTAATTATTATGGTTTAGAGTTTTTGATTATATTTTAATCGTGTCAAAAATTCTATTCACGTTTTATTAAAAATTGAAAATATTAATAGCATAATTTAAAAATAAAATAAAACAATAGTTAATTTGAAAAGGAGAGAATATACATATCTTGTTGGTGAAGTTTTGAGATAGAAAGGTAAAGAAAGTTATCGGTAATGCAAGCATGCGGCATGTCTTTGGCACGCTCCATCCCCACCAAAACGCCATTGGAGCGCAAGTTAACACCTCAATCCTCTCACTCTGACTCTGACTCTGACGTATTTGCTTCCTTCCGTTTCCGCGGCACCGTAATGAAGCGCAACCAGCGTTTCAAACGGGTCGCCAAATCCAGATTACCGGTTCAAAAAACCGAACCGGTTCGGCGTTCGCTCCGAGTCAAACCCAACCCATCACCAGAACCAGATATTTCTCCCGGTGAAATGAAAATCTTGCCACGCGATTTCTTCCAAATCGATGCGCTGGAGCTTGCCCCACGTTTACTGGGAAAGTTTCTTCGCCGAGACGACGTCGTTCTTCGGATCACCGAGGTATACCATTCCCATTACGACGCATGCAACTTTGTCGTTTTGCTTTATTCTGATTTAACGCGGAATCAGTGGCAGACAGGTTGAAGCGTATAGACCCAACGACTCGGCTTGTCACGGTCGTTTTGGCCTCACTTCAAGAACTGCCCCTGTTGTAAGTTTGCACCTTTTTTCTCACATTGCATCTCCAAACGCTAATTAAGGTTGTCCTGAGTAACAATGGTATGTGTTCTGTGTCTATTTTAAAGTTTGGAGCTGGTGGGCATGCCTATGTTTATCTTTGCTATGGTCTTCACATGATGCTGAATGTGGTTGCGGACAAGGAAGGAGCTGGAGCTGCTGTTTTGATACGCTCTTGTGCTCCAATTAGTGGTAATGTGAAATATTGTATATAGCTTTTCATAGTTACTATGAAATGAACCATTCTGTTGCTTGTTGTGTCGTACCTCCAAGGCCACTTCGTTAGATTTTTTTTGTTATTGATTCAGTTTATGAATGAATAAAGGGATAAACTATGATTAGGTATTCTTGGTCGTTCAAGTGACTTCTTAGAGGGAGTATATTGTTCAAATTATCTAAAAAGAGAAAGAAAACATAACCTTTTGAGAGATAACTAAGTATTGGTCTTGTTGCCTGCAAAAGAATAAATCATCACAAGCTTGTAAATTCTTTTGGCTTAATTCGGTTGTGTACAAACTGAAGACAGTGTCACACTGTGACTATCAATAGAAGGGTGTGGATAAAGCTGGCTGACCAGTTGGAATGGTGAGGGTTTTAGTGTAAGTTCAGCATTGTTGTTACAACTTGCAATAACATATAATTTTTTTCCTTATCGGTCCTCAGATCAGTAACACACTAACATTTCAGGTAATTATTGCAGAAAGACTACAACATGTTCATTACTAATGTTTACCTTTAAAAAAATTATAAGGAAAGCTTGCATAAAATTATTTATAGATTTATTTTGTAATATTGAACAATGTCACAGGAATGGATGTCATTCAACAGCGCCGAGGTCTAAACACTGAGAAACCTATACTTCTTACCGGTCCTGGGAAGGTTAGTTCTTTTCCCTCCCTCCTTTTCATCTGTTTTAGATGCTTCAGGAAAGATGTTTCGATTAAAAAATTTTCACTGCCATTTGACTTGTCAAGTTAAAGATATCTACATTTCTAGACTGTTCCTAAAATAGTGAAATACAAACTAGATGCAATGACGAAATGGAGAAGGTAAATCGTGATGGTTGAAAGCATAGGGAGGGGGCTAACTCTATATCATGAGTGAGATGGGATTCTATGATTTGTTTTTCTTGACAAAATATATTGATATTAAAAAAAGAATGGAAATTGTACCTTAATAATGTTCTGCAGATACTCGATACTACTTGTAAATTGTTCATTTCATGATCTCATGGATTATGATTTTATACATGCTTGTTGATCTGGGAAATAATTTGTCGTCCAGTTTATTAAGTTTAATATTTTGGCTATTTCTGAAATAGGTTGACTCTGTTAGTTTTTAAAGATTGTGCTTCGACTCTTTTAAGTGTATAGAAATCGCACATGATGAATTAGAAAGGTTCAACATTTGTGAAATTTAATTTCTATTTGTACAAAATGGTGGTATATAAGAGAATTACTATTTATCATGACCACAATGATAAGTGAGGTTCTTGCTAGAAGGGAAAAGTTAGGGAGGATAGAAGCCTAGGAGGAAAACAGGTTCATCATTTAGTTTTGTTCCTCTTCTTAACCATTTTCCATGCTTTTCCTTGAGGACTTTAAAAATCGGTGGAAATGACAATTTTTTCTTCTGAAATGTCCCTGCACATCTAAAATATCTTTTTAGTTATTGAAATAAGAAAATCTGAATGTTCTCCCAAATCTTAGGTTGGTCAGGCATTGGGTCTATCGACAGAATGGTCCAACCATCCTCTCTATACACCTGGTAAGCTTACAAGTCTCAAATGTAAAACTGACTAATGGATATCCATTTGCTTTTCAAAACTGAGAAGTGTGTGTGTGACGTAGGTGGTTTGGAACTCTTAGATGGTCCACAGCCGGAAAACATATTGGTAGGTCCACGTGTTGGTATCCAATACGCTTTGCCAGAGCATGTCAATGCATTGTGGAGATTTGCCATTGCAGATACCCCTTGGATTAGTGCTCCGAAAAACACTCTCAGGCCGGCCTTGTAGTGTAATAACAGCTTAAGGGAGAAAAATGGTTTCATGATGATTAACAGATTTCGTAAATTTTAACCTTAGAAATAGATTAGAAATGTGTTGTGTATCATCTCTGAACTTTTAAAAGTATATGCATGTACAGGCTGTTTTATTACTGAACCAATGCCTTATTTTCTTAGTAGTCAGTAAAAGTTCAATTTTATGTTATGGAAATTTTTTATCCTAAAAACTAACATAAAATGATAATAGCTATACTTATATAAGAGGAGTGTTACCACACAATCCTTTTGACACGGTACTATTAATTAATTTATTTAAAAATATAAATATGAAAAAACTCATTAAATAAGTGAGACACAACTATGATTTTGAAAAAAAAAATAACCAATAGGAAACAAATTAACTGAAGTTATTGGGCATTTTCCTTTTATTTTAGATATGAAATTTGTTAATGGACATTGATTGTATATATTTTTTGGATGTATGATTATAATTTAGACCAAAATATTATGATATATTTAATTTATATATTGTTTAGTTTAAATATGAATCTATAATTTTTTTATATAGATACATATTTATTTTTTATATATATTTTCTATTGTTGTGAAATTATGATATAAGTATATAATATTATTTAATGTATAATTTTATTATTATTATTATTTAACCTATGTACTTTAATCAATATAATCATCATGTTTTAAAAACATTGGTTCTCGCCCTCCCTTTTACAAAGATTTGTAGAAAAAAAAAAAAGTATAGAAAAGAAATATTTCTGTATTTTTAATGCAAATTAAAACAGGAGTTACTTGAGCCTAACTCATTTGACTTAAAAGCGATCTCGCAAGCTTCTCGAAGAACTTAGTAGTTCAACACCCTCCAAAAGACATTTATTTCTTACTTTATCTCTCATTCTTGCTCCCTATACTCAATCCTTTAGGCACATAAACTAAATCTACAAAAATTTGGAATAAAAAAGAGGAAAATCAAATTAAAAGAATGCCTTCTGAAGAAAATAATATTTGTTATTATTGTTTAGAAAAAATCGGTAAATTTGAGAACTTGTAGAAAAGACAGGCAAATCTTTGGTGGAATTATAAAAATATGTTTACTATAAAACAAATGGTAAACATCAACATCTAATTTTTAAGTTAAAAAACTATATAATATTTATAAAAATAAATAAAAGTTAAACACTAAAGGTTTATACAAATATATTTTTATTTTTCTTAAATAATCAAATTAAAAATTATTTGTTAAAAAATTAACATTTTCTCTCATCTTCAAAACGTAACTCCAAAATTTATCCTGTGAAAAAAGAAACACTAAAATAATTATATTATCTAAACCCTAAGGAAACAAACTGTATATATTACTAAACGCAAAGCAATGAATAATCTGAGAGAACTAAGAAGCTAAGCAAGTAATAAACCTTTTAAAAAAAGCTTTAAGTGATAGAAGGTAAAAAGAGAAACGAAGTTTCAACCCTGCACCAGGTAGTACCCTGAAATAGTTAAGATTACAGTTTCCACTCCAAATCTTTTCCGACATCATCAAAAAAAAAAAAAAAAAACATTAACTTAAAGAGAAACAAAGAGACAACCGAGAGCCATTAATAACATGTGAATCTATGTTAAAGGTAGATATGAGCTTTTACAGTATGAAGTGTTTATATTGATTACAACAGGTTTTTTCTTTAGGCACTCCTCAAAGGCTTAAATTACATTACGATCATAAATATCCCAAAACATTCTCAGCTTCCAAATACAGCACTACCTGTTTCGTACCGTAATTATTACAGCATTTCATGGTGTTCATCTGTTGGTGGTGGCATTTACCGTCAATAGTCATTCCTTTCACTTAAGAATGATATTATTTACACAATGGCTGTTATGTGAAGGATGATGTTTTGCGGAAGCAAATACGGGACACAAACTAAAAAAGAGGCAAAATATGTAGATATCAATGCAGATACGAATGGAATTTTCGCTAATTGAGGGTTCTTTTATATAGCATTACAACCACAAAATATTAACCTCTCTAAATCTTTCTTAATGGTTTTACTTTTTACCTATAATTTATTTTCTACCCGTACCTTCGGCAGTAGGGCTTACCTTATTTGACCTACTCTCCTAATCAGGGTTTTTATTGGTCTATCCAGAATCTCCATACATTTTTACACTGTCTTTCTACAATAGGTATTTATTATCTTAACTTTCTCTCATGAATTCATTCCTCTAAAATCCTATTTTGCATTGTATGTATGCCCGCTCATTATATTAAATTATTTTCTTATATGCCCTTTTTCCACATAGTCCATAAAACATCAGGTAAAATTTTCCCTTATGCTTGAATAGTAATTTTCTGTTACAAATAATACTCAAGGTACTTTTCCAATTTTTACTTCAGCAAGGATTGATGAGCCTCTAGCTAAACTTACATTCTACACACTTCACCTTACTTCCACCACATGAACAAAAGAGATGTGCCTCTAAAACTTGTCTCCACGTCCACATCTCTCTCAAAGAGCATGCTTAATAAACCCATCCAAGACCACAGTAAAAGGATAGGCAGTCCTAGTTTACCCTTGAGTTGATGCAATCCTATAGTCGTTAGAAACCTAGAGTTGATTACATCCTATAGTCAATAGAAAAATTTGCTATTAACCCTGCCTTATGTTCTCATGCCATTTGTGACTCCCACATACATATCCTTCACTTGATGCTTGAATATAAGCAACTTACACTCCTTTCTTCATTTAGGCTTTCCTAATACTCATCTAGACAACTTCTTGGCTTATCATATTGTAAATACCAAAAACAGGAAGTAATATTATCATTTACTGAATGGACAAAAGTGCCAGTTGTCAATCTTATATAATGATAATAAGTATTTGGTAGTGCCTATGCAACTTAGCAAGATCATTAAAAACCAAGTTGGTTTTACATCTCACCGAAGTCCAAACAACTAATTTACTACTGGAGGAGGAAAAAGGTATCGCCTCATCCACACATATCTGATTCACAAATAACATAGGCTTTTAAACCTCGTGCAGGTGCAAAGATTGAGCTAATTCAAACTTCAAAATTATTTACTTTTAACAAAACCTAGAATATTGGTAACAAAATTCCAGAAATCTCTCCAATTTTATCAACTAGTCAATTGCTTTAACTGAAGTTTTGGCATGCATCTTTATGCCAAGTTAGAAAGAATATTATTGGATGGCAAAATATATTTTTGGTTTGACAGACAGCAGCTTAATGATACCAAAACAGGAAAATATCAGTGCTTAAGAATACTTTTGCATTGAATACCCTCTATTCTTGAAACTCTACGAAATAGTTCATTTACCCTGTACATTGTAAATTCTCACAACACTTTCAAACACATAAAGTTGCTTGATCCCCTCCAATATTTTCAGCCAAACCAGCAATTTCCTACTAAACAGTCAACAGTTCTAATAAATACGGATATGTCATAAATCTCTAGCAAAATGAACTCTTTTGAAAGCAATGTAACCAAGTTTCTGTCAGCCAGTTTTCCAAGATGAAATATGACTAATATTAATACTTAAGTATGAGTCAAAGCAATTATTCAACTCATAAGCTCTATCATTTATGGGTAAGTCTTATTAAAATAAGAAAATGAGGTTTCACTCTTCAACAGTACAGACAAAAGAAATAGAAAATAAAAAAGAAGCGCCTTCATGTTACCTTAGACGGGTATAAAGTATAAGGGTTGCATGGCAAGCATCTTGCTACTTGATTCACCTGTGGCTTTATATTAACTGCCACAAGGCAAAAAAAACTCAAGCACTCTGCAGAGTGAGAAGAGATAGTAAACCAGAAGAAATACACAGAAAGCAGAAACTAGATTTTCCGATCACCCATTTTCATTCAACCAAAATCTAGGATACATATGAACAATCTCCAAAAGCACAACTTGCAAAAGTTGCCCAAAACAATAGCTAAATCATTAGATATTCAGATACTTACGTCTGTATTACTCACATCGTGCATCCAATCGAACATTAATAGCTTCATCTCCGCAACAAACAATCTTGCAAATCACAAAAGGTGTCCACCTGTAGAGAAGGAGGAGGTCAGATTCTCCATAGAAAACGTAAGGAAAAAAAAAATTGAGGAAGTCAAGGTTTCCAACATACCTATGGTCAATTAATGACCCATGGAATGGTTGGTCCAAATGAAGTTAGCAACAATAGAATTGTTCCACTCAAACACACAATGGAAGTTAGCTGGTTGCAAAGCTTTTAATGCCTTCTCTTTTAAAAGAAACAAATGCTCAGCCTGACCCTCAGCTTTATTCACAAATTTCCTACATGCTAGGACACAACCGCCTATAAAATTCGTTGAAGTCAAGACGGAAAAAGAGAAATTTTAGATCAACATGCTGCTGTATAGGCAACTGAGAAATGAATTCCTCTTGCAATGATGAATACTCCTTA
The DNA here is from genome assembly GCA_016859785.1 of Macrotyloma uniflorum. NCBI lineage: Eukaryota > Viridiplantae > Streptophyta > Magnoliopsida > Fabales > Fabaceae > Macrotyloma > Macrotyloma uniflorum. The sequence goes on from BDMB01000004.1 coordinate 7,965,991, forward strand.
GCAATTGCATCCAGATCTTGTCCCATATTTCGTAGAAATTCACCAGCCCGTTGTGTTAGGGCTTTCCTCCCATCAACAATCCAGGATCCTTGTTCTGCAGATTTATCATTCAGTTGCCTTTGTGATCGTGTTTTATTCTTGTCTCGAGAGGATAGGGAGGATTCAGTGATTCTGAAACAAACACATGGTCAAATGTCGGACGGGGCAATATATATTTTGTTTTTCAGAGGTGAATAAGTGAGGGAAGATTTACAAATGAAAAGTAAGATGAATACCTTGCTTGCAACTCATGAATACCTTCATATAACCGATCTGCACGGCTCCGAAAACGTAATATAAGATCAAAAATTACAAGTAGTGACTTGTAAAGAGACTGGGAAAGGTCTCCAAGGAGAGATTTCTCTACAATAGAATGCAGATATTTCTCATGAGCTGCAAGTAGATCATCAAGATCCTTGGCTACTTCCATCTCCGCCAAAAAATTTGACCATGATATCTCCAACACTTCAAACATTATATAATATTGCAAGTTTGAAATGAAGTGATTAATTTCAACCCAAAGAACCTGACAACGCCTCAATGTTGAAACTAACTGCATCTTTACTGCATGTTGCAATCTGGTGAAGGAATTAGAAGTAATGCAGTTTGGTTTCATGGTCTTCCAGGCACCAGTAAGCGCATGTTCCACTCTTCTAAGCTTCCACAGAAAATTAAAAATTTTTAAATATCTTGCCATCACAGACTCTGTGAACACTGTATCAAGTGGAACTCTTGCATCATATTCCAATGAAAATACATCCCAGCCCCTATCACCGCTCTCATGGGGCATCATTTTAACCCTGAGCCTATCCAAAATTTCAGGATCATCATACTGAGCATTAGATGCCCTAATTGCAGTTTCCAGCAATCCCGAAAGTTTGAAAGAGCTAATAGTGTTAGCTGGCTCAGAAAGCTCAGGCCCAACAATATCCATCAGATACTGCACAAAATCACCTTGGCCAAGCAACAAATATTGCTTAATTGCAAGACAGTGTTCTTTGAACTTGTACCTCTTGAAGATCACATCCAACAAATGCTTGTCAATCCTTTTTGCAGCTTTATCCACCAAAAACTCAAGGGTATCCGTTTCTCCATACCCAAAACCACCTCTTCTAGCTGTCACTTCATTATCAGTGATAACCTCGGTGGCGGCATCCGCCCAACCACGATCCTCACAACATACGCGAAGAAAATTAATCGACTTGCCAGTCCTCAAGATCCGCTGCGCAAGTGATGGTGGAATGAACGAAGGAAGCATCGCATCATGGAGCCTATACCCTTCTCTCCAAAGGGACTCTGCCTTAACAGGCTGCCCAACAATGAAAAACTCGGCAAATATATCCTCCAACTCCCCTTCCAAAACCCACCTCCTCACCATCTCAAACAGCGAAGAACATACTCTCTGCAGTAACCTCCTCATAAACTCATGAACCAACGGATCACCATGCTGCGCGTGCAAATGAATCGCCCCCGCCATAGCCCCGCCGCGCAAAACCCTACACTTCTCAACCAAATCCGCCATCAGCCTCATCTTCACCATGGGCTCAGCCAACCAAACCGCCAATCTCCTCAGCGAAAGATAGTTCCCAGAACTCGCAGATTCGGACACCAAAGGAATTGGGTTCGAAGCCTGAGCCTCAAGAACCGCCAACAACTTATAGTACTCACTGAGCTCATCCTGCAAAGCGGAACAAAATGCTTGCCCCACAGTTCCCACATCTTCATTGGGAAACCGATCCATACTCTGCGAAATGTAACCACTAACCTTCCTAAACAAAACACCCAATTCACAAAGGTTAAGAATCATACTCCTAGTGGCTCTCGGAACCCTAATCGAATCGGGTATCACATAACGCTTACTCTCGCTCTCGAATTTCACAAACCTCCCATCGACTCCCTGGCAAGCATAGAGCACGTCCCTGACGATAACCTCTTCCGACCCCTCGTTTTCTTCCCTGACCAAATTAACGAACTCGCGAAATGCGACGTCACGGCGGTTCTCGGGATCCTTGGAGACAAGTAAAACGCCGTTGCTCCATCCTTTGTTGGAAGCGGGTCCGGAGAAAGCCAGGTTGGGCAAAAGAGGCATGGTGGTGGTGGCGGAAGCGGCGGTTTTGTGGCGATCTTCGGAGATGATTTTGAGGAGGTAGATGACGGCCCATTTGTTGTTGACGCTTTGGGCTTTGGAGGCGAATTTGGAGAAGAGGTCGGCGAAGGAGAGGGCATCAGCGGAGCGGGCGTGGGTGGCGAGGCGGCGCTTGATGGAGTCGGCGATGGCGGCTGCGTCCGGAGCGACGGAGGGAGTGAGGCGGCTGGAGAGGATGCGGAGGGCGTAGCGGAGGGAGTTGCGGAATTCGGGTGAGTTAGGGTTTAGCGGCGGGGAATTGGAGGGGAGGTTTTGGGAGAGCAAGCGGTGGACTAGCTCCTTCACCAGATCTGGAAGCTTCTGCTGGTCTTCTTCTTCCTCCATCATTCTCCTTCTCCACCAACAACAACCTTTTTCCTTTTTCTCTTAATTTTCTCGATGGAGTGTGGAGTGAGAAAAGAGAGTGTGAGACAGAGAGAGAGAGTTTTTGATTTGTTGTGGGCGCGGAAATGAAATGCAAATGCTTTTGGCGTGATGCCCTTTATTTTTCGAAAAAGTCCTTTCAACCCCACACACTCTAAGCAACACTTGCAACTCTGCAATTTCAAATCTCCAATTCGATCAACATTTTTCTCAGATTCAGTAACCATCAATTATCTTCACTTTCATTTTTCTCTTCAATTCAACCCATTCAATTTTGATTGGATCAAAGAGTTTGATTTAAACACAATCATAATACACACCAATTACTCTGTTATTCAATTATAAATAAATTTTCTTTTCTTTTAATTTTAATATCAATTAAAAATATAATTTGTACCTTGATGAATCTAATTTTAATTAGCAAGTAACTTTTATTTTGAATTATGTATGCTTTTGTTGTATAGTTTATTGACACAGGCCTGACAATCTTTAAAACAAAATATAATATTTTTTTTATTGTGTATTTATTTTATATACAGAATAAAACAAGTTTGCATTGGGTGAAATATACGATGAAAACTTATTCCATTAAGCATATTTTTTGTCAAAAATTATAGATGTAAACTTCGCGAAAAATAGGGGTGAGAATAACATGGGCCATGTTCAATGTCTTAAAAACAAAAACACTCTTTGCAAGAGTTGATTCACTCTTTCAAAAACACTTCTAATTATGAGGATTTTTACATTAATTCATTTAGCAATCATAATTTTTTTTTTAAGTTTCATTTTAATTCATTTTTTGTGATGTTTATTGTGAAGATACTTTTTTAAGTGTTATTTATCTTTTTTTAAAAATATATTTTATCATCATTCTTTTACTTTTTCAGGTGAATATAGTACTATTATTTTATTTTTTTAGATAAAACATTTATATATTGTTTTTTTTCCTTTAATAGGTCTTTTTCCATTTGATATTGTTGTTATAGAAACTATAAATATTTGCATTTACAATAACATAATTTCATTAGTCTTCCTTTTATATAAATTTGATTTAGATTTGGCAATTATTTTCTTCCTTTTATATTAATAGATCTGACAATTTTAATTTTGTAGTACACCTCACACGTTCCCTTATTAATTAAAATTTGACTTCGTCTTTGTTTGTGGAAAATTTATTTTATTTTATTTTATTTTCTTTGATATTGTTTATAGGTAATTATTTTAAAACATGGCTGTATAAGTATTACAACATACAAATAAGTATTTGTTTGATTTTATAATTTTATATTATTTTTTAGTACTGAAAAAATATATTCATTAGTTATAAATACAAATGTTATTATATACCATATACCATGTGCAGCAAACAAGATAATAGTTTGGATTAAAGTTGAAAAATCTTAAAAGTACTTTTCTTTTTAAAGAAACAAAATCTTCATTTTCTTAAAAAATAATAATAATAATTTAAATAAAGTGAGAATAAGAATTTTAGATATTTAATTTCAAATAATATATGAGTTTAATTTTTAATAATATTAAAAATTTAAATAGTAAAATAACAATTTTAAAAATTTTTAAATTATTAACATAATTTTTAATATTTTATACTCATTCTCATTTAATATTATTATTTTCAGATTATAAATTTTTTATTTTTTTTAAATTATTTATAAATTAATATTATACTTATTTTTATTAATTTATTATTTAATATTTTGATAACTTTTAACTAATATATTTATTATAATTATATTTTAATTTTAAAAAAAAAAAAATTTTACCTTTAATAAAAAATAAAATAAAATTTAAAGTTAAAAATCGTAACAATCAATCCATAAAATTAATTTGAATATTTTCAAATCGTTTGAAATCGAATTATATAAAATTTTTATATTTAATTTAAATATATTTTTAAATAAAAATGACATTAAATCATAATAAGAACCTTCTATAATATTAATATAAATTTAATATTTAAATATAAATTAATTAAAGTAAAAATTTAGCATATACTAATTTTGGAAATTAATTATAATAGTTAAAAATATATTACAAACCATCATTATCATCTACAATATCATTTTATATATATATATATATATATATATATTAATTACAATTACGTTTTAAAAGATAAAAAAATATGTCTGTCTAAATATTTTATTTTTTTATAATTAACTCTTAAAAATATCAATGATTCGTTATTTTAAATATTTTTTTATTAAGTACCTATAAAAGAAAATCTCTTATTTTTATTTTATTTAATCTTAACTATTTAAATCTAATTCTCCCTTAACTAAACCCATCTCACAAACTCATTTTATTTCAAATATTTATTTTCAAATTTAGTTTTACTCAAAAGAAAAAATAATTAATAGATAATTTTGTTAGAATTTATTTTTATAAATTTATTTAAGATTTTTTTTAGTGTTTTTATAGACGTATATCTAAATTTTAAAATAAAATATTTAATCTATATCTAATTCAAATTCAATTATTTAGATTTAATAATTAAAAATATAAATTTTAATTTGAAATAAATATATTAAAATAGATTTAAATTTTTTTAAATATAAATAATTATGAACCAGATTTGATTATTTGTTTTTATTTATAATTTATTTGGATACTATAGAATGGATTGAAAATTAGATGAGAGAGTACAAAATAATAAAAATAAAATAAAATAAAGCAGATAATAATAAAATTTAAATTAGAGAAAAGATATTATGAAGAAATAAGTAAAATTTTTATAATTAATAAAAAATATATATAATTATTAGATAATTTAAATAATTATTAAAATATTTTTAATTAAAAATTAAATATAATTAAATATAATGATTAAAATTTTAAAATTATTATTTAACATATAAAATAAAAAATGTTAATTATATTTAGAAAGAAAAATTAAAAAATTGTAAAAATAATATAAAAAATAAGATATTATTAAGTGTTATGAATTTTATCTAGAAGAAGATTAAAGATATTAAAATATAATAAAATACGATTTATCTATATATATATAATATTTTATTTTTATTAATATTAACAACTATCAATTTTATAAAAAATTTAAAGATATCAATGATAAAATATGACTTATTATACTCGTATTTTTTTTAATTTATCTATTTTTATATATATTATTTTTAACTTCCTCTATTTTAAATATTTTATTATTTTTTATTATTACCCGTTAAAAAAATCTACTATCTATATTATTTTAAATATATTTTTTTTTATCATCATGAAAAAAATTATCTCATATTCATGAGGTTCTATATTTTAAATAATTTACCTATATTTAATTTCTATATATTTTATTTTTATGTAAAAATTTATATTTTTTATGATTTTATTTGAAATAACTTATTAAATTTTGTATTTTTATAATTACTCTTGAAAATCATGACTTATTTATTTTAAATAAATTTTCAATATACACCGTGAAAATATTTTATGGATATATTCTTTTACATTTCAAAATAAAATAAAAAGAGAATAAAAAAGATAATAAATTTATAAAAGATATGATATTATAGAAAATATAAAAGAAAAAAATAATAAATACAAAAGATATGATAAGATAGAAAAAAAAAAGATGAAACAAAAGAAAAAAAATTATAAATAATTATTGAGAATGAGTTTATGTGAATAATTACTCTTTATAAAAAAAAATTTTCATAAGTTTTTGCAGAAAAACACTCACGTGGAGAAGGGGAGACATAGTTGTAGTTCTCAAAGCAAAGTAAAGAGAATGAAGACAACTGTTTATGTCCCAGAGGATATGATATTTGAAATTATGTTGAGGTTACCGGTGAAATCTCTTGTTTGATTCAAATGTGTGAGTAAGTCATGGCTTTCTTTAATCTCTGATCCATACTTCACAACTTTACATTTTGAACTAGCTATTGTTCCTAGAGACAGACTTCTTTTAACTATGTCTGATTCTGACGAAGTCCTATCCGTAGATTTCAATGCATCCCTCCACGATTCTACTCGGATTGTTCCACTAAAAGTGGAGTTTCCTAATAAACCTTGTGAAAGGGTTCAAATAATAGGTTCTTGTAGAGGGTTTTTGCTTTTAGATTGTGTTTGTCATCTTTGCCTATGGAATCCATTAACATGTGTCAACAAACAAGTTTCTTATTCACCCATTGCCTCGGATAAGGGTACCATCTTTTTCATGTTTCTCCAAGGTTTTGGTTATGATCCTTCAACTGACGACTACTTGCTTGTTCAAGTTTTCCAAGGCATAGTTTATCCTGAAAATCAAGTCGAGTTTTTCTCACTCAGAGAATACGTGGAAAGAAATTGATGCTACCTCTTTTTGTTATACAAACAGCCTTAATCATTGTTTTGAAACCCAATCTGGGTTAGTCTTAAATGATTCAATTCATTGGTTGGCTTCTTCTAACAAAATAGATGTACCAATGGATGTTATTGTTGCCTTTGATTTAAAGGAAAGGAATATATTGGAGATACCTTTGCCAACTGATGCTGAGGCCGAGCATCTTTGTGTTCTCGGAGGATTGCTCAATGTTGCTAAGTGTCACAATTTCCATTCTGTAGAAATATGGGCGATGCAAAGATACAAAGTGCAGTCATCTTAGACTAAAACCATCATTGTGTGTCTTGATGATCAAACTCTATACTTCTGTCCAATTTGCTCTACAAAATGTGGTGATATTGTTGGGAATGATGGCTATGATGGATTGAGAAAAATTGATAACAAGGGAAAGTTTTAAGAATTTAGAAGATATTTTAGTGGCCAATATGGACTACATACCACCATGCATACATACACAGAGTCTCTACTTTCCCTCCCTTGTACTAGTAGACGGTAAAAAGAATTTTAGTAAAAATTTTTGTTTATCATCCAACATGATGTGCATCTAAATTACAAAGGAATAGTTAGATATCATTTTTATCCTTATACAATAAAGATTGAAATTTTATATCCATTATCTATATAATTCTTAAATATAAATCTTTATTTCACAATATATTAAAATTCAATTATAATTATAAAAAACACTTAAAAGGTAATAAATTTAATAATATTTTTAATTATTGAAATTTAAAATAATTCATTTTTTAATCTCTTAAATTAAAAATTATTTTAATTTTCCTAATTTATTAAAATACGATTTTAATTACTAAATATTAAATTAAAAAAAATTTAAAATTTAAAATTTAATTTTTTAAATTTGATATTTAAAAATTAAAATCATATTGTGATATTTAAATAAAACATATCTTATAAATATTATATTTTAATCTAAAATTAATTGATATTAAATAAAATAATCTAATAAATATATAATAGTATTTTATAAACTAACATAGTGAATCTTTTTAATATCTTTTATTCATAAATAATACAATTTATTTAAATAAATTTTAGAAAAATAATATAAAAATCTTAATAATAAATACAAAATTTTCTTTTACTACATTCTTGGAATGAATATGAGTAGAGCGTAGTAGTGCGCACCAAAGAGGCAAAATGTAACACCCTTAATTTTTGGATGTGTATTTTATTTGTGTGTGATATTTAAATTAATAGAAATTATTTTATTATTATTATTATTTTAAAAGGAAAATAAATATATATATATATATAATAAAATAATAATAATAATAGAAATATAAAAAATAAAAAAAAATCGTTCAACGGATTTGACAGTTGACTTTCGCTGAGTGCACAAAAAATATAATTTAAAATTACTATTTACACCACCTATGTTTACTATTTGCACCCTTGTTTTCTATTTATACCCTATTTTGCTATTTGCACCCCCAAAATGATTATCTTTTATTGTTAAGTGATATTTGAAGATGATAAGTTGGAAGTAACTACCTAGAGGGTAGGAAAGTTGTGAGATTTGGATAGTAATGTTTTTTCAAGTTGAATTCTGTGTGGATTAGTCACAGAGATACACTAGGGTGTATTAGGAAGGTTCAATAACCTAGGGGAACTGAAGGGTGGTGAAGTGGCTCAGCCATCGATGTGCTTGGGGACTATCATAGATCTCGCGCTTCGTTCCTGACTGAATCACTAACTATGCTTTTTGCCAAAGGGGTTTGTGCATACATGTTGTATTCGTGTAGCGTAGTGCTAACCAGTAGCTATCCACACCGGCGTAAGGCCAACATCATCTGGGTGGTGAGGTTGGCAGCGTTTAGGAGGCCCAATATAATAGTGGAAATCGTGAGATATGATGGAAGTGAAAGACGAAGAGCATGACTATCTAGGATTTATATTATATTAATATTAACTCTTACTTGCATGTTTAATGATTGTTGATTGATTGATTGATTGAGATTTTTATATTGATAAAATTTATTTAATTTACTCTATCTATTTTCTATTTTATCATCCTTTTATTTCATCATATACATTGAGATTATGACTAGGAAGAGACTCACCCTTAAACCCAATATTTCAGGACAACACGATGACCACCCAACCCCGCAAAATTAGAATAGTAGACGTATAGTATAATTATAGGTATAATGAGCTATTTAGAAAATACCAACAAGTAGGTTTTTATAAATATGTATTAACCCCTAGAATAGACGGACCAGATTCAGTTATCACCGTGGACGCACATGCATCATATAGTGTGCCATTTTGCATCGAGGGTAATAGAAGGATAAATCATATGTATAATTATGACATATATAGAGATACTATGCGACCCCCTAGACCCCTGCGTTACCAGTTCTAGTTTCTTAACCATGATGCTATCGGGATGCCGACGAGGGTGACTGGAGGAAGGATGACAGCGATGGAGGTTACAGATGATGAGGGAGACATCTTACTATCAGATCTCTCATCCGACGAGATGGAGGCCTTTGAGGCTTTATATGAAGCTGAAAATGAAGACTTCTCTCCATAGATATGATAAATGTTTGATAGTTTAATGGAAACCTGCTTGATGGGACTATATATGTGACACTTTTGGTTTAAAATGTTTTACCCATCATTTTTGAGTTGTAAATGTTATATTATGGTTCTTGGAACAGACAGTTATATGAAATATATATAAATGCATATATTATTGTAAATTATTATTTTCTTTTATTTTCTTCCTTTTATATTTGTATGATATAATTTCAAATTAAAAAAAAAATTACGAAAATTTTACATATTTAAATAAAAATGTTTTCTAAATTATGCGCGTCAGATAGAAACTACTCTACCTTTCTTATCAGGTTGAGATGCTACACTAAACACCTATTCATAAAATTCAACTTATTAAACTTCTTCCTTTTGTAGTGACTAATTTATTGAAGAATATGAATTTTCTGGTCTGAATGTGCGCTTTTAGAGAAAACATATTACATGGTTTCTATTGATGCACCAACAGAAACCTTGAATTCATCATAACCTAATTCTTGGTATTTAAAAGCAATGAAATTCGTAAGTTGATGAACAATTGTTAGTTTTTAGTGCAAAGAGAGAATAAACCATCATAACCTGTATCTTGTTAACTTCTTGATTTCCCAAGGTCTTTGTCCTTTGCTGCATTGTACAATTGCAAGAGAGAAGACCAAGTTTTCTACGTAATAAAAATCGTAGCTTCAACGCGAGGAAAACATGACATTGTTAGCATTTCAAACATTTTCTTGGTTGGGAATTGGTTAAAGATGGGAGAAAAGGCAATTGATAAGTATGAACTGCATGAATATGCATGAATAAACTTGAGAAAGAATTCTTGTCACATATCTCCTACGTTTTGATCTACATTCAAATTATGAAAACTATAAGTGTTTTTCCCTTTAAGGAGAAATATAATCTTGAATGGAGAGTACGTAGGGATTATTCAAATCACGTACCAGTTTCTATTTATTAAAATATTCACTTGAAAAAATAATCTAATAAATATGTAGACCAAATTAGATTATTATTTTTATTATTTCTTAAATTATAGATAAAATAATATTAAAGTATCATACAAATAAGTTATATTTATCTTTTATAAAGCTTAGTTCAGCTATTTCTACTTCAATCTTGTATTGGTAATAATCATGTCTATTTTCATATTTTGTAATTTATTCTATATAAAAAAATGTTGTTAGTTTTTTTAGCTTATTAGTCTATTTAATTATTAGTTAGACCTACGTAAAACTCATAATATATTGTAAAATAGTTAAATTTATTTATCATTTATCATTTAAAAAAAACATTTATATTTAACAAAGTATAAATTATATTTTATATTTTTAAATATAAGACTTTCACATAAAAATATATATGAATAAATAAATTATGCACGGGTTAAAAACTGGTAAGCAAATGAATTTCTCTCTCTCTTGGATAAAATTTGAGAATATACCCTTTTAGGCATGTAAGAAAAATTGACCATAACCAGTAAAAAAAGCTTGTATAAAAACGCGACATTGATGTCCTAAGAGAGATTAGGGTTTCTGCTGTCTCCGTACAATGACAACGTTCGTCGTTGATATTTTCTGAGAATCCTAGTCTCACAGCTCTCAATTTTTCTCAATGATGTATAAGAGAAATGACTAGCTAAGTAACGAAGGAGCGTACACAGAGCTCTAGAGAAAGGTCAAAATGAAGAGATATCGTAGCGTAGAAGTGAAAGTGGACGTGGTGGTGCTTCTGCCACAAGAACTAATTACCCAAATCCTGTTGAGGTTTCCGGTGAAGTCTCTTCTTCAATTCAAAAGGGTGTGTAAGTCGTGGTTATCTCTGATCTTTGATCACACTTTACAAAATTGCATTTTGAACTACCTGCAGCCCACATACACAAACTTATGTTCATTTCGGGTTGGGATTCGCCTCGTAGAGTCTTATCCATTGACTTAAATGCATCCCTAAACTAGGATTTTGGTGATGTTGAATTGAAATTATCCTATCCTGCTTTTAACTCTACTTTTGTTAGAATCGGAGGTTCTTGTCGAGGATTTTTACTTTTGGATTGTTTGAGCCATCTATGCCTGTGGAATCCATCCATAGGTGTCCACAAACGAGTTTGTTGCTCACCCATGGCGTCCAGAAAGGATCTCTTGTGCTCCATGTTTCAGGGTTTTGGGTATGATCCATCGACAGATGACTACCTGGTGGTTCAACTGTTCGACAGACTTGGTAATGGTGGAAACCGCACGAAGGTTTTCTCAGTGAGAGCTAATGAGTGGAAAGAAGTTGAGCCTATTGATATGATATTTTTCCCCATAAATTCAAAGTATTCTGAAGACATATTCGGCTTGCTGTTGAACAATTCTATTCATTGGTTGACCTACTATGTCAAGGAAGTTTATGGAGATACCTCTACTAGTTGATTTTAAGGATGACAAAAATGGATTTTGTGGTTTGACGAAAATTAGAGAATTGCTTAGTCTAAGTATAATTTTAAACAATTGGATGGAAATATGGGTGATGAAAGAATACAAAATCCAATCATCTTGGACTAAGACTATTGTTGTGTCTCTTGATCATGTCCCTACTGGAATCTTCAGCCCAATTTGTTCAACAAAAAATGGTGATATTGTTGGATATGAGAGCGAGACTAGATTGACCAAATTTAATAATAAGGGGGAGTTGAAAGAGAATCGATCCTATAACATTTCACCCCGACACTGTGAGATTGTGTATGAAGAGTCTCTACTTTCACTCCCTTGTAGACAGTGCTAGCAGGCTGTGGAGGATAAGTAAAAAATATTTTGATAGACATCTTATATTATGATTTATGATTATTCTCGGATATTAAAACTTCTATTTTCTTATTGTTTAGTTTTATGACTATTCAAACATGATGCTATTATTGAATTATTTGTATGCATTTTATATCCTATTCTTAATCGCAAATGTATTACATTCTAGCATGATATATAGCTCAATTTTAAATTGGGGTAATGAGTTGATATCTGAGGACACGTTGATATTGATATGAAGTGAATCCATTTTCTTTTGGTACAATCGGGGAAAGAAGTGTAATACAAACTAGGTGCTCTATTGGGTGTGATGTACCTACCCAAAGAATCGGCTAAAAGAGTGCTAAGTATATATACATGGGTGGTTCTTCTATCTTCAATTCTCTTAACACTTCTCATCCCTTATATTTGGTAAAATCAGTGTACATTCCCCTTCGTATTGCGCATTGCGCATTGCTTATGGTGCCACTATTTGCAATGTTCCTTATCTCAGCTACCCTGGTTGCATATTGTGATATATAGAGGTTCCTTCCTTCACCAACTTTATAGGTTCATTGGAGTCACTGTAACATATTACTTTCCCAAAGGTTCTCTTCTCTCCCTACATACATATGTAACCCTTTTTGCATAGCCCCTATTCCTGCATGTAATGCATCAGCTGGCTCCATGTATCCCTCCAAACCCGATTTTGTATTCACCTTTCCAGTTCCTGCATATACCTCCATAACCTTCTCTTCCTGCATTTCCCATTGTGCTCCCCGCAATATTCAACGCTATATAGTGTATCTCTTGGTGGCTTTTTCCATTTAACATCTATTGTACTTGTGTTCTTCTCTTCCCTACTTTCTGCGAATGCTTCTTTTGCGTATTTCCACATCGTTATTGAATAAATCTTTAGCATTAATGCTGGTGATGTCTAATTTAGTCTATGTTACAAACATGTTGTGATCAGTATTATCAGTCTTGGATTCCGTGCTAAATTAAAGTTGTTTACTTTTCATATTAGAATGCACAAATTATTTACTTAGATCAATTCATTTATAAATAAAAAAAAGTTATTCTTTTATTCTACCTATTTTGTAATCATTGGCTAGTTTATTAAAGATTACGAATTTACTGCTTTGATTGTGGTTCTAGGCTTTGCCCCTAGGGCAAGTATTTTATGTGGGTTCTAAAATCTAAATCTTGCAATGATGTTAATGACACTAATAGAGAGGTTATTCATGGTTTTGGTGCTTACCATTTCTATTCAATTTAAACTTACAAATTTATTAAACTTAGTTTTCTCGACTTTTCTTCCATGAAGTATCAAATAGTTTATGAAATTAGAGCATTTGATAAAAGAATTGGTTATTAAGTATGAAACACAAACAACTCTTGAAAACACTTCACTAAAGTGTAGAATTAAAAAGAAAGTTTCATGCAGCTCTAGTACAGATTTAGTAAAGTAAACAATATTTCAATATATTTTTTTTTAAATTGTTTTTTAAAATTTTTAAATTGTTTCTATTTTCCCTAATTCTTTCTATTTGCTGCTGTTCATTACTCATCTTTTTCTTCTCACTTCCTAAAATTAAGGTTATTTTTGTATATATATTAAATTAAATAAACTAGTAAGTGTAAACAAATAATAAAATATTGATAATTGATAATTAAAAAAAATGAAAGTATCACATTTAAAAGGGAATTCAATTTATTTGGCACAAAAATTAAGAAATTATTTTATAATTACCTAATATTTTAAATAAAAAAAAGCAAACATGTAATTATTTTTAAAAATAGTTGATGTACTTTAACAAATATTTATAAATTAGTTTAGGAATTTGTAGATAAAAGCAAACTCATTAAAAAAAATAAAATCTGATGAAAAATTAGATAACCGATTAAAATAGTAAATTTTTAGATATTTTAGATTTTTTTTTTCTAAAATCAAGCATTTTAATTCAGATTACAATTTTATATTTCATAATCTATCGAAATGCAATACTTTATTAAAATATAATTATATTTTAAATTTTATTTTAAAAAAAATATATAATATTTCTATTACAACTTTCTTTTCGCCAAACATATTATAAAATTTTTTTTCTTAAAAAATCTCTTCACTGTAATTTTGTTATACATTACCAATCCTTATTCTTATTTTCACCACATATTCTTACGTTGTATTTAAATCATTATTTTTCTTTTAAATAGTGAATTTTTCTTAATTTAATTTATTATTTTAATTTTATATTTATTGTCTTATTATGTATTTCAATATTTATGAGATAAATATTTTTTTATTTTTTTATTTTGATTTGAGATTTAAGATTTTATTTTAATTAATTTTATTTTTATAAATTTATTTTAATTTTATTTTTTATATTTTTATAGAGTTGAGATTTTTTTATAATAATATTTATTTAAGTTTCTAAATGTAAAATTAAATTTTAGTAATGAATGATTAATAGTAATGAGAAGTGAAGACTTAATTAGTGTCTTTCAAGTTAGGTTTAAAGGAAAAAAGTAATAAGTGCAAATTTAACATTTCCTATCTCCATCAACGTTGGACTGTGACATTATTTTGAACAACTTGATTAACTTAGCTTGATCATGAAATGCATGAAGTAGGAATGTGTGAATAAATGTATACTAATCTTGTCATTTGCTGACAAAAGAGTGGTTATGGTAGGGTCAATCTACAATTAAATCACCATTCATTAATGAATCCAATGCAATTTCATTTTAAAATCTCACAAATGGTGAATTTATGTAAATAAATTATTTTTTTTACTGCACAAGTTTTCTTAAATTTATTGATTTATATTACTAAAATAATTTAATTAATTAATTAATGTGATTTTTTTCAAGTATATTATAGGAATAATTTTGAAATATATATATATATATATATAATGGGGTAAATTATAAGATTTATTTTTATGAATCGATCAATCAATATTATATTATAATATTATCATTAGGTATTTCTATTTTGAGTTTAGCTAATAAATAAGAGAACATATAATTATATAAAAGAATATAATTTTATTTTTTATTTAAAATTTTAAAATTAAGTATTTATATAAATATAAATGAAGTAAAAATTTAATTTATCTTAATTCTAACGATGTTGAAAGCAATGCATTGTTTATTTCTCGTACTTGTTTTGAAAGGAACACACGCTTGGGAACGACCTAACTCACTTATTGATTCTCATTATTGCTGATTGGGAAGAAGAAGACTTTGCATAACTGCTGCACCAAAAAGTAAGAAAAAACAACACTCACATTCACATGCTGTGTTAAGTGTGTATTTTTTTTTAAATGTTGTGTTGTAAAAGAAAAAAAAGAGAATGAGAAAAATATAAATATCAGAAAATAAAATAAAGTAATTTTTTTATGCATTTTAAAAGGATAAAGGAGAGATTAAAAATACATAAATAGTATAATATTTTTTTCACCCATTCAAATAATAAAAAATTACCAAAAGTGTCGTATTTGTCCGTCTATATTTTTTTATAGATTTAAAAATATTATTTAAAAAAAGTGAAAGTTCATAAACAAATACACAGAAGCTTGAGAAAGCCATAGAATAAAAAAAATGAAATTAAGAAACGAATTTGTCTAATCGTATTTTTAATTTTTCTTTAATTCTACACTAGCAAACTAATGGACCATTTTAGTTCATTTTAAAAAAATAAAAAATACAAAAAATAATTAGAAAAAATGAAAATTAAAAATATTTTTTAATTTAATAAATTAATATATATCATTAGAATAATATATTTATCAGTCTAAATTTAAAGACTAGTATATATATAGTAAGTTTATTAGCATAAATCCATTTAAATCATAAATCAAACAAAAAATAATTCCGTATGATTATTTTTGCCTGATATAATTTATTTTTCTAAAAATCGACGTATCGAACCAATTTATTTTAACAATTTTATTTATACTAATAATAATTTTTTTATTCGTAGTAGTTAAACGAATTTATAATTATAACAACTCATATATATTTCTTAATAACTGAAGTTAACCTTAATAAGAAGAGTTTATTTCAATGTGTGAATTATTATAATTTTTAATACAGAATTTGATTTTTTTTACAAATAAAAAAGACTGTAACATCATTTTCATTGCTATCATTGTAGATATAAATGATATCTTCTATTTTCTCTGTTTTTTTTTACGAGGATTCAGTTGAAGTCAAAAGGAAACGACTTTCTTTGTTTTCAGACAAGACCTACTTTTTATAGGAGACATTTTGGTTTGAAACGAAAACATTTATATATAATAAAGGAAAGTTAAGTTTTTTAATATAATGTTTTAATGCAAATTACAACCTAAGTTAAGAGAAATAAAAGGGGACGAAAATAGGGCAAAATAAAGTCTTCAACTTTATTTATTTTTTGGTGGAGTTTCGGTTCTCACGAATTTACCCTTTTGAGTTGAAGAGAATGCACATTACAGAAGTTAACCTTTCAGTTAGGGGAAACAGTTACGGTGGAAGAAAAAGAGAAAATAGCGTCAAGGGTGAGAAAATCACAGATAAAATTAAGACAAGAAAAGAAAAAAAAGGAAAAAAAAGTGTTTTGCTTTTAAACGTCGCGTGCGGGAAGGGTCACTGGACCACCTTGTTGTCTTGGCAACGTATCGTTAGGAACGAGACCAGACAACAGAGACGAAGACCCCAAAATATTTTTTTATTCCCAAAACTCAAACCCAAATAAAAAAAAAGAAACAAATTATTAATAATAGAGAAATAATAATAAAGGTAAATCAGGGAGAGAAAGAAACAGAGCACAATACAAGGAAGTTCTGCGATTTCGAAGCAGAAGAAGGACAAGAACAAAAAGCGTTGGTTTTCTTCGGCATCCATTTGCATACCAACAAGACACGCTTTTTTGTTCAATCTCCATAGCGGGGGGTAATTTCCGCAACACCCGGAGCTCTTCCTTCGATACGTTTCTCGTCGCTAGTTTCATTTGCATTCTGCTTTCAAAATTTTCCATTTTTTTTTCTCTTATGCGCCCCAATTGTTTGTTTCTCTCACACGCACGCAATCAAGGCTCGGAATTCTCAACTGGGTATTTGTTTTTTCATTTGTTTGTTTGTGAGTTTTTTTTTTTTTTTTTAAATTTCACATCTTGTGGTTTTTGTTCTTCCCTCTGATTGGTGGTGGTTTTGAACGTATGTGTTCAGATTCGTCTGCATTTGCCTGTCATGTGCTTGATTTTTGTTGCTCTGTGATTCCATGTATGGGACTGGTTCTTGCATATAATTAATTGTTAAATGGATTTTGTTTGAGATATTGTTCTTTATTTTTGGTTTCGTTTTTGGATTGGTTGGATTGAGTAGGAAAAGGTAGTACTTTGGCAAAGCCAACCATACTACTTAATTGAAGCTCTGGGTTCTTCTTTTATATCAGTCATTTTTCTGTCTCGTTTTTATCTATTTGATGGATAATTTAAATGAGGGAAGAGGTAAGGGATGGTGAATGGTGATCGTATGATTCAGTTTTGTGTATAATTTAAGGAACAGGAACTGCTAGATGCCATTAAGCAACATAATTTGTTTGTTTTAATGTCATTGCATTAGAAAACAAAGAACTAGGACGGAGGTCGATTTTAGTGAATAGGAACGTGTTTGGAAATTTATTTGGGTTTGGACTGTCCCAGTGAAATGAGCCTCCCGTGGCCTGGGGGGTCCAGGAAGAAGTTATTTTTTACATTTATGATTTTTGGTTTGCCTCTTATTTGTTCTATTCACCCTCCTCAAGCTAAGCAGTTCGAAACTTTGAACATTGATTTAACAATTTCATATTAGTTTGGCAGTTGGAATGACATATTGTTTGGTCACAAAAGAAAATTACGTTTCTGCTATTCTTTAATGACTACAAATAATAACTGGTTTTAATTTTATTCGTATCTGAAAATTGTCATTTATTCCTCACATTGTGGGACAAGGCTTTGTTGTTACTTGTTGCCGTGAAAACTGCCATTTAGTAAGTAATTTATCCATGTTAGCATGTATTGACAATGAAGGCCCAGTTTACTGATTTGCATTTTACGTAACTGTGCAACATGATGTTCTTGTTTCGGACATATTTTCTTTCTTGACTCCACTGTTCGCTGTAAGGAAATTATTATTTTCATGATGTTTTCCAAGTTCAAGCACTCAAATTTGCAGTTAATCTAGTTACTGTTGCATGTATATGTTAGCTTACCTGAAATTATCCTACTGAAACTCTATAAGATCATTATTCTGACTGAAAAATCACATCTTAATTAGCCTTGCATGTTTCTTTCTCCCCCTTCCCACTATTTTGGACTGAAGAATCAGATTTGACTATTATAGCATCTACTATGTAAGTTCTTATGCATTGACCACTGTATAACAGATGTAGCATTCCATAAAAGTAAGATTTCTGGTTCCTTGTCATCTGGAAAGAAGTACTGTAGATCTGGGTTAGCAATGACTCCTGGAAGCAGTGTTTTCAAAGAAGTCCTTGAATCTCACCTGATGTCTTCAGATTATGAAACTGGCAAGGCTAAATCTGAGGCCAAGAGTAATGCTACATCTACAAAATCTAGTGTTGGGTTGAACGGAAAGAACGGAGTTAGTTCAAATAATGGGGTATACGAATTACTTGGATGCTCTGTTTGCAAGAACTTAATGTATCCCCCAATTCACCAGGTACAGTGCTTGCAATTTCTTATTTTGGGGGTTTATATATGTGTACGTGGAAACTTGGTCGTGTAACTCATGATGCATACATGAAATAGATATAGTCATAAAAATAGTGGCATTGTGATTTTTATCTCCATTGTCCTTATGGGATGGTTGTATCTGAAGATAATATCACTTTCGCAACCTTCATTTCCTGGACAATGTGGGATAAGTTTAGTCATTGATCTTGAGTGAGACATGGGGAGATGTAGTGATCAGGATGAACTCATCTAAATCATCGTAGCTGTCTATTCAATTTTTCTGTTGTAATGTGAGTTTCGTGATAATTATCTATCCAAGTTGCCTATGTTTATGAATATTATGGTTGAATGGCTTATGCTAAGGGCCGTGGATTTAGTTGAGAATTGAATTTCCCTCAAGTGGGTAGGAAGGAGAAGTAAGAAGATAGTTGAAATGTAGTGCGTGTTTGGAATTCCATTCAGTTGAACTGAATGCCAATCCACCTCCTCTTCCTTCAATATAGAGTGCTTTGGAAATTGGGATTTTTCATCCACCATGCTTTGAACAGATTTCCGACACACCCTTATTATTGTTGTTCTTGGACCTTTTCACTGAAGGCTAAATGCATCTAATCCTCATGTACTGCACTGCCTATTCTACTGAGAGGACTGTTTGGATTATGTAGATGGTTAATAAACCTGCTGAAAAAGTCTGAAACTATTTAGTCATTATTCTCACTTCACATGTTTACTGTGAATCTGTCCTGTCTTGTAATTTTCTTTTAAATTTCTAATATTTCGCACATGGCTGTATTGTGTGTTTCAGTGTCCAAATGGCCATACATTATGTTACCATTGTAAAGTTGAAGTCCATAATATCTGCCCATCCTGTCATCATGATCTTGGAAATATAAGGTGTTTGGCTTTGGAGAAAGTGGCAGAATCAGTTGAGCTTCCTTGCAGATATC
This sequence comes from Macrotyloma uniflorum, assembly GCA_016859785.1. Lineage (NCBI taxonomy): Eukaryota > Viridiplantae > Streptophyta > Magnoliopsida > Fabales > Fabaceae > Macrotyloma > Macrotyloma uniflorum. The sequence continues at coordinate 7,985,873 of BDMB01000004.1, forward strand.
AGAGTCTAGGTTGTCATGATATATTTCCTTACTATACTAAGCTCAAGCACGAGCAAAATTGTGGATTTCGTCCATACAATTGCCCTTATGCTGGATCTGAGTGCTCAGTGATGGGTGACATTCCGACTCTTGTTGCTCATCTCAAGGATGATCACAAGGTTGACATGCATGATGGATGCACTTTCAATCATCGATATGTCAAAGCAAATCCTCATGAAGTTGAAAATGCCACATGGATGCTAACCGTAAGTTACTTAATGAATTACTGTAGCGGGACTGATGTATCATTTAATGTACTATTTTTCATGGACTGACATTTCTTACATGTTAGTTTTCTTAGATGTCATATCCCCTAATTTCATGTGTGCACATGGCCATGCACGTTTCTTTAAAAAAACTCTACCTGACTATTTTAAATTCTATGCAAGTAATGTTTAGAATCATCATGGGTCACATGACATACACGTAGGCATAGTCTTTTGACTTTTGATGAATAATTTGAACATATGGAATATACATGATGGAAATTCTTTTACCTTTAGTTTGCTTCTAAACATTTCTTTAAGTCTAAGGCTGATATACAGGTCCACCTTTCGTTTTCTGAATGCATGTCATGATGTTAATTTGTAGCACATGCCTAATATAAAGAACCCCACTTGACATGTTCGAAGTTTTTTTTTTCTTGCAGGTTTTTAATAGTTTTGGAAGGCATTTTTGCTTGCACTTTGAGGCATTCCAGCTTGGCTCAGCTCCAGTGTATATGGCTTTTTTGCGATTTATGGGTGATGACTATGAAGCAAAGAAATTCAGCTACAGCTTAGAAGTTGGTGCAAATGGCCGCAAACTTATATGGCAAGGGATTCCAAGGAGCATTCGGGACAGTCATAGAAAAGTTCGAGATAGTCAAGATGGACTTATAATTCAGAGGAACCTAGCCCTTTATTTTTCTGGTGGAGAAAGACAAGAGTTGAAGTTAAGAATCACTGGTCGTATATGGAGAGAAGATTGAGATGTAAATATAATACTCTTAGAGATGTAACCATTGTTTTAAGATTTTTGCTTTCTGACAAAGAATGAAGGACTATGTCTGCTTATCTCTCCATAGATTCTCTTTCATCTCCATATAGCCTGTGTCTTAGTTGTGAGGTTTACTTTCAATTTGGCTCAGCTTTCTTTCTTTCCCTTTTGGACAAAATTATCTGCTTCTGAATATTGGAAATCAAACTTACACGGTTAAGTAATTCTTTTTCTTAAATTTTGGTGCACTAATACTCAGACTAATAACTTCAACTGTAAAAGCCAAGTAAGTAAATGCTGGTTGGTTCAGTTTATATAATTATATTTACAGTGGAAAGCAGAAAATATAAATTACAAAAATAGTTCAATGAAAACACATTTAAAGCATACATAGAGAACAAAATATATTGAATATCTTTTTGTACTTTTCATAATTTTCTTTTTAAATCTTTCACTTTTGAGATTTTTAAGATTGTTGTAGAAGAACTCATTCTCCTCTACATTGGAGATCTCTACTTTTCATTTAATGCAATTTATTTAAGATCAGCTGAATATCCAGCATTAAAGATGTTCGTATGTTTTTGAGAAAACAATTGATGTCTTCCTTCAGTGAAGATAGTCTATTAAGAACTCAAAATTTATTACAATACAATTTAATTATAGATAGGATTATATATATATATATATATATATATATATATATATATATATATATATAAATATTTTAAGTCTCATGCGTCCAAAAGAAAGTTACTGCTTTTAGAAGGTCGTAGAAACTGGCATTGTGTTGAAGTAAAAGTAAAACAAACATAACAAATCCGATGATTAAGCAATAAGAAAAAAATATTATAATGTATTAGCCATTTGGAATGTAAGATAAATATTATTACACACATTCTTTTTTATTTATCCATTTTGAAATGTAAGATACATATGAAATTAATATTTATATTAATATTATTTTAACTTTCTAATATGATGTTGTTTACAATTATTTATGTCATTTATAAAATGTGTAAAATATTTAATGATTAAATAAAATAGTAACATAATTAAAAATATAATAATCAATATAGCCTTTTAAATTTCAAAAGGATAAGTAGATTTTTTTTATTGTAGTTGTTATAAAGTTTAGATTAAACTTGTTGTAATCAACACATTTATCGGCTCACTTTATATTATTTTGCATTAATCTTTACGAAATACAAATAATTTTAATTGTGTATGAAGAAATATCCTTTTTTTTTTGGGTAATATTTTTTCACATAATAAAGTTGATTGAATATGGTAATAAAACAATCATAAAAATGTAAAATAATATTTAAAACAGTGTTCAGAAGTCAAACAATAAAATTTGAAGTACGAAGGTGATTCGAACACAACTTGGTATATTTTTAATGCTTAAGAATGAACCATAGAAAGCATTGGAAAAAAAATTGTATGAACTTTTGGGAACATTGACAGAACGACATTGATAAATCCAATCCTTGACATGAAAACGAAATGTTAAGGAAGGTCGTAATTATGAGGACGGTGTTACGTAGGTAGGAACTTGATGAGAATAACAAATAAGAGATAAGAATAAAGAAATAATAAACAATAAACAATAAATAATAATAACCATATAATAAAGAGAGGACTAAAATAGTGGGTAATGAACGAAGGACGTGCATCCATCGTGAGGGCACGTACATGCAACAACAGAACCCTAGTAACGTTGGCACAGACAACAATTGTTTATCTTCCAACCGACATTCCCGGCAAACACAATAACATCTACCTTTCTTCCCAAACCAACCTTCGTTACTCCAAACATACCCAACACCGAATTTTTTCTTTCTTCTTCTGCATTTCTCAATCCCTCACTCTTTTTACTTTTTATTTTTTATTTTTCTCTTAGTAATAATATTCTTCTCTGTCGTCAACTTATCGTATCCGTCATCGTAGGACGTAATTCATCGCCAGTTTCCTGAGGTAACCGGATAATGTCTTTTGGTTCTTTATCCGTTTTCTTCCATGCTTGTCATTTTGATACGTTAGGAGGGTTTTAATTTTTTGTGTGAATGCTGGGTTGATTTTCTCCCGTCAACAATGCCAATACACATTCATAATTCTGCATTCCATCAACGAGAAAGTTATTACTGCTTCAATTCTTGAAGGATAAGAGACAATTTTTGGTATTATTGATTAATCAATTTTGTTGTTTATATTATGTTTATGTATGTTTTGTTCCTATATGAACAAGCAGTTGACTTTTTTTATTCATTATGTTCATCACCCCTATCAAAAAACGTAAAGAATTGACGAACGAAATACGTAGCAGAGTCCACCCCCCTATTTTTTTTTTCAATCTGTGAAACCATGATATGAATGCTATTCTTCTACAATTTTACAATTGAGGTGCTTAGTTTTTTCTTCCTTTCTGTGATTGGACTTTATCTTGTTTTCACTTTGTCTATTAAGCCAGTTTAAAAGGCAAATTGTGCGGGGGAAATTTTTAGCGTTGAAATGTTTTCAGGTGATTCATTCGATATTGATCGTTTCTGTGAATATGGCTTATTGAGAGTGAAGCTAGGACTACTTGAAGTATGTTGTGCTGCGGAGGTGCAGAGGAGGAGAGCAGCGGCCCCCCTGCAAGCCAACACTCATCTGCACCACCTAGAGGGGGTAGCACATACGGTGGAGGAGGAGGTAACATCTTCATTTTTGTATATGCTTCCTTTCTTTGCTTTTGCTCTTGTTGTTGGAAATTTTCACACTCAGAACAATTGAAAGCAAAAGTATAATTGGATTGAGTTGTTTGTTTGAAAGTTTGCAATGAGATTTTCATAGCGCTCATTATCAGGTTTGACCTATGTGTTTTACTTACGTGGCCATTTTGTTGACTTGGAAAATTGCTCTGGGTTGAGATGCACATACTATTTATCAGCGACATGCAATTGAAAATGTTTGATGATTGGAACCCTTTAGTTGTTGAGAGCAAAAGATGTTCAAGACTTCATTAGCAACATCATACTCATAAACTTTGTTCAGAAGGGGCGAAAATGGACGGAATGGTTTTGTGAAAATTAAGAATTAGAAGTGAAAATGGCGTTTTGTTATTTTAGAAACAAAAGAGAACATGATTAGATTAAAAAAAAAAGGAATATCTAACATATAACTAGCTAACATTTTCGGTCTCAGAAGGATTTTTGCTATAAAAAAAAATATGAAGGAGAGAGTCATTGTATGCAATCTTGCTCTTACATATGGAAAGAGTTGCTTTCAAATTTAAACTCATGATCAATCTGTTACCAAGGCGCAACTTCACCGTATTCTACCAAAATCGGTTTGTTCTAAAATACAGAGAATGTGCATATGATGGTGGTATTCTAAATCACAAAATTGTCCCTCAAATACCATTTTAACAAAAGCTAAAATGTATTAAAATTTCATTATATTTGTTACTCTTTTTTTGTCATACATTACAATACCTTTCCTGTGCAAGTTTATGGATAATGATTTGCTGTAACCCTATGTGAATATAGGCAACCATAGAGGAGAGCCTAGGGGTAATATGGCAAAGAGTGGTGCCCCGCAGAAAGTATTGCCAATCGAGATACCTTCTATTCCATTGGACGAGTTAAATAGGTTAACAGGAAACTTTGGTACAAAGGCTTTTATTGGCGAAGGTTCCTATGGACGGGTTTACTTTGCAAAATTGAGTGATGGTACTGATGCTGCAATTAAGAAGCTAGATAACAGTTCTTCCCCAGAACCTGACTCCGATTTTGGGACGCAGGTATGATTTTGATCTGAGAATGTAAATCCATTGAACCAATGCCTTGTTTCATCATTCATGATATTGTCACACATGTCACTATTGATCTTGCAGTTATCAGTTGTTTCAAGACTGAAGCATGACAACTTTGTGGAGTTGATTGGATATTGTCTAGAGGCAGAAAACAGAATTTTGGTTTACCAACATGCAAGTCTTGGTTCTTTGCATGACGTGTTACATGGTAGGTCCAACACTGTCCCTATTCAATTAAGGAAACAGTTCTGGTTCTTTGTCTGAAAGGCTTTTGCTATTGCCAGGAAGGAAGGGTGTACAAGGGGCTGAACCTGGTCCAGTTTTAAGCTGGAACCAGAGAGCCAAAATTGCATTTGGTGCAGCAAAAGGACTTGAGTTTCTTCACGAAAAGGTTCAGCCTTCTATTGTTCATCGCGATGTTAGATCCAGCAATGTCTTACTGTTCGATGACTATGAGGCCAAGATAGCTGATTTCAGCTTGACAAATCAGTCTTCTGACACAGCCGCACGGCTACATTCTACAAGAGTATTGGGAACATTTGGCTATCATGCTCCAGAGTATGACCTCAATGAAACCTTCTTATACTTTAATTTGAGATTCAGTTATTGTAAATTGTGCTTGGGGTTTAAAATAAAAAAGGATGAGTTGAGTCAGTTAATACACAATTTATAGCTTATACTGTTTTTCATTCACATGGATTTCATATGACTAATCATAGCCATAATCTTATATGAATATTGAAAAACATTTTTTTATAGACATAATTTCAATAAGTATATAGTCAGGTGTTAGCAATAATTTCATGTTAGAACTAAACACTCTCCATCTTATGCAAAGACTATCCTCTGTGTGTACCAAATAATGTCATGTAAATATAAGTTTTAATTTTTCTTTTTAAATGATTAATTCCATCTTCAGGTATGCCATGACTGGGCAGATAACCCAGAAAAGTGATGTTTACAGTTTTGGTGTTGTGCTATTAGAACTCTTGACTGGGAGAAAACCAGTAGATCACACTATGCCGAAAGGACAACAAAGTCTTGTAACTTGGGTATGTGTTTGATGACCTTAATTGGTTTACTTTTCCATCATATTACTATTTTGATAATTTGTTCTTTTTTTACTATTCCAGGCAACTCCAAGACTGAGTGAGGACAAAGTGAAACAGTGTGTTGATCCTAAGCTAAACAATGAGTATCCGCCAAAGGCTATTGCTAAGGTTTGCTCCTTTATCCTTCCACTAAATAAAGTTGAACCATGTTAATTTAAATTTACAAAAATACTTCTACAAACTCTAATATAAATTTTGTGGTTCGTATACATGAATTAAGAAAGAAAGGTTTTGCTTTTAGAGTAGAAGAAAATTTCAACTGTTGAATCCAAATATATTCGTAGTATTGTATCTAAGATAGTTTTGAGACTGGTGACTGATCATATGACGTGGATAAATGCAGTTGGCAGCAGTGGCAGCACTTTGTGTTCAGTATGAAGCTGACTTCAGACCAAACATGACGATTGTTGTCAAAGCTCTCCAGCCACTTCTCAATGCAAAACCGCCTGGTCCTGCCTGAATCTCATGCTAGACATTGTGATCTCATTTAATTATGATTATTAGATTTATGTGCAATTTGTAACACAGTGGTGGAGTTTATTTGCTTTCATTGTCACATAGATTGTATTCTGCTAGACCAAAGTTGATATGGTTTGCTTGCTCTCCCATTTAGTTGGAAACATATGTTTGTACACATAATGAATGCTGGAGACCAAAATTTGGCCTATGAGAATCAATGGTAAGAACATGGAAATTCAAAAAAGCTTTATGTTAGTTGAAAATATCTTTCATCCTTTTTATTCTTGTAATTAATTGACTGCTAGCTATCAATATAGATATCTTGAAAAAAAAGAAGATCATATTTGTGGTAATTTAATTTTAACTTTACATTAGTTATCGATGTAAGTGAATTTAATAATCATATTTGTATTTAATGAATAATAAAATTAATGACGTTAATATTATTTATATATGATTTTAATAATTAAATATTAACTTTTGATAATTTTGATAGCCATCTTTTTATATATATATATATATATATATAAATAAATAAATAAAAGGGCACATTTCAAGAGACTTGAAAGTCTTATAATAGTGTATTGAAGTTTCAACATTACAACCATTATTGGATATAAGTGAATTAAATGATATTAAGTGTGTTTGATGAAAAATTAAACTACTCGCATTAATATTATTTACACATACTTATGATAATTAAATATTATTATGATAAGTTTAATAACAACTAAATTTCAATATAACTTTAATGATGTTAAACATGAGCTTGAAAAGGAATATAAGAATATAAATTAGTAAAAAATTTTATTTTCTTTCATTTCTCATATTTTCATAAAATTATTCTTTAATATCTTTTTAACTCTTTTCTTAATTTTTTAAAATTTTTCTCAAACCTTTCTCAAACTCTTTTATTTCAAATTTATCACTTGATCATTGTACGTTTGAAGATTGAGAGTACTGAAAAAAAATTTGTGAAGTAAATATTAATCAAACCTTATTAGAATTTTCAACTAAGTAAATTATAAGTTTCCTAAATTTTCATAATTTTATTAGAGTATTTTGTTAAATCTTAATTAGGATCTAAGTATCTATCATTTATCAAATTTCTGACTTAGATTCAAAATAATCTAGATAATTTTGTGTTTAGGATTTTGTAGAACAAGATTGAGTATCTTGAATCATCTATAATTTGAGAAAAAATTTGGATTAGAGGTAAGAAAACTTATTTAAGTTTTTTTTTTATTATAAGTATTTGATAAAATAATTATTATATGTGAAAGTATTAATTGAATGAATTAATGGATTAATGGTGAGAATTGCATCAAATTGTTAGGAGATTATTTGCTTCAATAATATAATCTCATTTTGACATATTTTTGTTATAAATTTGGAAGAGTGATCTTCATCAAAATTGTATTCCTAGATGTTAACTAACTAATGGTTTTTATTTCACGAAAAAATAATGTGTATAGCTCAAGATATAATTTTTTTAGTGATTAAAGGTCATGCTGTCAAGAAATTATTTTTGTTTTAAGATTATGATCCCATTTTAACATGCTTTTGTTAAGAATTTGAAAATTTGATCTTCATAAAAGTTGTAGTCTTTAATGTTAACTAACTAATGGTTTTGTTTCACGCAAAAATAATGTGTATAACTCAATATATAAAGTTTTTAGTGATTAAATATCATGTTGTCAAGATGAGTGAAAACAGTTTCGCTATTCTCGGGATTATTTTTGCTTGAACAAAAATATCTCGCTTGAGTAAAAATATCTTACTTGAGCAAAAATACGTTGTTTTTGGAGAATTATTTAGGTTCTAAATTGAATTAAAAGAGTTTACATATGTAAAACATGATGGAATATGATGAGATGATTGTGTATAATTAAATTGATGAGTATGTGCCATGAGATTTGGTGTTACATGTTATGAAAATTATATTAAGATAAATTATTGAGATTAAGTACTTGTGAAATATATTAGAAGATGATGTGGAATTTATTGAGTAATAATATGTTAATTCTATACAATTATGAAATTTATAGAATATAATATGAAACTAAGTATGTGATGAATTGTTGAAGTCATGTGTTTTGACTTGGAATAAATTATAAATTGTGGTTGATTATATGATGATTATTATAAATTTTTTATGAGATTTGATGACAGTAGAGCCAATGAAATTGTAATGGTAGTGAAACCAATGAGATTGTGATGACAATAGAATCAATGAGATTGTGATGGTAGTGGAACCAATAAGATTGTGATGATAGTGGTGCTAATGAGATTGAAATGACAGTGGAACAAACCAATGATATTAAAATGCATTGGTGCCAAAGAGATTGATTTGTGCGTTTTGTTATGGATATTGAATGGGTACATGTTATTTTTGTGTGAACCAGATAGTTATCACGATGTATTATTTGATATAACTTTAGTTTATATATGGAATTATAGATGTCTCATTACTTCAATGGTATTCTAGTAACGTAGATAGAGATACCATGTGACAAGAAGTCGATGAAAATTTCAATTGCACTTACCACTGGGTGAAATAAGTCACTGTGCTTTAATATATATGTGGGAATCACTTTGACATACGATTGGCAAAATGTGGATAGGTGAATAATCCTGAGATGAAAAAAAACTTAAAAGGGATTATCAATTCTAAGGTGAAAAAAACTTATAAGCGATAGTATTTATGATCTGATAATCAATATGCATGAACAGATGTTAATCTTTGAGATTAAAGATTCCATATCATTTTCTGAAAGAATCTATCTAATATATCATATGTAAGTGAATGAATGAGTGTTATAAATGCATGTGATTAGATATGTTTATAATTATCTGAATACTTAAATATGTTTAAATAAATAATTGTGATGTTGAGAGTTTGAATTGCATATTATTATGATTGATTTTGTTTACATTAGTTTACCCTTATTGTTAAGTGCTTGTGAATTTGTTGATACTATAATAATCATGTATTGATACGGGAGCAAATAATAATATATGTAAAGTTAAACAATAGATTTAGATTTTTTCAGAAAGAAAATTGAATATTTTGTGTTGATATTAATTCTGCAAAATTTTGTTGTAACATGATTTTGTAAAGTGTTACCATTTTCATATAATAAACAAACTTAATCAAGATAAAATAATTATATAATATGTTTATACATTCTGCATTTATGATATTTTGAGAATAATTATATAATGTGTTTATATATTTTGCATTTATGATATTTTGAGAATGATTAGAAATATTTTAAAAAATTAATCTTTCGTTATAAATATAAAATAGGTATTTTAGATTTATTACAATAATAATATTAAAAATATATTAATTAAATATTGTGGTAATAGTTTCCTCAACTTTATTTTATAAGTTTTGTTAATTTAAATATGCACCATTATGCCTTCAGCCTAATCGACTATGCGTCTATACTTTTTTTTTTTCAAATATTCAAAGAACCAACCCGCTAAACATAAAAAAAAAAAAAAATCTTCATACCATTGAAACAAAAAATTCTAATTTGGATTACACTTTTTTATTTAAATTATTTTCAAAAATAATCGAAATATATATATATATATATATAAAAAAGAGAATTATTTTTATTTATATTTATATATTTCTTTAGCTCATATAATTTATAATTTTTGCAAAATGTATATAAAATAATTTTTAATTTTAATTTTTAAATGATATAAAACTTTTAAATATATTAAAATAATTTTTTCAATAAAGAATTAAAATTAAGGAGTAAAAACATGTAAGAATATATTTTATTGTTTGGTATATTAAAATATAATATTATCCTATTTATTACTATTATGATTATTTTTAGTCAAATGATATTAATTATTATCATATATTAGAATAATAAATCATTATTAGATATATTTTTTTATTAAAATTGTAGATAAATATAATATATTTATTGTATAAATGGATAAATTATTACAAGACTAATATTTCAATTTGATTTCAAATACTAAAATTAAATTCATTATTATAGAAGATATTATTTATAATTAAAATAAATAATAAAAAATAATATATTATTGAATGAATAAAAATAATTATTAATATCACTATGATTATTTGAAATAATCAAAATAGAAAAAATGTTTTGATGAAATGTGTATATTAAAAAATAATATTATATTATTTATTATGATTATTTTTACTCAAATAACATTAATAATATATTATTGTAGATATTATTAGAAGGATAAATAATTACGAGATATATTTTTTTATTACAATTGTAGAAAAATGTAATATATTTATCGTATAAATGGATAAATTATTAGATAAAATAATAATTCAATTTCATTTTCCAATATTAAAATTAAATTCATTATTATGGAATGTTTTTAATTATTTTGTTATATTGTTTAAGTTTCATACAGTAATTTAATTTTAATGGATATTATAAAAATTTAAATAAAAGGATATTAATTTTTATAATTTTTATTGAATTATTTAATATTTTATTATTTTTATTTTACTTTTCAAATTTTACATATTTCTTAATTAAATTTTCTCTTAATTTAAATAATATTTTAACTTTTAAAAAAAATTCTTTAATAATATTTTTTTTAAATTATTAGTTATTTAATAATTTTTATTTACAAAAATAATAATTCATACAAAAAAATATTAATGTATTTTAAAAATATTTATTTTACAATAAATATTTTAATTAATAAATATTTTTTACTTTTTAATAATATTTTTTATTCTATTACATCAATTAAATTAATTATAATTTTTATATAATCTTTTTATTTTTATACACTTTTTAAAATCTAAATAATTCAATTATTTATTTATTTCTTTTATTTTACTCTCCTAATTTTCCCTCCCAATCTAAACACAGAATAAATGACTGTATTTAGATTAATTTATAATATATTTTTTCATTTTTGTTCGAACTTGAATTTTGAAAGATAATTCATAATATTTCATTTAAATTAATAATTAAAGATATAAATTAAAAAATATATATAAATAATCATTAAAAATGTAATTAAATTTAACATTATTCATTATATTTAATAAAAAATTTAATGGTTGATATTAATAACATTTATATATAATTTTAATAATTATAATATTTAGTAGTGCAATTTATTTTATATTCTTAAATATATTTGTTTTTTATGGTACTTTTTTTTTTAACTATTACACTGGTCATGTCTATTAATTAATTTTTCTATTAAATGTTATTTAGTATATTAAATCTTCATTGTTTGATTCAAATCTAATGTATCATTATTATTATTATAAATAAATTTTTTTCTACAAATAGATAGATGCTGGAACTCTACTATTTAAAAATGGGTAATTAAGAATGAGTAGATTTAACTTTGACTAACATCTTGATATTAAACAAAAAAAAAAAATTTAATTAACAAATTAATAAATTTTAAAGGAAAACACATATAAGTAATATATATATATATATATAAAATAGTATGTTTAATAATAATTATAACCAAAACGTAATACCAAAACCTTGTTAATAATTAAGCGATAATGTCATTTTTTATATTAATAATTTTTTAATATCATATCTACAATAGTTATGAATTATATTATTTGATAGGACTTTATATAAATAACATCATTCTCTATATAGAATGTGATTTTTTTTTTTATATTATAAATACAAAAAATTATTTTCTTTTATGGTACCATGAATTATCCATTATATATTTGTTATACTAGAAAAGTATATATTACTTACAAAAATTATTAAACATAATTATTCATATCATTATGTTTTTTTTTTAATTTATTTTCTTTTTCCTTACAAACATAATTATCAATAATATAACTTGATTGTTCTAAATAACAACAAAGTCAAAATAAATAAATTATGAAAAACTTACACATTAGAATTTTAAAATATTTATGATTTAATTATACAATAATTTTAAAATAATAAAACAAAATTTACTAATTAAAAATTGAAAAAATAGGTTTAGAAATCAATTTTCATTTAACAGAATTTTAAATATTTGCATTAATTAGGATAATATTTAAGGATAAATTTTCCCTAATTTATTATTGAGTTTGTGTTTATTTGTTTGTACAATTACTAACTAACTTGAGATATACTTCTATTCTAAAAAGTTAATTTTCATTATTAATATAATGGAGTTTCACTCTAAATTTTTGTCATGATTTTTTTTAATGAAAAATTAAGTTTTATTATCTTAATTAATTAATTAATAATCATTAAGCATAAAAACTAATTAGATATATATCTCAATACACAATACATAACCTATAATCATACTTGTCCATCAAAACTTCACGAATATAATGTAATATGAAACATAACATTTAATAAAAAATATGATAAAAATTCTAATAGTAAAAAAAAAAAATGAGATAATATAATTATATTTTCTTATGAACAAAATATTATAGGTCGAATTTACCACCATTTACTTTTATAAGATTATCATAATTATTTCTGATCTTTTATATAAGTTTATAATCTTCTATTATTCACATATAACGAATTATTATTAATACAAAATTTTTACTTTAAATAACTCACATCAACACTTTTAAATTATTTATCACTGTACCATCAAAACTTCCACCACTTTAAATACATCATAAACAATAATTATATATATATATATATTATATAAATATATATTATACAGTCAAATAATTATTAGAAATTAAATATCTCTATCCTTAATTTAACTTAGATAAAATATATCACAAAATAATTTATTTCACAAATTAATAAAAAAAAATTGACTAAATTAGCTTTATGTAATTAATAGGTTATTAATTAATCTCTCCATAATTCTTTTACAGGTGATTAGGAAAGGCCTTTCATAAATTTTTAATAAGTCAAATAGAACAAAGTATAATTTTCCCACCAACTAATTCTAAAATACCTGAGAATTGTAAAATTAAATATAAGATACAAATTGAAATAAATGTGAAAAAAATATGATAAACTTGAATTCTTTTTTAAATAGTAATTGATCATTAATACAAGATGAAAATTTACCATATATATAATTTTAAAGTCTCTTTACCCGCACACAACAAATAAAAGCATGATTTTATTTCTTCATCAAAATACAGTAAGTTTTATTTTATCTTTTTCTTTAACTTTTTTTTTTTTTCAACAAAACGAAAACAATATTATTTTTTTATATATGCATTAGAAAAAAAATAATATAAAATTTTAAGTTTTAAAAAATAATAAGACTACTATATTATATATAAATAATCATGTCATCTATTTGACATAAATAAAAATAAATAAAAACTTGACAAAAATAACAACTCATATTCATAAATTTTGTTATTAATTACTTAAATAAAAAAATCATATTTTCATAAGATTAAAATTTATTTCAGTTAAATATTTAATATATATTTTATATATTTTATAATAAAAAAATCTATAAAAATGGATTGAAATTAAATAAAAAAATATTGATTTTGTATAATTCAAATTTTATATGTTTTAAAACTAAACTAAATCTGTAATTTTTATATTTGATTTAAAAATATTTTTTTATTAAAAATATGTGAAATTGTATATTGAAAATTATTATTCAATTTATATAAAATATTATTATATTTATAAAAAATATTAGTGTATTTAATATTGTGAAAAAAAAAGATTCATATAAAATTTAATTAATTAATTTGATCAAAATATATTTTATAAACTAAAATAATTGATGTCATTTAGATGAAAAAAAATAAGGTAATAAATATAAAAAATAATAAATAGATAATAGATTGTAATCTAAAATTATTATTAAAATTTATAATATAAAAATAAATATAAAAAATATTTAATTAATATTTAACTTTTACACCAATAAACTGCACATATAATACTAAATTTCATTTATTTCAAATATTATATATATTTTTAAAATATTAAAATACCTATTCTATTTTAGCATTATTCTCACTAATTAGTTCACATTGTTGTGCATTATATATTTTTTATAAAATATTTTTTTTTTAAATAAATAAGGTAGGATAGACAGATTTTTTTTTAAAATATTTTTATTATAATTATTAAGTATATTTTATGTTGGATTTTTAAATAATGTATAATATTAAATAGAGTAATTATATTCATATGTTTTTTTTTTAAATATAGTTGACCCTTTTCCTTTAATAATATTTAGTTATCATTTTCTCCTCTACAAAATGGGTATTTTACTCCTAAAATCATTTATAATTTATTAAAAAATGGTGAAAATGAAATTAATGTCATTGAAGTTAAGATTGTGGTTTGAGACACTATTATTTTTTATATAATTACAAATGTAAAAGAAACATAAGAGTATAATGTATAATTTAATAAAAAATACAAGAATTAAAAATGTAATTTATTTGATTAAATATTGACATAATATATATATATATATATATTTTAATATAATGTATTTTTTATAGGAAAATTTTTAGACTAGTTAAGTTGAATATTACAAGTGATGATACTTTTTATTTAAGGGTTTAAAACAATTGTATATGTATTATCTAAACTCTGAACTCACCATAATTTTGTGTGTTAATAAATCTACATATTATTCAATAAGGACATTATAGGTTTATAGTAATATCATTCTTAAAATAAATCATTATTATTATTATTATATATATATATATATATATATTATAAAAAAATACAACATAAATACAACCTAATTAATTTACTTATTAATACATCATATCCATGTTGAATAAGAAATAAGTAAATATAACCATATAATACGCTAAATAGAATAGAAGAAAATCCTTATCTTTTAAATAATGAATTATTTTTTCACTACCAATAACTTTATGAGTTACTCTTTTTGAGAAAAATTATAAATTATTATCTATAATCCTCATATTAATTATGTTAATTATATTAATTTGATTTTATTACCTAATTTCTCCAATTTTTTTATTCTTATTTTCTTTCTATTGAGACTAAATCCTTGGTGATAAGTAACAAATAATGGGCTTTTTTTCTGCTTTTGAGTTTAACCACTCCTATAAAGAGAGCAGCAGGGAGCATTTTCAATTACCAATAAAAAAAATCAAATCTTTATTTTTCTTCTTTTCTCCACAAAAATATTCATTCACACACACGCAGTCCCTCACACCCAAATCTCATCGTCTCAATCCTCATCGATCAAAAACCCTTACCTTTTCTCCCTTATACACACTCCAACATCTTCAATTTGGTTGGGTATTCTTTCAAGCAATAATTTTTTTCTGGCTCGATTTTAATTTATAAAATATTTATTTCGATCTATCTGTGAGTTTTGGTTGGGATTTATCAATTCTCAGCTTGTTTTATTTTCGTATCTGATTGATGTGAATTTTATAATAGATTAAATTCTCATGAGCTGTGAATGAATATCGCCGCGTTTTGAAAATGCCGGGATTAGCGCAAAGGAATGAACAACTCACTAATGACTCATCGACCACGCCGTGTACACTATCTGCAAATGGATTCTGGTCGAAGAATTCGGACGATGTTAACTACAATCAACTGCAGAAGGTGTTGGATTTTTTTATTTTTTTTAATTGGATTTTGGACTGGATCACTATTTTGTATGGATTGTTTGTTGTGTTAATGGTAATGGTTTGATTGGGTTTATATTGGATTTTAATATATTGTTTGTTGTTGGAACACTTGTTCCATTACTTTCAGCGATTTCATAGTTTCAGTGTTTTTCTGATTGATAAATGTCATTTCAGTGATGGTTTAAATTCTTTTTCTTTAGCTGCCCTGTGAACCATATTTGCCAAATTTTCATACTCATGGTTACCTGATATTTATTTATTACTAGCTGGGGCAATGAATTGTCCGCAATGAATCATACCATCTTCAAAATAGTTTTAAAAGTACAGGAATTGTACAATAACAGATACTTCTATTTGTGTCCTATCAATTTTAACATAATTTTTAAACTTTACAACAATAGGATGGTGCACCGCTGCAATAATGAAACATAATATTATTTTATTATGTCCATAATTATTAAAATGTTACATTAATGTCTATATTTTTATTTATATTTAATTTCTTATTAATATTTTAATACTTTGTATGTTATACCCTTCCTATGTGTCTAGTGATATTAAAAATTAATCTTTTACCTAGTTTATTTCAAGATTGTTCAAGATTTGAGAAATGGTTTGCAACTGCAATTACAAAATATCAAGGCTTTTGAAATTGATTAACAACCACAATTGCTACCATATTTATTTGCAAATTTTCGCCTTATCAAGGATTGTAACAAAATATAATTGTGGTTGCAAATTACAATTTAAATCTTGGTCTATTGTGTATTGTATTTGTGTCTGTGTCATATCCATGCTTCATAGCAAATCAACTGTAGTAAGCAATTGTCAAAGTTCTGAGAGCATGGGGGCAGAGAGGAAAGAGCATCCTTGAGAATTGTTGTTAACTCACCCTGTGGTTTTAGATTAATCAGGAATATTGAGGGAGTTGTAGATTGCAAAGACCTTAAAAACCACAATATGGCAGCAACAATTGTTGTTACAATCTGCAACTTAAGACCTATTTCACAATGATTGAGCTATGACCTAGGTCATGTTGATCCTTTTCTCTTGATAAAAATGCAAGTTAACTTGTGACATGCTTACCTTGTCACTTATTGGGTTATTACTTTTTTGCGATACAGTTCTGGAGTGAGCTGTCACTGCAAGCTCGGCAAAAACTTTTGAGGATAGACAAACAATCCCTTTTTGAGCAAGCTCGTAAAAATATGTACTGCTCCAGGTGCAATGGGTTGCTTCTTGAAGGTTTTCTGCAGATTGCTATGCATGGGAAATCTTTGCAACAAGAAGGGGTGGATGGCCACTTTCCTTGCAACAGATCGGGAGGTTTGCAAAAGCTAAACAATGACAGATCAAGCATTATCAATGGATGCCAAGATGAAATTCAAGATCCATCAATCCATCCTTGGGGAGGTCTGACCACAGCACGTGATGGCTCATTAACACTTATGAGCTGCTATTTGTATTCGAAGTCTTTGAAAGGACTGCAAATTGTAAGTAAGGCTCATTTATATTGGATCCTTCTGCCATTCCCGTTGGTAGTTAAACTTTTGCACATTTTAGGTCTTCGATGGGGCACGTTCCAGGGAGCGGGAAAGAGAACTGCTTTATCCTGATGCCTGTGGTGGGGGAGGCCGTGGTTGGATAAGCCAAGGAATAGTCAGTTATGGTAGAGGACATGGTACAAGAGAAACATGTGCCCTGCATACTGCCAGACTTTCATGTGATACACTAGTAGATTTTTGGTCAGCATTGGGAGAGGAAACACGACTTTCTCTTCTAAGGATGAAGGAAGAAGATTTTATTGAGAGACTTATGTACAGGTATCTATCTATTTTTACATTTCTTACACTGTGTTAAGCCTTAGATGAGTGAGGATTGTTACTAATAATATAAATTTTAATAATAGAATCAGTTACACTTGAAGTTGGCATGCAAAGAATGAGAATGCGTAACATAACTCTGAAAGGTTTAAAATAAATATTCAGAATATGACCTTGTTTGTTAGGATCACCCCCAAAAGAGTCAGGCAGAATAACGACAAAAAATAAAGATTTTGGGGGTTTGATCTTCTTACCCATTATTTACAAGTCTTTGAAGCCAACTAACGATCTATTGGATTCTAGGACAATTGAGCTGCCTGTTTGGAGCTTAAAAAGGTGACAGGGAATCTAATGAAGTTAAAAATTGTCCTGCAACATACTCTAGATACAGTAAATAATGTGTAAATATAGTGCTGTATTAATGGAAAAGCTTTTGTTACATGATTCTGTTGTAGTGAGAAATATTGTAGTGATTCATGGATTTTTAGGTTGAAAAATTTGAAAATTATCAAGGATAGGCTGTCTGAGAGAGAGCTGCTTATTCTGTCAGTCAGTAATGTGATGTTCTTCATTCTTTGTTGAATATGTGTTTACTGTCTGCTTTTATATTGCCCCAGAGCTACTTACCCAGGGTCAGCCAAAGGATGAATCTATTAATTGTATTTCTTGGCACAGCCTGTCTGATATTGAAGGTTTTGCCCTGATTCTTGTTTATTATAGTTTGGATTAGATATTGCATGATTAAAATTTTTTCCAAAAATTATTGATATTAGTTCTTGCTAGAACTATTATAATGTAAAATCCTGGAGAAGTAGAATGATTCAGTTTGTTATTAGATTGCCATTATTTATGACATTGCAAGGTTTAGTCAATTGGATACTTGGGACATGTGGATTGTATACATAGGTAGTTTGGATGAGAAAGAATGTTTTTGTTGGAGGCAATTAGATACTTTGGGACTTTGTGGAATGTAGATATGACCTGTTAGATAAAAACTGATTATGTTATATAAGAGTTTGAGGCAATTATTGGAAAGATAAATCAACAGGTGAGCTGTTGTTAGGATTGAAACTTTACATCATTCTCTACTCAGATGGTGTGGTGATTACTACTTTCATTAAGTTTTTGGGCAGTAATTTAGCCAACACATTATTGTTCGCTAAGGCACTGACCTTTTTATGATCGTGATTTTGTTTGTTAGGAGAATAGTTGAAAGGTAACAAGCGTGGAGTGAGTATAATGAGATCTTTAATTAAAGGAACCTGAGTTAAGAAACAGAAAGGAACAAGAAAAGAATTTGAAGAACAATGTATTAGATATAAATAAAGGACAAGGAGGCTTCGGGACCTTCAGAGGGATTTTGACAAAGGCACCTTGGTAGATTAGAATGTAACTTTATCTTTTTGATATAAATATGAAAAACTTAATCTATTATAGATTCACTCACTGTTTTCTACATTTTTACTGGTTTATTTAACATTTAAGTGTTATGTCTGTGGAGTTACATGTTCTATCAGAAAACAGATTTTAAGTGAAGCCTTATGTTCCATACTGTTTATTTAAATTTACTGTGTCTGTTTCTGTCTTGTTCTACTTCTTAAGAGAACTTGCTGCTTTCTATCATCAAATGGTTCTTTGTGCTATTAGAGTTAGATTATAGAAAGATGTTTTTTTAGTCATTTATGTTGAACACTTTTTACTAATGTTTATTTGAAGACATAAAAGCAATGCCTACTGGCACTATTTAATCTATTTTGTCATCATTAGAAAATATATATGAAACTTTACTTCAAAGCTGTACAGTATTTGGTGAGATCACTTTTTCCCCATGTACATGTACATAATTGTATGTTTCTAAGGATGCTGTATTGTGCTGTTTGGTAAAGTGGAAAGAAATACAGGGGAAAGAAAAGAAAAGAAAATAAAAGAAAGAGAAATAGATAGTAGAAATGAAGGTTGTTTAATTGAAGAGAAATGGAGAGAAAGTATGAATTATAATATTATTATTAATTTATCCTTTTATTATATATATTTATCGTTATTAATTTTTTTTATTCATTTATAAAAAAATGAGATAAAAAATGTCCCATAAAAAACTATAGAGTACCCATAATCGGTTATACATTGGTTTCTTAACCAAAAAAATGTCACGAAACCCCATAATCAATTATGTTGGACAGCATAATCAATCGTTACTGAAAAGTGTTATGAAAACCCATAATCAATTACGTTGGAAACATAATCGATTATATTGTGGTGCATAATGCCTTTCTTTGCTCTTCATCTTACTTTTAAGTGGAAATACTGTAGCAGTGGCACTACAAAATTTTATGTTTCTTTCTTCACATTTCATGCTATACAAACTCGATCTGTCCCTCTTTCTTCGCATTTCATGCTATACAAACTTGACCCCGTCCCTCTTTCTTCACTTTTCTTTCCATGCCCAGCTTCTTCCATGCGTTCCAAACCTTGGCTATGCTTTTGCTAATGAGTTACCATATCTTTCAGGTTTGATAGCAAGAGATTCTGCAGAGATTGCAGAAGAAACGTTATTCGAGAATTCAAGGAACTAAAAGAATTGAAGCGCATGCGTAGAGAACCTCGATGCACCAGCTGGTTTTGTGTTGCTGACTCTGCCTTTCAATATGAGGTGTGTGTGACTTGAACATTTCTATCCTGTAAAACCTATGATGATTGAGATTTTAGTGGAAGTGTCTACAGAGTATCTATATGAAAGAATTGTTTCATCAAGCTATTGACAACTATAATAGAAGTTCTACCTAGCATGACATCTCTCCATTTGCTTTTATTAGGTATCCAATGACTCAGTTCAAGCTGATTGGCGTCAGACATTTGCTGATGCATCAGGAACCTATCATCACTTTGAGTGGGCTGTGGGGACAACTGAAGGAAAATCTGACATTTTGGAATTTGAAAATGTTGGATTGAATGGATGTGTTCGAGCCAGTGGCCTGGATCTTGGTGGTCTGAGTGCATGTTTTGTCACCCTCCGAGCTTGGAGATTAGATAGACGCTGTACTGAACTTTCTGTTAAAGCTCATTCGTTGAAGGGTCAACAGTGTGTACATTGCAGGTTAATTGTAGGAGATGGTTATGTTACAATCACGAAAGGGGAAAGTATCAGAAGATTCTTTGAGCATGCGGAAGAGGCTGAGGAAGAAGAGGTAATTCAAGTTTCTCTAAGAAAATAAACCTTGTTAATTATCCATCATTCATTTGATTTTGTTGATAATTATTCATGAGGAATTTTTCAGATAAGTTTTCATGTTGTACAATGTATGCTCTCAGGATGATGATTTAATTGACAAGGATGGGAATGAGCTTGATGGAGAATGCTCCCGTCCCCAAAAGCATGCAAAAAGCCCTGAACTTGCTCGAGAATTTCTGCTAGATGCTGCCACTGTTATTTTCAAAGAACAGGCATGTTTAGATTAAAATATTATTTTCTGTGTCTGTTCTTGTTCAATGATTGACCGTGTCTTATCCCTCAGGTTGAAAAGGCTTTCATAGAAGGAACAGCACGCCAAAATGCACACAGCATATTCGTTTGTCTTGCACTAAAAATGCTGGAGGATCGAGTGCATGTAGCTTGCAGAGAAATCATTACACTGGAAAAACAGGTCTTTGTTATTATGCATTTAGGAAAAGAAACTCTTGCCTTTTTTCTTTTTTTTTTAAATTACACCCTAAATCCCAATTGTATGATTTTGTCAACAGATGAAGCTTCTTGAAGAAGAAGAAAAGGAAAAACGTGAAGAAGAAGAACGCAAGGAGAGGAGAAGGACAAAGGAAAGGGAGAAAAAACTTAGGAGGAAGGAAAGACTAAAAGGAAAAGAAAAAGAAAAAAGGTGTTCTGAATCTAATGGTGCTCTTGGTTCTCCTGAAATCTCAAAGGAAGAATTGTCTGCAGTTGCTGATGTGGAGCAAAATTATCCTGATAGCTGCAGGAATTCAGTTATTGAAACAGATGAAACTAATCTATTGAGGGATGATTCTGGTAACATCCAAGATGAAGAATTATCCAGTGAGGGTAGTCCTTTGAAACCACATGACCTCTCTTACGATGATTGTGAAGAAGAAATTTCAAATGCAAAAGACGAGATGGATCAGTCTACAATTGAACAATCGATACTTTCGCATCGAAAACTAAGATGTAGGAAAGAATTTCAACAGGATATGCCTGTGAAGTGGTCTGACAGACGGCGATATGCAGTTGTTTCCGAAAATAGTGTGATAGTTGGCAGATCTGAGGCAAGACATTACGGAGAGAGTTTTGTGACATCATCCAGGGTAATGAATGGGTTTAATAGGCAATCAAGGATTAATGTCCCAACAAAATCCAATGGTCGAAATGTTGGTCCTCCCAAGTTCAATGAGAAGTTCTATAGTACCAAGAATCGGACAAATGAGAGATGTGATATTCATTCTTGCAGTTGTAGCTTGAATAGTGAACATAAGACCAGGGTTGATCAACATTCTCCTATGACTAGAGTTAGTTGGGAGACAAAACCTACTTGTCAGTCTGAATCTGCAGGGGATATATCCAAACAATTTTATCGTGGTACCAAGAATAATCAAGTAGACTATATGCACGAGAGTAATGGAAGACCAAAAAACAAAATCATTTTGGGGAACTATCCTGGCAAGGATTTGTTTCAATCGAAGAGAGTTTGGGAGCCTACAGAATCTCCGAAGAAATATCATTGCAGTAATTCTGACTCTGATGTTATTTTGAGGTCCACTAAAGTTCAAGGAACTCAATCTGATCTGATCAAGTCATCTATTGGAGAAGCTGTTGGGTCAGGTGAAAATGATGTTGAAGAATGTAATTCGAAGAGATTTGGTGGAGTGGATGAAAGGTGTCAAAATGATTTTCATGTAGAAGTTGAAGGTTCTTGTAGCTCTATGGAAATTGCTTCAGAGGAACCTGGAATATGTTCAACTGGAGGTTTTGCCTTAAATAGTTCTGCTGATCCTACTCAAAGTAGCACTTTTAGTTCTGATAACTGCTCATCATGCCTAAGTGAGGGTGATAACAATACCACATCGTCAAACCATGAAAATACAGAATCCTCAATCACATCAGATTCAGAAGATGTTAGCCGGCAATCTGAAGTAAGAAATAATTCGGATTGCATGGAAAATATATTGTCTGATTGTCATGAAGTTGCCATAGAGAATAATCAGAATGCAAATGGTGAGGTTTTGGCTAGAAGTTCAAGTTCACTGATTAGTCCGTCCTTGGATGGTTCAAGAAATTTCGCAATTGGGAATCTTGTGGAAACTGCCCAAAATTTTGATACTTGTTTTTCCACCACTAATGTGTGTTCTCAACCTCAAAGTATGCTTCCACCTGTGTCAAACCAAAATATACATTTTCCTGTGTTTCAAGCTCCTTCAACAATGGGTTATTTCCATCAAAATCCAGTTTCATGGCCAGGAGCTTCCACAAATGGGTTGATACCCTTCCCACACACTAATCCCTATTTATATGCTAGCCCTCTTGGATATGGCCTAAATGAAGACCCACGCTTCTGCTTGCAGTATGGAGCCTTGCAGCAACCAGCTCCCTTATTCAACCCTGCTGTTCCAGTTTATCAGCCAGTTGCCAGAGCTAATGTCTTGAATGCAGAGGAATGGACTCGAGTTTCCAAGCCAGCTTCTTTGCTAGAGCATCGTAATGGATCTGTTGCAGAAAGGGTCATTCCAGCTGGAGCTATTTCCAAGAAACCAGCATTATATGGAGAAGTTATGCATGATAATTCTGCCAAGTCACTTGAGAATAACAATGATTTTTCCTTGTTTCATTTTGGTGGACCCGTAGATCTTTCAACAGAATGTAAATCGGTGCACACATCTTTGAATGGTGATACTGATGGCGATTTTGGGTCAAAAAGTTCAGCTGATCATGTTGAAAATGTCCATAATTGCAATAAGAAAGAGACTCCCGCCATGGAGGAATACAACTTGTTCGCAACAAGTAATAACTTAAGGTTTTCAATTTTCTAAATGATAAAGTGAGAAGTATAAGGTGGCTGTTGTGGAATCCAGTCCCTATCTTCACATATGGTAATGGAGTTTTGAGTACCTTGTAATTTGGTGAACAATAAGCTTCCTTTCAGCAATTTCCAATTTAGCCTATAGCTTGATTAGTTAATTGTTGCCCAATTGTCTTTTTTTTTTTTGGTGTAGAGAAAGATTGAGAGTGTTGGTATTTTAAATATTTTTTGTGAGGTCATAATCACCCTAAAGTTTCATTGAAGCATTTGTTCTTCATAATTCTTTCTGTCATACTGAAACCAAAACAGTCTTTATAGTATTGAAAGCTGTATTAGAGTTTTTGAGCCAACGTTGTCATTATGATTAAAGCATTTGCTTGAATGAGGTTATTTTCCCCTTCTTGATTGTCATTTTGTTTTGAGAAAAATTATCCAAGAAAATTTGTACCGTTGGATCTAATGGATAATTTGTGGATGTATTAACAAAATCTTTAAGAAAGTCTCAAATTATCATATATTCCAAACTTGATACATACGATTTATATATTATTTTGCGTTCTATCTATTTGCACTTACTCTTAAATATATCCTTACTTATTTTTCACTCTTTCCCTAATTCTTACTTATTTATCACTCTTTCCCCTAATTGATTGTATATTAGATTGTATCATATTATATGTACTTTTTCTTAGAGAGAAATTGTTCAATAACTCTCTTTTATTACATAATATTGTGTTTGATCTATTTCAAGTCCTTCCTTCGATTCCAGCTTCATGTGGAGAACTTGTGCAGTGTTGTATGATTTGAAATTTGCCATTCATAACCTGCAATGCAGTTTTGCTTTTGTAGTGACAGCGGGTAGAACCACGATGGAGAATTTAGTGATGTACGTGAAGCATAATATAATTTATTTCGGCTCTAAAATACATAGAGGAAAATTTGAAAAATAAGTGTATCTGGAAAAGGTAAAAGGGTAAGGCTAAAAAATATTTTTATTAATATTTTATTTTATTTTTCTTTTAAACCAAACAATTTTTACAATTTTATTTTTACTCTATTTGACACTCGACAAATAATTTTTCTATTTTTTTTATCTTTTCCTACCTACCTATTTTTCTTCTTTTTATTTCTTAATGCAACATACATTTTTGTGTGTGGTACGTGCATTCTTATATGATTGTAATTTTTGTTGTTTTAATATTATGACGGAACCAAGTTTAATGATTTAAAAAAATGCCATTAAACTAGTACAATAGTACAATATGTTAACAATTTTTTATATAAATATTGACCAAGTTGATTATCAATCCGTTCTAATAATGCTGATTTTGGATTTAACTTTGAAAATTAAAACAAATTGAACTTTAATATATATATATATATATATATATATTAATTTTAATTTTTTTATACCACTCATGTTTACAATTATATTTTTTTATATTATAATTTTGTCAGATGACTTATATATTTAAAAAATATTTAATTTAAAATATTTTTTAGTAACTTCTTGAGTAAATGTATACAAATATGAATATAATTTTCAAGGTTTGGCTGAATGAAAATAAAACCAATAACTTTTTTTAAGTTTTTAATATCTAATATATAGTGCACCTTTATACGTTAACACCTTTCTATTTGTTTTTGTGTATGAATAATAAATTTAAATCTATGGTGTACTAATAATAAATTTACAAAGATGAAAACTTGTTTATTAGTTAAAAAAAATTATCAAGTACTTAACATAAATATTTATAAGAGAAAAAAAAAGGATTATGTGTAATAAAAATCTGGTAATTGGCATAAATAAAAGAGAGTAGGAAAGTCTCAAAGGTTTAGATTAGATTTTTTTAATAGAAGTGGAATATTTACACATCATACTAAATTTCGTATATTTTTTAACACAAGTAGAATTTATACCATTGAATTTTGTACCACTGCTTGAATTTGTTTTCAATTCTAATTAAATACCACAAAACTCTTTTATATAATTTAAATTTCTTGATTGAAAATCATGACACCTTTTATAAAAAAAATATTTTTAAAATCATAATCCAATAAACCCCTTAATCAAATATAATGTCAATAACTTAAAAAGTCCACTACGCCAAAATTATTCAAATTTTACTAAATTATTCTTAGATTTTGTTTATAATAATTTATTGTTTACTAGTGAGGAAAGCATTGATTTCACATAAATCAAAGACATTGATTTCATATAAATAAAAAAAAATAAAACGAAATCCAACAAAAATTTTTACCCTCAGTATTTCTATTCTAAAATGTAAAAATTTAAGAAAAATATCGTTACTTACGTTTTCAATTTCATAAATATATAATCAATTATATTTATAAAATAATATTATTTATATTTTTATTTTAATAAAGTAATAAATAATTAAAATAATATATAATTTTTATTTTATTTTAATTAATTATTAATAATTAAAAAATAATATTAAATTTATAAAAATAATAATAAATAAATTATTAATAATAAATAAAATTATTTTCCTTTCTACTTATTTTTATTCTCTTTTTCTTAATCTATACAATCTCACTAATCCAAAACACACCCTTAATTTGAATCATCAGCAAAGATATACTGTTTAGAGGCGGAAATCTACTTGATGAAATTAATCAAATTTCACTCATTCAATCATGGCGGTATGTTAAATTAGTAATGGCAATAATATTTCTAACAAAATTATATTTCTTAGTTCCTTAAGATAACTTTTCCCTATCGCCGAACAATGTTTTTGGGGGAAATGCAGCATTTGCACCTCACTTCTGAAACATATTTCTCCGTCAAGCTAGAAATTGAATTGAGAACCCCTAGCACTACCCTCCCCATAAAATTAAAAGCATCATCCTGCGATACAAGAAACCCATCAGAAATTCACCATCTTCAGTGTCCCAAATCAAACAAGAAAGCCTTACCCTGTAGTCAAACTAGCTGGAACTATAGCACAACCAGTATCTGCATCATCTTGCCTTCAACCACTAGAGCTAGTTGACCTTATCAACAACACTCATATCCAAGGTCTAGAAAAACACCACATCTTGGTGAACTTTGATGATAGAGCCAGTAAATTCTGATGTTGGGTATTTGGTGATTGTGTTGCTCGTGATGACCCTTGGTGTCAGTTTGATTTGGATTGAACGGAGAAAGGTGGTCTTGATTGAGGTTGTGACGCTTTCGTAATGTTTGATGTCAGGCATTTTAAGAGAAGGAAGAATTTGATTAACACAAACATCCCAATAGCCATGCAAGATTTTACAAGCGAGCAAAAGATTACATCACTAAAGTTATATCATTTTATAATTTTTCATCTAAAAATTCAAGTTATCAGTCAAAAAGGAAAACATCATATAAGAAGTTCAATCAAATTGTGTGTTGAAATGTATCCACCCTAGGTATTAAGTCCTCGTGCAGATCAAAACGGCTAAATATAGGCCAGGTTCATCCACAAATTCGGCCACATCGAAAGAGTGAGCAGCTGCAACACTTTGTAAATATGTTTTATCTGGTAGGTCAGAAACCACTACATCTGGGTATTGTTGTCGTTGCTGTTCTAATACTTCTCTCCCTTTGGGATGACTGATAATCACTCTTCCACCTACATGTCAAATCCAAAATTAAATACAAGAAAACAACCTGGGAGCACTGAGCTAAACTTCACAAGGATAGAATATTGACTAAGAATAAGAAAAATAACATGGATCACTAAGAAAATCCATCAATTTCCTGTGCAATACAGTCAAGTATACATACAACTAGCAGAGCAAAAATAAAAATTACACATTTATAAATTATCATCTAAATAAAACAGTCAAACAAATCAATAGGTGTAAAAAATTCAGCATTTCAGGAGTGTTTTTCCTGAAGTCCCTACTCTATCCCTCACCCAAAATTACTCAAAGCTTGATGCAAACAGCTACAAGAAAACATTACACAATGCTTCATGAAGGACAAACTTTTTGAGACACAACAAGCGTGGTGTCTGTCTCAGAAGCAAATAGAATGACTGCTCATGCTTGAATGAAGTTCACATATAAAATATAAAATTATAGTAGAGCTAGAAAGTAGTGACACTCTCTAACACACTCCAACTACATTCTTTCCCATTGATTAAAATTCTTTGAAAACTAAAAATTATAAGTAGAGGCTTATTAAATAAGAAGTTAAGTGTTGTTTAGATAAATTTCTCGACAATCATTTATAGGAAAAGAAATGAAAAAGCTAATTCAGATTAAGATTTTTCCATAAGTTAAATTAATGTATACAAGTGTTCTTGTACTACTTCTTAAAAAACTGATTTTAACTCATGTATATGTTAATTTCAACTTAAATATACACTTAATTCATTTTATCTTCTTATTTTTATCCAAACATGACATTAGACCGAAATGTCCATTATAACAGACAGTATGTTTGAAAGTGTTTGATAGGGCAGTGCTAACATTTCTCAGACTGTAAACAACCGAAGCAGCTTTGTTGGATTTCCTACCACACAAAACGCAACGAATTGGACAGTAACATGAAATAGCAATATGTCATGAAAAGAGGAAACTATTAATCAGTAGCAATTATAAAGTTCTCAAAATCGAAGAGAAAACTAACCTGGAGCACATTTCCCAGTCAAAGACCCCAGAACTTCGTCAAGCTTGAAGGGTAACGCGGGAAGAAAATAAAGGAACACAGCATCAAAAGGAGCCCACTTTTCCGGAACATATACAATCTCCCCTTGCCAACACTTAACCCTGTCGTATTTTTCTTTGACACAGGCCAAAACAAGAAGCGAGTCATGGACAACGAACAGAGAGGAAGTCAACCCCACCAAGGAATCCACAAAGTCTTCAGACCCAGTTGAAACCAAAACCCTCGAACCCTCTTGGACCTTCCCCGCAGACACAATGCGCTCAACGCTTTGCTCTTCGACGCTATCGAGCACGGACCAGTTCTTCTCCACGATTTCTGGGATGGAAACATAGGACGCACCCTCGGGAAGAGAAATGGGGGCGTCGATGTTTGAGTCAGTGGCTCGTGGCAAAGAGGGTTTTGGTGTGAGAGAAATTGGAGAGAGAGTGAGAGAAGTGGAGCAGAGAGTGTGCAGAAAGGGTTGGTGTTTGGTTTGAAGAAGGGGGCGGAAGTTGCATGGTGGTGGGGGTATGAGAAGGAAGGAAGATAAAGAAATTGAATTCATGGAAGAAAGAAAGATGAGAGTTTTGGAAGATGAAGAGTGGAGGTGAGGATGGTCCAGAGTGAAATCAAAGTATAAAAAGAGGATAGATTATAGCACCGCAGAGGATATATTTTAATTAAATACTTAAACAAAATTGAAATTGATATTTATTTTTTAATTTTGTTTCTTAGGTTTTATAAATAACAAGAAACCAATTTTATAAAACAATTATTAGACAGGTGTTTTAATTTTTAAAAACTAAAATTAAATTGACAAAAATTTAAAAACTAATAGAGTAAGCTTTACTCTCAGTTCAAATTTTCCCATTTTCATTTTTTCTCTTTCTTTCTTGTGTTCTTCGTCTTTAAATTAAACTTGTTTTATTGTTCTAAAAAAATTAAACTTATTTTACCCTATAGGCAATACAGTAAATTGCCTACAAAACCCTAAAGTCCCAACAAATTTGATACAGTGTGCACATTCACACTCAGTTATCTTACATCACAAATTGTCTTTAGTAAATGATGCATGTCATAAATATTTTCATTTTTAAACAAACTACCAAAAAATATATAATACATGTTAAGTTTTGATTTTGTGACAATATTAGACCACAAAACATTAACAAAATATTACAAGTTTTTGTTACAAAGAATAATAAGTAATTTTAGAAGAATATACACCCAGAGCATATAAATTGCAAATTTAGATATTAAATTTTAAATCTAACTTATTCATGCTCTCCGAATTAGGTTTTCGTAAAACTTGTTTTTCTCTACTCCACTGATGAATTTCTACTGTATCATGGATTAAGAGAAAAAAAAAATTTAAGATCTATATTCAAAATTGTTATAATTACTCATCAACCCACCCATCTGTTTAATAAAAGAAAATCCAATCCGTTTTAATGAATAAATTATGGATATTTAACTTGTACATTTCTTAATAAAAATAGCTCATTGTCTCATAAATTAGTGACAAAAGTTTCTAAAATATATGTATCAGATTTTGCTAATAAGTACTCTAATATATTACTTGCATGGTTAAATAAATAATAAATACCCATTATTGTTAAAAATACACTATAAAGACATAAATAACATTAAATATTATAATTAAAAAATAACATTTTTAATTTCTTAACTAATGGCCATGGTTAACATTTTAAAACAAGAGTAGAGTAATAAATAAATACTTTGATTGATTTATTATTCATTTATGATTTACTTAAATAAGTTGATAGATAAGGTGTGTGAGATAAAAATGTTCATAACTTGATTTGATTGAGTTTTTCATTCAATATTTATTTAAACTAAATATAAAAATTAAATAGAATTTATATTTAATTCAATCTTAATTTTTATATGAGTTTATTGATAAAGTATGTAATAGGAATGATTGCATCTTGATTTTATTTGCTTTAATTTGGATAATTTATATAATTTTTATTATTATAAATCTTTTAAACATTCTTTAAAGAAAAATTATAAAATATTTTTTTATAAAAAAAATTAATGAAAAATAGTTAAATATATTTTTTTTTATAACTTTTACTTTTATAACTTTTTTTATTTATATAATCTTATATTAAAATTATAATATAAATTTATCATATATTTCATAAATATAAATATTAACAAAATACAAACAATAAATTTATTTTCTTGTATGTTTTATATTTTAATAAATTTATATGTTTATTTTAATTAATAAGAATGAAATATTTTTTCAAAATTTAAATAGAAATATTTTTTTAAAATTTAAATAGGAGAAAATAAAATTTTATTAATTAATATAATTAAAAGAATTGATGAAAAAAAGTTAAAAAAATAAAAAAATTTAGAGAAATTATAGATAAAAAATAATAATAAAATATATTTTAAATAAAATTTAAAATAATTCTAAAATAATTCTAAAATATAAAAATATAATAATATAAAAAGTATTACAAACTTATTTTTTTTATATATTTTATAGATAATATAATAAAAAATATTTATATATATATATATATATTTATTGTGTGAAACTTTCTTCATTCCAAATCAAATCAAATGTAATGAATAAAAAATTAGTTATTTTATATTTATAACATAATAATACTAATTTATTTATATATTATTAATAATTTTAAAATAATATTAAATATTTACTTTATTTATATTTATCATTTAAAAATATTTTTCTTTTTTTTACAAAAGTCATAACAGAAATTATTTCTTCTTTGAACAAAACTTAAAGTTATTATTTAACTTTTTCCTATATTACTATCTGTTTTCATATTAAGACACGATCATAAAGTTATTAACAAAATCACAAACACAAATATAAAGATAAGTTAACATAAACCAAATCAATCAAAATAGTTATCATGCCATAGATACAACCTGTATATTATAGAGTTTTTTTTATTTTAAGATTCTCTTTAGAATTTTTTTACCTTAAAATTACACGTCTATCTTTATTTTACCAACTGCAGATCAGGATGATCCTCACATATCTATCAAAGAATTGATGGCTCAATCTACTAAGTGATAAATGTTGTTGAAACTTTTATTGACTTCTCAACACATAATACCTCTATCTATGTGATTAAAATATCATTAAAGTTTGAATACCTTCTTTATAAACATCTAGAATTTCATATGTAAATACTAAAGTTATATCAAATAATATTATGTGGTAACTATCTAACTTACACACAAATAATACATTCACAATCTCATAGGCACACTTCCATCTTTGACATACAACCATCTCATCTCATTGGTTCCATTATCATCTCAATCTTATTTTCATCATTATCATCACAAACCCATTGACACCATCTCATTGGTTCTATTATCATCTCAATCTTATTTTCATCATTGTCATCACAAACTCATTGACACCTGTGTCATCGCAATTCCTTATGATCTTAATCACAACTTATAATTATTTGCCTTTGCCGATAAAAAAAAAAAACTCATAATTATAATTCACATCACTATTACAATCCTCATTTAATAATGCAATTCCAATTATAATATTTTTCATAAATGGTCATAACTCATAACATTAATAATTTTCACAATTTTTGTGTAATTAATCATAACTCACAAATATAATTTTCAACATTATCATCATAAAATCAATCTTACATTAAACTTTATCACAATTTATACTTATAATCTCGAGTTCATCATATACATATTCATATCATACGTCACCAAATCTCACATCAAGTAACTCAAATTTTAATTATACAATGAATATCTTATCACATTCTATCATATTTATATAATCTTTTAATTCAAATTAGAACGTAAATAATTATTGAGAAATAATCAATTTACACTTAAACAAAAATAATTTCAAGAACATTTCACTCATGAGAATATGATCTTTAATCACAACAAAATTCATTTCTTGAACTATTAATTTTAGGTAAAACAAAAATTATTGATTACCTTAAAACTTTGATAAATATTACTTTTCTAAATTCGTAATAAAATCATGTAAAAAAAATTCATAATTTCAAAAAAAATTAAATTCTTTACAATATGATATTTAATTAAAAACATTTCTATTAATTAACTAATATATGAAACTATAACTTTTTAATAAAAATTTTCAAATTTAAAACAAAAATTATATTAGATTTAGTTAATAAATTTTCATTTTATCTAATTTAATTTTTATAATTAATTCATTAATTAACTCAAATTATTTAATATTAAATATTTAATGTTATTTAAAGGTCTTAATTACACTTTTATACGTTTTTCCACAATTCCGCATCAATAGCCTAAAAATAAGGAAATGTCATTAATATTTTTCAAGACAGTTTTATTTCATCTATCTACGTATTTAAAATTTATCTGATAAAAAAAACTGAAAAAAATTTAAAAAAATTAAAAATTAATCTAAATTGAATATTTTAAAAATTATTTATTTATTTATTATTTCTACACGTATTCAAATTTTGGATTAAAAAAAAATCAAATCATATAAATTAAATTTCATTTATTCAGGATTACATAACAACTAATAAATATATCTCTTGAAATTTACGTGAACAGATATTTAAAAAAGAAAAAAATAAATTATAAATATAATAATAATCATATAAAAAAAAATCAAAATATATCTTTTTATTTTGATAAATTTTCATTTAATAATTTTAAAAAAAATATTTTACAATTTTATAATAAAAACTGTAAAATCAATTTAAACTAAATCATGAAATATTAGTTTAATTTGATTTTTAATGAATTTTAATTAAATAAAAATCAAACTAAATTCAATCATATTTAATTTTGATAAATGTTTAATGAAAAATTAAACCAAATTTTATGTATTAGTATCTTAAGATTTTGTTTTAACTATATTGGTTTAGGCTAAGTAAATGCTGAACACCAAATATTTTCATCAAAGATCAAACTTGAATACTATCTGAATTATTTGATCTTTTGTCTAGCACATGAATCACTTATATCCAATTTTAAGACAGTTTTATTAATAAATATATAGACAACACTTATGTTGTGAGTCTTATATAATAAGAGAAAATACTTTTTCACATATAAGCTAATTTATGTAGAAAACTAAGCATTGTATATTAAAATCAAAAGTTGATATAAATATATTAAAATCAATCAATTCTATTTTGAACATATAACCAACAAGCATCTCCAGCATCAGACTTTGAAGAGAATACTCAAACATGAACATGAAAATAGAACACTTATATGCTAAAATAGAATTATCCGTGCTAAACCTCTCTTACATGAAAATGGTCTAACAGTGTAATAAAGAAAAAGTTACACCAATATACACTCGATGAGTACAAGCTTAAGATTGTTTATATAAAGAAGAATTCTACATGCAAAAAAAAGTTACTAACTGATAATTAATACTTTTTATATGGATGTACTTAGTCTTATATTGAATCTCTATTCATCTGTCTATAAGATAAAACTTTCTAGAATGTATAAATTTTAATTTTAAAAAATATTAAAAATAATAAATAATAAAAATAATACAAGTTTAATATATATATATATATTTTTTTTTTTTGAAAAAAATAATAAAACATAACAATATTTCATTATATTTTTACCCAAAAAATTATTCATTCATTATATATTTTCATTTCCTTTTACTAGATTTCTTTTGATAAACAAAATAAAAAATCTTTCATGTTTAACTTTTCTATTACATTCTTTCTCCTTTCATCTTAAATTATCTTATAACATTTCAAAAATTTACACAAACTAATATTTTTTTTCTTTGCAAATGACATAAATATCACGAAAGACTATTTAATAAAATGGGTATAGATTTAGAGATTATATCATGTTGTATCTTAAAATCAATAAATTGAACCATTTCATTTAGTATTTATTAATGGGTATAAATGAAATTTTGTTATTACAGGAGAATTTTGTATTCCTATCCCCTTTCTTAATACATTGTTACAAGATAGTTGTTACCTTCTAAAACTCACTAAGCAATTTTTGTCCAAACTCAGCTTCAATCTAAGGTATCCTCCTCCTGATAAACCATATACACAGCTACTCCTTGCACTATTGCAGCAGAATATTCTCTCCATTCCTTGTCATCTTAGTATGACTATTTTTCTGCCTTTTCTAACTTGTTAAATAGATATGGTAAAGTCAAACAAATAATCTTTGTCATGGATGAGAACAATAATTGATATATGTTTTGTTATTGCTATGCATGTAATATCATTATTTATTTTCTTATTAATTAATAAGATTACTTAGTTTATTTTCTAATTTATTCAGAGTAGTGAAGTTCTGATTATAATGATTACCGATAATACATATGTTATTAATGAAAGAAGCATTTCACTTAATTAAATTATTTTTTGTCTGAGTTTAAATTATTTAATAGTAATTTGGGGTAGGGAGATTGAAGAGTTTAAAATTAAGAGAAAATTTATTAAATAAAAGAAGAATCTAGAAAGTTAATTTTTAATAGTTGTTTTTATAAATAATAGAAATTGCATTAAAAAGAATATTATATATATTGGGTTTTATTAAATTTTTCTGTAATTTTAATCATGTTTTCATTAAAAGCCAAACCCTAAGGTAAGATACCGAAACGTACGGGAAGTACCGTCATCACTCTCAATCTCAACACATGTCCAAATCATCGTAGCACCTCTTTCACTCTGAGCCAAACCTTCACTATATAAGCATATCTTCAGCTCTGATTTTTCACACCCACAGCCACAGCCATAGCCGCAGAGTTTCATTGAAACTCTGCACTGTCTTTCTAGGCAAGAGTTTCATTTTTCTCTGCCCCTTCCTCCTCCAAAACCAAAATGGTTAAGGAAGAGATTGTCGAAGACAGCGACAATGCTGTCACCGAATGCACAAAGGTTGTCTCAACCATCCAACCCCCAGAAAAAAACGCTGTCAAATCCCGTAAGGGAAACCCACATAACCGTACGACTCCACCACCGCAACTTCCAAAAATAAAACCTGATATAACTATGGACTTTCCATTACCTAAAATTGACCTGTCCACTATGAAGTATCCCGTGGTACCACCACCACCATTCCCGGGTTACCGTCCCTACGATCTGTGGGAGCAGCCAGGTAGTAGAACCGTGGATTTCCTGTCTCAGATGGAGGCACGCAGTCCTATTCCGATTCCAGTTCCGAGGGAAAACCGAGCAGCGCTTGCGGCATGGGCTTCCTCGCTTCGACTTGGAGACGGAAAAAGGAAACCTGTGGATCTGAAGCTGAAGCTAGGCTGATTTAGGATTTTCAGTATAACAGTAGAATAAATGGAGTTTATATCTCCATAGTCATCTTTCTCTTTTATCTTTTAGTTTCCATAAAGTCAATGTCTTCTTCAGTTGTAGTTGACTGATGTGTCTGCTTAGGATCTTGTGTGTCTTCTAGTATGTTCATTCCGGATTCTAGCCTATTTATTAGGCAACATTTCCGGAATGTTAAGATATATTAATGATATATTAATAACTTTTTATGCTTTTATTTTTTCTTAAATTATTTTTATATTTATAATATTTTATCAATTTAATTTTTTTAAAATTTAAAATATATAATTTTAATATTTTATATTTAATAATAATTTTTTATTTTGATAAAATTAATAAAAAAATTAAATATAATTTTAATTATTATTTATATTTAAATATAATATTTAATAATATTTACGCAAATTAATACATACATTTTTTACGCTATTCTTTTATGATTATAGATTTTGACAATCATCTATATAAAAGTATAAAAATAATGTTAAAAATAAATACTGAAACAAAAACATGTTTAATCTTATTATAAAATAATTATCGAATAATCATATATATATATATATATAATTTTAACTTATATTATTCTTTAAAATAATGAAAATAAAAATTAAAGATTTATTCTTAATATTTTTCTTTTTACGATATATCGTTTACTCTAATTTATATAAAGTTAAGTTTAGTCAGAAGTATTAAAAAAAAATTAACAATTTTAATATTAAAGAAACATTATATAACCTTTATATTCCATTTTCGTCCATTTTATAATAAATATAGTTTTAAAGTGATATTTTCAGTTTTCAATGAAATATTTATTCTTTATTTTTAATTTATCTTCAAACTAATTATTCAGTCTTCATAATAAATATAAGTATTTATTAAAAAGATAAGATCATTTTAATTAAACTACTTTTGAAAGTGATATATTTATTATTGTTCTTTAACTTATAACTATAAAAAAAACTTTAAACTCTATTCATTTTAACGCATGGAGTATTGATGAAGAATAAATGCTGGTAAAAAAGTATTTAATGCATTATTAATTTTAAAACAATAATCAATTTGGAGCAATAAATTTCTGGTTATACAAAAGGAACCGAAGAGTCACAAAAGAAATTAAAGAAGTTAGGGTATTTTTTATTTCTTAATAAACTTGTTATAACCTTAAATGCATTTATTATTTTGGAATAGTGGATAAATTGTTCAAAAAAATCCCCTATACTTCCCCTCATAACCTATTATTAGAACAACAAAAATGGAAAGAAGGGACATAGTTAAAAAAATTTATTTTCCAAGGTGCAATACCATTGCTAAAACTAATAGCCAAATATCTTATTTTTATACCTCATTTTATTACATTAAGAGAATAATATCTTACATAAATGTATATCAAAGTTAAATTGTTTTACTGAAAAACACACTGATTTATGTGTTGTCATATACACTATGCATTGACAAACCATAAAACCTATCATCTCTCACCTCCATTAGCACATATATAGGAAGATAATTGTAGAAAATGTGCTCGAGAATTCTCTGATAAAATAATGACTATTTTAACTTATCCAATACAAGAAGACCATCATATCCCAGTACTTCTATTATAGATGAAAAGAACATGTATTTTTAGTTTCATAGGATTATTTTTAACCACAAAAACAAATTACTCTTCCTAGGGAGTCTTTCTCATAGGACCTTCCAAACGAAATTAGCTACTTTATGCATGATTATGATCCTCCAAGATAGTCAAACATGTCAACTTTCATAATTTTCACTTTCAGTTTATAAATGACTTCATACGTTACTGAATTTTCTTCCATCTTCATCTATCTTCGCTCATTTTCTTTTGGTCCTTCCTTCCAGTACTGTTCGTCTGAAAAATTATTCACCAAGTTTGTCTCCCATTCGAACCAATTCCAAAGCCATCGAAGATTCTATTTCCAGCAACCCTCATTCCAACTGCCCACACTTTCAATATTTATCTGTTGTTGTGTAGAGTTTATATATGTACAATCTGTTATACTTCTTGACCAAACATTCTTTCTCATCCCATATAATCTTTTAGAACTTTGTTGCACAGAGTTTAGATAGCATGTGTCATACCTCTAATATTTTAGACAAGCTATCACTATATGTATCCACCATATTTGGATTCCAAACATCCATCCAAACATATTGGTTATCGTAAAATATAGCTCATCTCCATTTTGCCAACAGGACATCATTAAATATGTAGATAGTTTGGGTCATTTGCAATACAAATTTGTTATTTACTTTGTGTGTGCGATAATTAGTATTTTAGATTCTTTTACAGTGTGATCTAATAAAACTTTTAATGGTTTTTCAAACTTATCAGCAAACAATATTTTCATGTTAATTGGATTAAATGCTTACATACAAGTTCCGTTTTTCTTTCAAGTTATTAATTTTTTATATATCTGAGGTGTTATTTCTTTACCGACTACAAATCTTTTATGTGACTGATGCGGATTGTTTTAACATTACCTTTTTCGCGAGTTCTATAAACAGGGAACTTTTCTTTTTCAAAAAGCCGCAACTGTAATAACGTTTCCTTATATATACTTGTATAAATTCTATTGCATTAGTATTATTTAAGAGGTTCTATTGTGTGCGCAATATCTACATATAAGATAGTGCTCTTATATACACCTCTCTGAGAAAGTGTTCTTATTCGTGGTATCAGTATTTTGTACTACAGGATAATATTAAAATTTGGTCTCATATACTTGCCAATTTTGAAATGAAAACCCTCCTCCAACGACTTCATATATATCTTTGTTCAGGGGACTCTTGATACATTTTATGTTAATATTTATGTATGTGGTTTTACATTTTTATTTTAGTTTGATGAACAAATAAATCTATAATAAGATGGAATTTTTATTAAAAAAACAAATTGGTTAGTTATTATTTTACTTCAGAGAAGACTATATGTTAATTATTGATAATTATATTTTTTTATCTCTCTTTTAATAACTATAAATGTAATGTTGATTAATAATACATCATATTCTTTATTTTTAGTTCAAAATATTTCAATGATTTTTGTTTCCTGTTTTCTACGATGATTCCAACATTTTAGAGCCTCCAATTTTAGAGTATCGCCTCTGTAAACTAAATACAAGAATGGAAGTGGATCCCAACGATTTTTTTTATATAATAAAATAATTATAATAATTTTTCTATAAGTTGTTATGATTATTTTATTATTGTAAAAGAGTTGTATTATATATATATATATATATATATATATAATTGTTATATATTATTACTCTTATTTTAACGAACCTTGTCCATTTCTAAGACCAGAAAGTCTGTAAAAATATACCTTCATACTCCTCAAGAAGCTCCCTCCGAAGTCGTAAGACATTGGTCAGACTATATTTTCAAGGAACAACTGAATGGAGAGTCTGACCTCAAACCCTCTTGATTGAAAAAAAAGGGTTTTTTTTTTTTTCAACACATTATACAACACACAAGATACATTCTATTCACCTTGCAAGGAGTAGTACCTCAACTCAAATACATCAAAACTATACCATTAAACAGCAGAATAATTTAGAATTACGTCTTATCCAAAATATGACTATAAACCTGTTTGCATGTATTTTCAACACAAAATTTCATCCTATGGCTACAATGAAAACCAGTTCTAGCAAGGTGACCCATAGCCGTATCATACTTTCCTAACTTAGATACATTATAAAGTCTTAAGTGCACTTCAATATTCACGATAAACAACAAACTGGATTCACTCACCACTCACTGACGTATTGTTGCGTTGTCTGACCTTGCTTTTATCCACAACCAACTTCATATCTTTTGTCATATCCATCCACTACTCCTTTTGCATTAACCTCTGCATTTTGAGAAACAAATCTGATTTCTGTGCAGCCAATTTGACCATATGAAACAAATCCAAATGAGCTTATAAAAATCTCTATAGTATTAACTGATATGAGATTAGACCAAAAATGTGTTTTTCCATCACAAGGTAAAAGTGTTTGTGTCCCCCAACCAATCATAGCAGTGTTGCCATATATAGTATGATACATTAATTGTGTTGATTCATGCCATATTTTTTTTTTCAAGCCAAAAAATGCAGTTTAGTGTAGTGCTGAGCTGAACTGTAATAAAACAGTTTCAAAAATGAGAAAGAAAAAACAGCATAAATAAGAAAGTGTTGTCGCGCTTAGTGATTGTCAGAAGTATTTTATAAAACTATTTTAATATTGCTTCTAGCGATGCGAATTTGTTGCCATATTGTGTAGTAAAGTGAGAAAAGATAAAAAAATTGGAATTGTATATATGATTTTGTATTTACCCTTATGGAGGGTGTGCACCTTGTACGTAACTTCTATGAAAAGTACAGAGAAACAAATTCCTTCTACTTGGGAAAGTTGAAGTTATTGAACAATAATTTAATGTGTAATAATAAGCTAAATATGTTACAAACAAACTTTTAAATGTATTACTATTAGGAAAAATTATCTTGATTATTGCATCATCTTTAAACTCGTTGCTATATGCAGAAATACACAGACTACATGAGTTCAGAGAAAAATGTCAGATTTGGAAACCTTAAAAGGCTGCAGTACTTGGATATAGGTAATAATAAGTCACTAGCTTTGTAACTCTTGTTTATTTTATGCAAGACATGTTATTAGGTATAATGAATGTTTTGAACATAATTCAGTTTATTAGTATTAAGAATAAGAACAGTGTTGATTTGAAACTAAAAAACCTTTTTCTTAGATGCAGTTTAAAAAACAATTTATTTCAAATACATAAATACATTTCAATAAATTTAGGAATAATCCAGTTAAATTTCAGTTAAGCTCAATTTATCACAAAATTCAATTTTTTGGGTTTTGCCCTAGATAGATGGTGGGTACAATAATGTTCCCTGTCAACAAAACAATATTTTTTTTAATAAACAAAAAAGGAATATCGTTAAGATAATCTAACCAAATTCAAGTTAATTTATCAAACTCTATTTGAAAAAGTACATAAAACTTGTATGCGAATTCTTTAGCAGCAACATTGTTAATAAAATAAATATATTTTACTTTAGTATGTCGACGTTCAATGTATACACTAAAATTAAGATAATATTTTTAGACAAAATTTTACTAATGTAGGCTAATCTAACGTCAATAATTGTGAACAAATGACAATTTTCTTTTTTATTATCAGTAAAAAGAAATTGCACCAATCAAATGTAAATCTGTTGGGTCTACGTTGTTTCATTGTTAATTGGGCTTTCTCTTTTAAAGTAAAGGTAAATTGAATAATGATAAAATCAATATATATATATATATATATATATATATATATGGACTATTTCTTTTATACAAAAAATTTTGATGACTTACTTTAGTTTTTAATACCAATGGTTCATTTTAGAGAAGCGAAATTCCTATTAATTAAGATATATTGAATAATCACATTTTCTATCAATGAAAAAAGTATGTGAACAATTTCTTTTTTGACACGTGTAAAAACATTATTTTATCAACTAATTTTGAATAATTATTATAATAAATTTAGATAGTTATTAAAATTTTAAAAAATATTACATTATAATTTATATAATTAGTCATAAAATGCAAATTTAATAATTAAGGAAGGATTTATTATAAAAATTTTATACAGTATTCTGATGTTGGGGGATTTCATTGTCTCTATGTTCTGTTTACAAATGGAGTACATTAATAAGAGTTAATAATTAATTTATTTATACTTATATCAACTTCATAAATTATTTATAATATAAAATTTATTTTACTTTATATATATTAATTTAATTATATATTAGAGATAATTATTATAAGAGATACCATGAAACAATAAAAATAAATGAAACTTTTCTTTCTACTGCACTAAAAGACTAAATTCCCGCGTTTAAGATGTACCAAAAATGGAGAAGAGGTTTTGGTTGAATCCATTCAGCATGAGTTATTTGGGTAGAGTCCAATAAAAACAGAGACACATAAGCATAACTCTCAATTTAAACACCTGTCAAAATCATGGCTATGGAACCACGTATTTCAATCAGAGACGAAACCCTCGCTATATAAGCATCGCTTTACACTCAGACTTGCCGCACCAGCAAAAATTCCTTCTACTCAGTAGCATCATTTTCACCCTGTGCCTCTTAAACTTCCCAATTCCCCAAATCCTAAATGACTAAGGGCAAAGTTATCGAAATCTCCGACAGTGAAACCGAAAGCAGCACTGGCAGCAGTAGCAGCACCAACAACATCGCTATCCGACCTTCAATTCACTTCAAACGAACAACAAATAAGCCAACCTATCACCACCGTTCCGCACCACCACCACCACCCTCCCCACCACAACCAAACAAACCTACTAAAACCGCTGCAAGTGTTGTTCCTCCACCATCTCCACCAAATCCTCGCCGAGCTTTTGCACATGTGATTCGCTCCCTACCAACTTCAAACCCTAGCATGGTGCCGATCCCACAACGACCACCAGCGTTGCAGATCCACAATAACGCTGGTGGAAGTGGGGTCCACCAACAGCACCGTCACCATCCTTATCAGAGGCAGATCAATCACCCTCCACAGAGAACCGTGGATTTTCTGACTCAACTGGAGGCAAACCTTTCGGAACCTGCTCAAGTTCCGTGGGAGGACCCTCCGACCAGTGAAATGCTAGCGGAATGGGCATCCTCACTTACACTTGGAAATGGAAGGAGGAAGCCTGTGGATTTGAAACTGAAGCTTCACTGAAGCTTAGGCTGGGGGTTAGGGTTTTTGACTGTAACCGTTGAATGGGGTGTGTGGACCTTCATTATTATTTCTCTTACTTTGCTCTTATTTCGATACTGTCTATGAAGTTGGTCGTCTTCAGTTCTTGTTGACTGTTCTGTCTGTATCGGATCTAGCGCGTCTTGTTGTTCGTTCTTTCCAGTTTCTTCAATGTTGTTCTCGCCCCTTTTATTAATTAAATGTTGTTCCTTTGGTCAATCTTTAGTTTTTGTTTCTTTTGGTGAGACAGTGAGTGGAGTTTGCTCTAAATTTTAATCTATCCATGAAATTTTATGAAACTAAAGACATTAAAGTAATTCAATTGATCAATATGTCTCTGAATAAACAATAAGCTTGCCCTATGTGTGTTCTTGCAGCGTTAATCGTAAAGACTTAATCTTGAAATTCTAGGTTTTTATAAATATATATTTATATATATAATTACCATTATTGTTATAATTATTGAAGCTTCCTAAAATTTAAAACTTCAGAACAAGCTTCGTAAATAATGCCATTTTTTTTTTTTATAATTGGTTCTTATAATAAAAAAAATTATAAGAAATAATGTTGTATAATTCAATCCTGTGACTTCTATCTATTTCTCTATGTAATAGATATTTGTGTAAGAAGTTTATAGATGTTAGAGTATCCTTTGTACTCTTTTATCAATAAAACTCGTTTATTTATTAATATATTAATTAATAATAATAAATAATATAAGTTATTTCTTTTCATTTATATATGATTTTGATATTAGATTATAATATTATATTAAAAATAGATTTTAAATTTAAATTATTTTAATAAATACTATTTTATATATAGTAAATATAACTAACATAACAATTAAAATTTAGAACTTTGAAACTGCCAAATATTATAAAACGTACTGTAGATATGGTGAGCATTTTGATGATGATCATTCTAGAAAAAAAAAAAAACGCATGTTAATTGTTACTTGTTAGTCCAATGGAGGATGTTGAATTTAGTAGCTAGGAATCTATCCAAGAAAACTTGCATTATACATTTCTTCCCGAACACAACGAATCTGATTGAGCTCCACTAGTTTTAAGAATGAGAAATTAAAAGCTTATGCTATTGGCTTCATTCATTTATAATATATAAATCATTCAGTTTGAAAATAAAAGTTATAGATTTTATTTTAATTATTACTTTTTTAATTGAATGGTCTATAATATTAATTCATTTTAATTATCAAATTAAAAATAATAATGATAAGTATTAAAAATAATAATGACAAGTAAAAATAATAATAATGATAAGTAAAAATAATAATAATGATAAGTATTAAGGATAATAATGATTTAAAAATAACTTACTCT
This sequence comes from Macrotyloma uniflorum, assembly GCA_016859785.1. Taxonomy (NCBI): domain Eukaryota; kingdom Viridiplantae; phylum Streptophyta; class Magnoliopsida; order Fabales; family Fabaceae; genus Macrotyloma; species Macrotyloma uniflorum. Next base: position 8,029,808 of record BDMB01000004.1, read on the forward strand.
TCGTCATTATTATTTATTATCTTGTAATTTAATAATTAAAATAATTAATAATTTAAAGTATTGGATTATTAAAAAATAATGATAAAATAAGAATAAATTTTTAATTTTTATTCTTAAATAATAATAATAAATTAATTATTACTATTAATAATATATAAAATAGTTAATTATTTTAATTTTATAAATATAAAAAAAAATAGTTCATTTATGATCTTATAAAATAATCCAATTCATTTCATTTTAAAAAATCTTATAACCCATCTGTCAATATATAGTTTTGGTTAGATATGGATATCAAATTATTCATTTAAAAGTTATAGTAAAGTTTCAATTTTTTTTTTCCTTCTTTTGCTTTTGTTTTAATTTTGATGAAAATTTGTCCCTAAATTCTTTCCTCTTATGAAGACAATTTTCTATATACTATGGATGTTTGCTCCTACCTATGACTATCATAAAATAATAGAGTCAAATATATTATTCTTTCTTAAAAAGAAGTGAATAATACATTATTTTTTATTTTAAAATAAAATATATAGTCTAATTCATTGAAAGTTATAAATAGAGAATATTACTATATTTGAATTTTTTTTCTAATTTTTTGTTATTTTCTATAAAAAAAATTATTACCAAAATATATTTTACACATATTTACAAATTTTTTATTAAATATATAAATTTGTTACATTTAATTAATATAATTAATTCTACTATATTTTTTAAACTAAAATACTCTCACACAACTGACCCAACCCATAAACGCGTATTAATTAATGTTATAACTGTTATATATACATCAAATTAAGTATTAATTATTATAGTTAATAAATGCAATGTATAATTAATATTAATAATATTAATAATATTATTGAATATAATTTATCTATTAAATTGAATATATTAAAATAATTATTTTATACTTTTATTTATTGAATTATATATATATATAACTATTAGGAATGTATATTTATTCTTATTCATTATTCATTATAAAAGAAATAATTGTTTGTGGCACAAAAATCAGTTAGAAAACAAGTCAAAATTTGTTGCAAAATCGTTTTATGGCAAATAATATTTTCGTCACAAAAATGGATTTCCAAAATGTTTGTAATAGATATTTTCACTTTGTGACAGAAAAATATCATCACAAAATTCATCAAAAATTGAGATGACTTATTTTACCACAAACTTTTGTGACAATTTTCTTCATAACTAGAGAATGTATGGTTGATTTCCTTCATAACTAAAAAAAGTGTATTGTTGATTGAAGTAAGTATTTCTCACAATTTATGATAACTTACTCTATCACTAAATTTTTACAACTTTTTTTCTTACAAATTACAAGATTGTAGGAATATGTTTAATTTAAGGTAATGCATGGTCTTTTAAAGGGAGCATATAATAGCTTAAAACAATTTTTTACAGTCCTTTACTAAATTAATTACAATTTTTAATTTAAAAATTTAGTGTCAAAAAATTTGATCCTAGTAATATTAACAGGTTTAACTTTCTAGTTATTTACAATTATTTTACCTACTTGAAAAATATAAATACTTTATCAATCTCAAAAGATAAAAAGTAAACAACAAATAGCATAATAATATGCATGTATCTATTTAATAATAAGTGATAAAATCCCTAGTTAATTATCAGTGTTGTACTTGAGTTTTAGTTAACATCATTATTACTATATTAGTCTTTCGGAAGAGATCGTTTGTGATAGAATTTTTATAGACAGTACTTTTTATTATAAAATACTTTTTGAGATAAGTTGTTACAAATTTAACATAAATTTCATAGAGTTCGTCAGAAATTTTGACAGACTTTCATCCATCACAAAAATTATCTTTTAATAAAAACATTGTTTAGAAAAACTTTTAAATAAAAGAATTATTAGAAAAATAATATAAAAATTAATTTTTAAATACATTAAAATTAGCTTACTTACAAATTTAAAATAAAAAATTGAAATAGCATAAACACATTAAAATAAAAATTTGAATTATAATAGTAATTAAAATATTAAAAATTATTTTCGTATTATTTAAATACGTTTCGAAGAAAAATATCTGAATCATAATATTAAATTTACAAACAAAATTTTGTATAAATTTAAGAAAAGTGAAACTATATAAACAAAACACAAGTTTTTATAATTTTAACATTATTTTATATAGCTTTCTATTTAACATATTATCTTATATGTATTTATATTTATGATTATTTGACACATAAATTTAAATTATATTATTTATATAATATTGAAATAATATAATAATAATTTAAATATTTTTAAGATATTAATTATAATTTTAAAATATTATATTTTTTATAATATAATATTTTTTATCCTATGATATGGATCAGACTAGACGGGATTAAATCAATGTGAAATCATATATATTAAATTAATATATTTAATTAATATTTTTAACATACTATTTAAATAAATATGTATACAAACTGATTTTTGTATAGAAACCTGTTTTTTTTCCCTATTATATAATATTAATTATATTTATTAAATATATAAGTACTTCGTATTAATATTTATTAAATATTATATTCATTAAATATAAAAAATTTATTAAATTTAGTAAATGTAGTAAAAGTTATTAAATAATATATTTATTTAATATACAATATTTATTAAATGTAATTAATGTTATTATATGTTTATTATAACTATTTAAATAAATACTAGGACCCATGGCTCACTCCACATGTATGTTAGTCAAAACATAGGTAAATATAAATATTAAGGTGATAATTAATTAATATATTTATATGAAAAAGGATTGATTTATTTTAATAATAAATATAAAAAATATTTTTAACTTTTTTTAATTTAATAATTTAATAATTTAAAATAAATATTGATATTAATTATATTTAAATAATAATAATAATAATGAAAAATGAATAATCATTATATTTATTAAATATATCATTCTATTAATTTTAATAAAATTATTAAATATAATATATTTATTGATTTTAATAGATTTAATTCTACCATATGTATATTAAATGCTTATTAGAAAAATAAAATTATAAAATATGATCAATTTTTTCAGATAAATATTCTAGCATATATTTATTGATCTTAGTACGTTCATTTTTTTCAGATAATTAGAAAAATAAAATTATAAAGTATGATCAATTTTTTTTAAGAAACAAAAAATTAAGTGATGATAAAATTTTATTTTTTTATTTAACCCAGTTTAAAATTAAAATTCATTTATTTTTTTATTGAATAAATATCAGCGTGATAGAAAAATCCTAGTTTGTGAAATTTTTTTTAGTGAAAGTATAAAGCATGTAAAAGTATGGTTAATAATAATCTGTGATTAATTTTATTTTATAAATGATTAAAAGTGAATAAATATAATTAAATAATAACATTATATATATGATTAGAAGAGTCATGATATTATTGAAATATTTAATGATAGTTAACTTTATTTGACAAGTTTATTAAAATAATGTTACAAGTTATTGACTATTACACATGATAAATTAAACATGTAAATATAGTTAAGACTTAGTATTTGGTTGAAATTAGTCTGAATGGGAGGAGTAAGGAAGATGGTTTGAGAGAAACATGTTTGAAGGTAACCATGGCATGAAATACAGAGGACAGATGAATCCTAGCCTTACTAGTCAATATTATGTTCAACATACTCATTCATTAATACCCATGGAGATTATTTTTCAAAGATATTTATTTTTATAAAGAGTTTTAAATTTTTTAAGATAAAATATAGTTAAGATAGGAAAATTAAAAAAGAAAAAATTATTAAAGTAATTTACTTATTTAAAAATATAAAATTTTAAATTTCATCTAAGAATAAGATTTTTTTTTTTTTTATATTTATATCCTTTTTCTTCGTATTTTCTATTCTATCAAAGCGTTGTTCGTAGCAATGTTCACTTCATCTCAATTAGAATGTTCTTGATTACTGGAACGTCCTCGATATTGATTGCTTAAGATTAAAATAATTTTTAATTAAATAATTTTTTTTTTCAAAATCCATGGTCAAATTAAAAATTCCTTTTATATATATTATATATACAAATTTTATTAATCTAAATTATATGATGTCTTATTCACATAAATCAAATTTGACATTATATATATAAATAATTCAAGTGTTAGATGGAGATAATTTAATTTTTATTTAAAATGATTAACAATTTATAAAAGTGTATTAATATAATTTGTAAAAAATAACAAAAATGAAGTTTATATTCTACTTACATAGATATCATATTTAATTAATGTAAATTTTTTAATCATCTATATTATATATATATATATATATAAATAGTAGAATTAAATTATTTTATCTAGAATTTGGAATTTAAAAAACTTAGTTTACTTAAATAAAATATTTTAAAATTTTTCATACAAATAGAAGATAAAGGAGTTGTGCGATTTTCTGAAATTTGTAATGGGAAATTTGATAATTTGAATCAGATTGATCTCTTTCTGTTGAAGAGAAGGAAAGGAGAGAGAGAAGGGAATATATCTTATTATATTGAAATGAAGTGCAGGGTGAGCATTTAGACGCCCATGCAATACAGTGCCATGCAGAGAAAGGTGAGAGAGAAAAACCCTAGATGGACTATTTTCTGCAGTCACACAAGAAGTACATTGAACACTAGACTTCTCTTCTCGCTCGTAAATTCATAAAGGGGTGGTGACCTAGCAAAAGAAACTTATAGTCTAAGTTAGATTTTTTACCTTCATTCGGAGTACGAGGAGGTTCGATCTTAGATCTTATCCAGTCGGAAATAGTTAAAAGGTTTAACTGACAGTAATAATGTTATTGAAAGATACAGCATTGGATAGAGGAATATATAAAGTTTTTCATCATGTGATTGGATTTTAAATTATGTTGATCTTGATTGTTGAAGGTCTTGATTAACTATATTTTCATGCTTGAGATAATACTATTAGTTGACATGAAATGCAATTTTACAGTATATTATTGTTTTATCAATCAAAGTTGAAATATATGGTGACTACATAACCATTGAAAGAAAAGTCCTAATTTAAAGGTTTAATTGATGATCTTGGTGTAAGTAAAAATGACGTTGCTATGTTTTGTAATAATAAAAAATACCGCTCACTTTTCAAATAGTCAAAATTATCATGAGAGGACAAATCACAATGATGCTAGCATGCATTAAAGTCACCAGACAGAGATGTGTGATGGTAAAAAATTACCACTTTTAATAATCGAACATATAATGACTAACGTTCTTTTAAGTAAAACTCAAACATTGTTTGGATTGGTGTTGCGATTACTAAATCAATATTATAAAGGATTAATGTTAAATAAATACATACTTTCTGTTGGAGATTGATTAGTTGAATATGATTTAGTACATGGTTAATTTGTATCATCAACCATGGATGATTTAGGTTAGAAATACACGATTACCAATCATTATTAGACCTCTACTTTCACATAAATATGAGGGGCGAAAAATTGTAGATTTCAATTCAGAATGCATAAGGGAATGTAGAAAACAATATTTGTATCACTTGTATCTTGTCTAGTTAATATTTTTTGGTAAAAAACATTTTCTACAACAAATTGTATTATATATTTTGAAGGTATTTTACCTGGAATCCCACTTCCCAACCGGCCTCTCGTGGACAAATACTTTAACAGCCCTGGCTGTGTTTGGAGGACCTCAACCAGCCGTATTTTGCTCAGTCTAGGTGCGTTATTATAATTAATATTATGCTCTATAATATACTATTATTATTTATTATGTCCTCCAATTAACACCAAAATTAAGGGTAAAGGGATACAAGCGCGAATTTAAATTATTAATGGAAATTTGAACCCGGTATTACTTTCCATGCTTTAAACGTCATTCCTCTATAGATGCCAACCAAATAAAAACCAAAACCAATTTAGCTCAACACTTGGAAGAATAGAGGTAAGAATGAAAGGGAGGAGGGATGCGATGCGAGTCAAGCAACTAAAATTTGGCTATACAAATTGGACCCTTGCTGCGGACCAAAAGGACAAGGGATGGAGGGGGAAGAGAATAGCACACTTTTCTGTGAACAACAATCTTTACACACCTCTCTCTCAAACCACACTCCTATTGAAAGAAAATTGTAATAATGGATCCACTCAAAAGCCACTATTACAAAATCACATCAAACATCAAAACCATCCAGCAGCAAACTCTCTCTAGTCGACCCTGAAACATCAGTTTCAGCTCCTTGTGACTTTTTAAGCTTTGCCACAAGGACCCACATGTTGGCAAGTTCATTTTCCAGGTATGCTTCTCTTTGCTTTGACTCCTCAATCTTTTTTTGAAGTTCGGCCTCTTTCTGATCTTTCTCTAAAAGGGCAGCTTCATATGAAAGTTCCCTTTCTTTGCTCAGGGCTAATTCTCTCTTGACATTCGTGTTTGATCCACCCTGATCATTTCGTCTAATTCTAACATGACTTTCTCTTCGTCCATTTTGAACTGTGCCACTAGTTCTACGTTCAGTGGTTGAATTCTTGGGTGCACCTAGCTCAGCAGCTAGTCTCTCGTTCTGGTTCATAAGTTTGGCAACTTCTTCTGACAGTGCCTTAAGCTCAACAGCAGCAGCAGAAGCAAGCCCTTTAGCATATGAACTCTCTTCTGCCAATTTCTGATTTCTAAATTCTAACTGTTCCTTTGATTCCGTTAGTTCTGCCACTCTCTGCTTCAGCTCCTCTATCTCAGTTATCTAATTAAGTGCACAAGATCAGTGGAAATGATGACTTCACTGTATACAAAATACTTTATGCCATCTTAAGTGCACGTTTGGTTTGACGTTTGGATTAAGTCAAACGTAACAGGTCTAAGACTCCAAACGACAAACGAAACACACACGAAGATAAATTGACTACACGCAGGATAGATGATAGTTAGAAATAATCAATCACTTCATAGACATTTATTGTCTCAGGTATAATGTAGATATTAGTTTTCACTTTTCGGTGCGTAAAAATTGAAACTTGATAACTATTTTTAAAGGTATAAAACAAAACCCAAATGGGAGTTAGAGATACAAAGTCTACTTTGGATACAAAGATAGAAATGTTTTTATAGTTTTTTAACTGGAAAAAATATATATTTAAATATTTTCAATAGAAAAAAATCTCAAATACTCTTTTAGCATGTTTTTATAATTTTTTAACTGGAAAAAATATATATTTAAATATTTTCAATAGAAAAAAATCTCAAATACTCTTTTAGCATGTTTTTATAATTTTTTAACTGGAAAAAATATATATTTAAATATTTTCAATAGAAAAAAATCTCAAATACTCTTCTAGCATGTTTTTATAATTTTTTAACTGGAAAAAATATATATTTAAATATTTTCAATAGAAAAAAATCTCAAATACTCTTTTAGCATGTATCCAAACAGACCCTTAACCAATTTTAGATTACACTTTTCAATTTCTTGTCAGAAATAACTAACAATCCTGTGCTTTACCAAATATTGGAAGCATTTGAATCATGAGTCCATTCCAACCTTTTCAAACTATGGGGCTGTAGACAGGCTGAGGTTTTGATGTACATATCATATCTTGACCATGGGATCATGCACGTCGCCTAAGATTAGAACATAACGTCAAGTTGTGATTTAAAGTAATTTCTAATCTTGATTATTCGTGGTAGATCCAACAGTTAAATCTTTGCCCAGTGATAATAAAGTTAAAAACAAGTAGTTTTCAATGATTAGTGTATCACTCATAAGAACATTATATGCATCTTTTTATGGGAAATTGCTAGAAAAGTAATCACAGACACAGGAGTGCAAGACTAAAAACTGTAAGAGCACCCAACAAACAAAGATTGAACAAGGGAAAATATATACCTGTGCTTGCAAATGAATCCCATCATTAGAATTGTTTATCATCATATTCCCCTCGTCAAGGTGAATTTCACCACGATAATCTTTGGATATAGAGAAATTTTGTGAATGGTTGACAACAGGGCTGAAATTTCTCAACTCCAATGCATCTGTAAGTTGCTGTTTCAGAGAGGCAATCGTTTCTTGCTGGCTTTCACATTCACAAATCTGATAATCCCATTACTCCCTTAGCTAAGAACATGACAAAACGATATAATAAGTATTTAAAAAAAAAGTTTATGCTAGATATTTCACCTTCTGATTAAGCTGTTCTTGAATTACTCGATTATCTGCTGCTTTGACCTGAATTAGCACAATAATGTGCATCAGTTAATACCGGGTTCATCTAAAAGAAACTGAGTAAGGCCACATGTTCATGCACTGATAGAAATTTTAGAAGTTGAAACGTCTATGCTACATAATCATACAAGAACCCTACTGCTGTCTTGCATGATCAGAAACATGGCTTGAAAAATATTGATTATATCAAGTTGTTGATATAACTAAAATGTATCTTTTGTTCTGATAGGAAACTACTACAATATAATTTTATTTAAAAGCCAATAAAATGGATTTGACCACCCATATGTTCCACAAAAAAAGACTACTGGGTGCTACTTTTCAATTCAGTTCCATCTGGACTTTCTGTCCAAGGCAATGATATGTTGGCAAAAATTAGCAAGATGTAAATAACTGTCACCTCGAGCTCAAAGGATTTCTCATTTAACTGTGCCATCAGCTCAGCAACAGTCTGTTGTACAAATCAAGAATTAGGCTCGAGTAAAACCAAGTGAAACAAAGCAATAATGATCCCTAATGAACATACCTGCAATGCTCCTGACTGTTCTGTCTTATCTGAAGTAATGAAAGAATTAGAAATTTGTTTTTCCAGCAAATCTATTTGTTCACTCTTAGCTGTAATTTCATCTTTCAAATTTTTCATCTCCACCTTGGTATGAATTACACAAAATTTTCAGCCATAATAGTCAGAGTAATAACACTAATCACTCAAATAAACACATTTAGATCTATATAGACATAGAGGAGTTGGAAACCTACATGAATCTGACCATTCTGAGGATTTCTTGTTGCTTCATCCGACAGCCTCTTCAAAGCACTTGAATGAAGTGCCACTTCTCCAGATAAAATCTTGTGCTGCTCCCTCAGAAGATCAATCTGATCCACTGATTTGATGCTTGTCTAGAAATTAAAGCCAAATGTGACATCTAATGAGGTAAAAAGATAGATGTCCATATAATATATACTCATCACACATCATTTTGCCAAGAACATAACAGTCACATATCCTCCATTTTTCTTCATTCTAATATCTATATTTTCCCACAAATAACAGCGACTTGATAGATATTTCATACTCTGAAGGTAACCCAGGGCTACTATTTTAGGTCTGTACATTGAAACTTCAACAAACAAGTAAAATGAGACGAACAGATGAAGTAGTGTAATAATTGAAAACAAGAGGAGGTACAACTGACCACAAAACCAAATAAACAATGTTAGACACTGAAACATTTTTGGCTAGACAAGGACATTTATTGACTGAGCTGCACTTGAGGGTAAAACTGGAGACCAAAAATTAGGTTTTTCGGGTGGTTTTCAAAACATTTAAGTGAATTTTGACATGACAACCGCTTTACAGTTTTTTGAAATATGAAATTTTCCAAATGCTCGAAATTGGCATTTTTCATCAAAGTTACAGTAAGAAACATAAATAACAGTCCATTACATACCAAAGGAGTCTCTTGCCCCAATAAACTGTCCTCGTGAATATATTTATCCTCTCTTGCTTCTGATGCTAGATCAGCAGAGGGAGAGCTCTCTGCAGGTTGAGAATGAGAAAGTCTGGACTCCACATGATTACTACTTTCTGCTTGAGGTGTAGAAGGTGTGCTAGTAGATTTCGCTCCACTAGATTTATCACTTGTGCCTGTCAAGGCACTATCTCGTTTCTGATAAAAATAGTGAAAGAAACTAGCTTAAGCAAATAGAAATCAATTTTCAAGTACCCAAAATGAAAAGATCCATTATTTATACAGCTAAGGTTAATGCATTCCAATTGTGTAATATAAAATAATTTCTGTATCTGCACCTAACAGCTTAAGCTCAAGGGATAGTTAGTTCATGACACCATTTTCCAAAGTTGCATTAAGAATAAACGAACACTACCAAAGACTAAAGAAAAAGCCAATGGTAAACCAGTTTGCTACAATATTTTAAATAAAAGGGCTACAGATTATTTTAGGTTCTAGATTGCTAAATTACGTAGAGTGGTAAAGAATGGGTAGCTTAGAACAAATAAGAGGACCCGTCAAATAATTCTGATAGGTTAAAAGAAAACGGAAGAAAAAGAATCCAAATCAAGCCTCATAATCAATAGATGCAAGCTCTACAACTTGAAAAAACAAAAACATATTTCTATCATGTAATAAAAATTCCTATCATCAGCAAACAACAATGGAGTGATGGGCAACTTACACGTAACTTCAACCAATTTAGTAGGCCATGTTTTTTCATCTTTTTCTCGCCCTTAAGAGAATCATCAGCCATTGCAGAATTTTCCTCCAGATTAACATACAAATCAACGTTTTCCTCATCTAAGACTAAATCCCGCCTTTTGTATGGAAGGTATGCCAGCTGAAAACATAACCGAAATTAAAAAACAGTGAAGGGAATGAAAGTAATATAAAATCCTAGTATTTAGAAAAAAAGGAGAGAAAGTTGACGCAACATGAGTAATACCTCCTCTTCCCCGAAGGAGTGTCTTCTACGAGGACCAGGTCTGTTAGAAAATCTTGTAGATGGTGATGCTTTTGTGGAGACCAAAATTAACTTAGTCAACCGTTGAATTCTGCCTAGCAAAGCAGCTTTAGCATCTTCTTCTTGTTCCAATCTGGATTGCAACTTAACTTGACCATCTTCTAACTTAAATAATTGAAATTGAGAACCATTCAAGATCAGAATGCTAATTAGAGAATACCCAGGAACCCAATGTGCAGCAAATTTATTTCACAATTATTAAGTAAACTCATTTCCAAATCGTACATTATAATTTATACCTTTTAGAATTTAATCAAAATGCGTATGATATTTACACAGGGTTCACTTGGGTACTGCACCAAAATTAGGAAGTACATACTACATTTCTCTAAAATTATAGACTTTTATATTAAATGTTACATACTAAAATAATAAAAGTTATAGACTGAATAATGGAAGCTACTGGATTTTATTGCCAAGTTTATAACTTTTATTACTAAGGCTTGTGATTTTTAGGTTTAATTACTCATTTGGTCCCTATAGTTGAAAAAATTTCACCTTTTTAGTCCATATATTTAAAAATCATCTTTTCTAATCCTCTTATGCATACCTTTTTTAATCACTTTTATCCCAATGAGTTTAGATGGTAAGGACTAAAAGAAGTTGAAAATGATATCTATAGGGACTAAAAGAAGTTGAAAATGATATCTATAGGGACTAAAAGGGATTAAAATAGTACGTGAATGTAGTTAAAACAAATGATTTTTAAATATAAGGATTAAAAGATAAAGTTTGTGCAGCTTAAATGCTAAATGTGTAATTAAACCTAATTTTATTAATTAAAGTAATTTTACAAAAGTGGTATGCTCGACTTCTAGGAAAGCATAATTTTGAAATCCAATGCGTGTGTGTATATATATATATATATATATTCAACCACCGAATCATGTGATATTATCTTGATGATCATGCATGTCAAATTTTAGATAATTGAACATTCATAGATGTTTAGTTTACAGCCAACATTTACTTATATTCTGAAATGAAAAAACCAAATTTTTTTTAAGTGATCATGTCGCATAAGTTAACATTTAATATTGACCATCCATGTTTGCTTGTATGGTCCAAATTTATAATGCTCATTTGTCACAAGGAAAAAGAGTCTCATTTGAGAGAGAGTCCTGACAATCAAATAAAATAAAAGACCATGATTTACATATAACATCACCTACCTTCTGTTTTAGGAGCTCAATGTCATGATCCCCAGTATCTTTTGGTTGAACTGTGACAATACCTTTCTTTAATTGTTCCAATTCCTCCTTTAAGCATTGAATCTCTTGTTGGTATTTCTTGATAAGTGACTTCTCATCAATTATCTGCAGGTTTAATTAAAATTTTATAAAATTAATGAGAGAAAAGAAAGAACAGGGATAGAGCACTGAAGTAAAGAGAAGTCAACTCCATCTTGTTTCCAAAGTACACATATAATATCGAATTTTTAAAGATTAAACACCAACTACTGCACATATATTAAATCCCCCCATTTGAATATACGGAAGATATCTAATAATTTCTTGATTATATCATTACAGTTTAAAGTAATTTAGAGTATCTTACATTATCTCTTAGAATTAGTATTTAGTTTCCAAATATGTTCTCATTATCTCTCAGAATTGGTTTCCTCATTTCCTTATTATCTTGTGATTTCTTTCCTTATTAGTTGGGATTACACTCTACTATTAATATAATAAGGTACTAGAAAGTTTCCAAAATTATAGTTACCCCTAGTCTATATTAGTTGTGGCCTATCAAAGTTGGTTGCCAGAATATATAGAGAAAGGGGCTACTTCCAGAAGGACTGACCAAAAAGCTAAGAGAAGCATCTTTGAGTCTAGCAGCCAGGACGTCAGCTCTCAAGGGGTTGAGATCTCACTTGACTAGAGATATGACTAATTTAGTTCTTACAAAATTAGGACAAACCTCCTCTTCCCAGTTGATTTCATAAGGTTGAGTTACACGCTAAGCCCAAACACTAATAAGGGTTAGTGCTTTATGACTTGTAACACAGCACACCACAATGTTATACAGAATCTCTATTCATATGGGAGGGTGAGATAAAGAGGTTACTTTCTTTTAGAGGTTCTACTTCAGATAAATTTGCTAATCTATATTGGATCTGTCTGGACAAATTTACAGTAAGCACTTCTAAGAGAGAAAATAAGTATAAAAAATGAAATGAACTTCTAGATAAGCTAAAACTAATTTATCCATAAGTTAACTTCTGGAATCTCTCTCATATAACTTCTCTAAATTCTTATTTTTAATTTGTTCTTAAGATAATTGTAGCTTATGGAGAAACTCATTTCATTTTTCTCTTACTTTTCTCTTCTAGAATTGTTTATAGAGAAATTCATCCGAACATATACATTATTGATATGAAACGTTAGTCTAACCAATATCATACATGGAGGGAAGAACAATGGGAACTAGGGCATACTTGTTTCTCAGAAAGTCTTATCCTATGTATACTGTAGGACTATGTTATGAATAAGCTCAGCTTTTCTAACATAATACAAGTAATGAATTTGTGCAGAGAACAGATAAGCAGCTGTTTCTTGTTCTTTGTATTGTGTGCAAGTTGTACTCTGTCATTGATAGGAATACAATTCTGATTTAACCAAAAATGGTTATCAAATTTAACTTACCTTGTTTTGTGCTGCTCGTATTTCAATGTACTTTGCCCGGTGAGCAAACTTCAATGTGTTATGTGTCTCTTCCGTACTACTTGATGAAGGGGTTACGGTGCAAATAAGCTGTATTTAAAATGACAATAAGCTATTAGAATTGCTGATTTATGTTTAAGCATTTCTACCACAAAGAAATGTATAATATCTATGTTTCACAAATACATGCATGTATGTGCAAATATCTACATAACAGAAGCCTTACAGAAACACGTCCATGACCACTTAGCGAAGATTGAAGTACTCTAGTCAATTTGGAATCCCTATAAGGTATGTGACTAGCTTTATCTTCAGTCAATTTTGAAATAACCTGTGAAACAAAGATAATTACAATTCAATTAGGCATAAACACACGTCCTTGAATACAACAGCATCCAGTGAATTATCTATGCTTGGAAACCACTGCACATCAATGTACTATCATTCTATCAGTAGCAGAAAAAATCGTAAGTGGTTGCTGAACAACTTATGATGAAGAACTGAAAACATCCTAAAGTAAAGCAAGATATTGCACATCAAAATATGCTAAGAGAGAGCCCATAAAAAAAAGAGAAAGCCCAAAGTTTAGGATAAAAAAAGGAAGTCCTTGGAGAAAGTAAAAAAGGGTCAATGGTATAGGACAAAAGGATCTATGTATTTAACTACGGATAAAGCCCACAATGTTTTCAATTGAGAGGGAAGACTTGAGAAGGAGTCCATGCAGCATGTCCTATTTGAATTTAATATCAACTACCAATGCAAATATATTTTGCAAATCGAATGTAAAATGTAGTTGTGTTCACTTTCTCTTCTTTCCAAACATATTATGATGCTCCATTTGTACACGGTCATTTTTATTTTAATAAGAAAAAGATTATATTTTTCTCCTTTCTAAGCTTATTTTATTTTAAAAGAAATTGAATATTCTTTACCGGTTTTGAAAAATTCCGGAGGCAAATGGGAGAATGTCACATATTAATGAACAATTTTGTTATAAATAGAGGACTAAGCATTCTTTTGGTCAATCTGTGAAGTCTGAATTAAGTAACCTTCTGGATTTGCATATTCTTTTGTTACATAACTTTATGAGTTTAATTTTTATGTATTATTTTTACACTGGCAACCAATTAGAAATTAAATAGTCTATTTTTAAGTTTGGGAAGTTTACAGACCTATCAATCCAGATCAATGAAGTTCACGTGGATATTTAAGGAACTAAGAAAGTGAAGGGGGTGTCTGCGTACTTTCCCGATAACTTTTGTAATGATTTTGCTATAGATACTTTTACTAAAAATCCAGATTTTAATATAGCCAAATGTCAATTGATAACGTAGCCAACTCTGATGGGATAAGTCTTGGTTGGTTAAATAGCATCCTATTTAAATGTCACATATTTGACTCTTTCTGTTTATCAAAAAAGTATGCAAAAGCATCACATATTGGACTATTGAAATAGCAAAAGTTATTATAACATGATAAAGAAAAAGAAACAATTATAAGGATGTCAGAGTAAGCTAAGAAGCAAAGATACAATGAGTTTCAGGTACAATACATAACTGATCCGAAGATTGATTATTCTAAAAAATATAGGATACAAAATGTGTAAGATACATATCTTGATATGTATAAAAAATCCTAAAACATAACAAATATAAATTTGCAGTTTTGTAGACTATGCTTCTTAGACATTATTACCATAAAAAAAAAGTATAAGTTATTATAATCACAAATCACATTCCAAAGGGTTGAACAAGGTCAACTTTGTTGACTCTACAGTCAAAAGTCAATTATTTGACTTTTGTAAATGCATTCTCTTAGTCAAGGATTTATCCTCAACATCATGATTACTAATTTACACTTAATTTAAAATTCTAAAAGTTTGGATGTTACACAACACTTCGACTTTTAGTGGGGTTAATAGGACTAGAGATATGACCCAAGTAGTGCTTATAAGACTCGGGCAATCCTACAAACTAGTTTTACGAGGTTAAGTTACTCCTATTTATAAACAATAGCAATTGATTTATGATGATTATGATTTATAATCTTTTTTGTAATGGCAAAGAAGTTTGTCTTATTCTGGATTAGCAGAACTGAACTTATATATTTATGTTTTATGAATTTTTTATACATATTTTGATATGTATCTTACATGTATTGTATCTTGTATATTGTTCGATATCCCAAATCGCCTAGAGATAAGGTCATATTAGGGTATATTAGATGGGTGCAAACCTCACCTCATGAGTTGGTTTTATGAGGATGAGTTAGACTTAAAGTCTACTTCTAATATGGTATCAAAGTCTATCCTAATAAGATTGTTGGACCTATCGTTCCATTATCGGACCACCCATTAATATGTAGATCCACGTTTGAGTTGGGAGGTCTTGACGTGAGGGCGTGTGTTAGAGATCTCACATCGCCTATTAGGATATATTAGGCGAGTGCAAACCTCACCTCATGAGTTGGTTTTATGAGAATGAGTTAGACTCAAAGTCCATTTCTAATATAGTATCAGAGCCTATTCTAACAAGGTTGTTGGACCTATCGGGTCACTATCTGACCACCTATTAATATGTAGTAGATACACGTTCGAGTTGGGAGGTCTCGAAGTGAGGGGGTGTATTGGAGATCTCACATCGGTTAGAAATAAGGCCATATTAGGGTATATTAGGTGAGTGCAAACCTCACCTCATGTGACGGTTTTATGAGGATGAGTTAGGTTTAAAATCTACTTATAATACATATCGTATTTGTGCATTGTAACTAATGGCAAACAGAACATCGACAATCAAGTAGGGCTAAGCTAAAATCAAAGTTTAAGGCCTCACAGCTACAGCCATAATTCAAGTCATTACTGCCAAAGTTTAAGCTATTGCATTAAAACACATGAATGGTTTCACATCTAATGTGCCTCCTTACATAAAAAGCCTTTGGGCTTTGAAGCTTGGCAAATGCATAGGCCCACCCCACCTTGTGCTGAAATTTAACTTTTATATGAAAGAATGGGGGCAAAAAAGATTGACTCTAGATCACATGATCATAAAGGTTTTAGTTGTGAGGGAAAATGATAAGGACCCATTCCCAAATGGGCCAGCTGAGCCCGTGGCCCATGAAGGGAAATCTATTCCAAAACAACTACTGGTATATTCGCGAAGGAAGAGAGGAAAATACTGATGTGGCATGAGAAACGGGGGAAGGCAGTTAGAGGAGAGAGAAAGATAATAAAATGTGATTCTCTTATATAAGAATTATGGGTGAGGAGTGCGGGGGGTGGTTTTGGAGGTAGCAGAAACGTTTTGTTTCTTTCTAAGGAGCTTGGCTCTGGACAGTAGAGAATCTTTCTCTTGCTGTAATTGTTCTCTTGCAATTAATACAGAAATACAGGTCATTTTTCTCTCTTTTTATCGTTCCTTTTCTTACTAAGTTGTTAGGAACTGTAATAGAAAACAAATAAACAGTTTTGAATTGCGTTCTGGCATACAATGAGAAGAAAAGGTTTGAGACCTCACAGTTCCAAGTGTTAGAAGACTTTTATTGATATAAGATCCTTCTCTCCTTCTCATGCCAGTAGTTTCAGCTTTTGAGCTCTCAGAACCTGCTAGATCGATGAGATTCTGCAAGTATAAGTAAAATATTAAAAAATGCAAGAAACAAAAAATACATATGAAACACGATCACGAAATCATTACCCATCTTAAAGCAAATTCAATCAAAAAGTTTAAGTTGGTTACCAGTTGTGAAAGTGTTACTGCTTCTCCTTCGCTATTTTCGGCACATGGACTACTCTCTATAGTCTGTTACATAATGGTTTAGGATAACATAGATAACATACACATAAAAAGCAATTGATTAAAATAGATAACATCTTGATGTTTCATTTTCTTGTCCCTGAACTGCTCAAGGTCGATATTGATATCAAATCATTGATAATCTGGCTGAATATTTAGGATATATTTAATAATCCCCACCTCCCAGCAGGTCCTTATTTTAGAAAATAAAAGAACAATAATAAGGGGAATTCTCATCAAGATGTTTGGGGTTAGATAATGGTTTTTTTTTATTCAAGAGTTTTCCCGTGGTAATTCATTTGTTTACCGGGATAAATTACCAACTGCTTGGCTATAGTTGTAAGAATTAATTTGAATGAAAGAGGATATTCTTTCTATTTTCATTTTTGAAGTAGTACATCAACATCTATATATATAGAGAATCCTAGCCCTAAAGGAATATCTCTAGAATCTTCTAATAACTTCTAACCATTTCTAATTACAAAGAGATCTCTAGAATCTTCTAACAACTTCTAACCACTTCTACTTTCAAAGAGATCTCTAAAATCTTCTAACCACTTCTAATAATAATTACAAAGAGATCTCTAGAATATTCTAACAACTTCTAATAGTACATTTAATATCTTATTATCAACAGCTACATTATGTGCTTATTACATTTAAGTGATCTGGAGTAACTATAAGATGTAAACCCAACAAGTTCAACATAAACATCTATATAATTTGTACATAATATTAAGAACCATGTTGTTAAACAGACAAAACAGTATGATTCTTCCTTTAAGAAGGTATAAACCCACCAGGGTAAATATTGTATGGCTCCTGCTGCTGAGTAGGTTGAAGTTTGTGGACCCAACATGTCTGTGCTCTGTCATTAAATCGAAATTTTGTCAAGAATAGATAAAGGGACACATTAAATAACAAAACAGTGGGGCATCAGTAGGATTGCAAAAGAACCCAATTCTTATGATCATTCACATGACCAGTAAACAGTTTTATTTAGTTTTTATTATAAACAATATAACTACTTTTTGAGAAGACTAAATTTGTCAAATAATACACCTGGTTTAATGTGTAAGCATAACCAAATTCATTACAAAAGTAGTCAAACAAAGAATATTAAGGAGATGAGTGGGATAGCTTGTTTTCTCCCTCGCTCTTTACATAAATACTCAATTTCAAAAGTGTCTAAAATATAATTAATTAATTACAAAAGACAAAAGAAGAAAGCATAACAAAACCACTATATTATGGTACATGAAGGCAGTAAACTAAAGTAATCCACAAGTAAACAAACCTAGCAGGAATTTTTACCTTCTCCAGCTGCAATAAGGGACAGTGCATGAGCAGGTGAGAGTACAACCTCTTCCTTTATTCCCTCAACATAGGTGCCCTACATACGAATCAATGTACAAATGATACAGGCTTCCTTCGAAATACTTCTGTTTATAGAACTTTTAATATTTATTTCAACAACTATACGTCTGACTTTTGTTAATATGATGATGGCTTCAATTATATATACATTCTATATAAAGAAAGAACAATAAAGAAGGTTTATGAATCAAAATAAAGGAGTCATACCCATTAAAAAGTGTTAGGAACAGTGTCTGACAAACAATTTAGTTATTTATTATATAAAACATAAAAATACCATTTTGCCTCTAGATTCAAGTTTTAGCTTTCACTAGGTTTGACAACAAAATATAAATTTCTCTAAAACTTATCTCACTAATGTTTAAAACAGTAAAATCCAAGAATTGTTAATAATCATTCATTAAAGAAGATGGAGTATGTCATCATCTATAAACAAAAATTTTCTTTTGTGTCAAATGTCGCTGGGCTCAATTGACTGAGAAATGTACTAACCAATATATCAACAAGCTGAGAATGATAGATATCCATTCACCAGTTTGAAGGAGAGTATCGGAAAGTTTAATTGAGTAGAATATTTCCTTATCCATGTAATTGGCATTAATTTCCTAAACTTCATTCTTACTATTATCATGTAAAGATTTGTAGCCTAAAATCTCTATGTTATAATTTATTTTTCATCTAGATATATATGCTGTGTGTACCGCAAACAAACAAAAAAAAAAAAATATATACAATTTCAGTTCTCTTTTCAACTATGAATCAATTCAGAAAAAAGAATCTTCATTCATAATTTAGTGGCATAGAGATAAATAAGAAGGAAGAAAGATAAGGAAAGCTATTATCAGTACCTGAGCATCCTCTCTGATTCTTAAGTTCTGTCCTGCTGGATTTAACAAGTCATTAACCACCTAAATAAAAGGAAGCTTTGGGAATTGCATTAGTTAAATTTCTTTTCAGGGAAAGTCCTGAGGGAAATAGCTACGTCTATGGGAGGCAAAATCAACATGAACATAGCATCACAAGAAACAAACTAGATAGCAAGAAAGCCTACCTCATTGTAGATCTCCAAGTATGAAACTCGAAGGAGAAACTCTCGGTTTGGAGTCTGGTACACAAAAAAATGAGACTTTGTAATTTCTATAATAAAAGGTGCAACAAAGAGAATAGTATTTGACATACCTCTTGTATAATGCTAAAAGCATCCTTCACGGCAAGGGGTATAATTCCAGGGGATCTTTGATCACCCTGCAAAATATTAACTTATGAGCAAGAGGTATGATATGAACTAACGAGCATATAGTGCCACATCAACTAATCCAAATTCATACAAGAACTCAACACCATCAGCAATTGTCACAATAACAGATAATATTAATTAATTTATTATCAGATGATGTAGCATGACAGATTATTAAGTAGAAGAGAAGGAATGTAAAAGCTAAACAATTGTCTAAAGTCACATAATCAACTTCAGAGGCTTGCAGACTTAAACTTGTTCCATATATGTATAATATAATGGCAGCCAAACTCTGTACAAAGACCATCTTTACAGATCAATGTTTGGTAAGTTACAGCTTTGAACAAAATGATTTTAAGCTTGTTCAAGCAATGAAGATTTTGAATGAGCAAAATATAACAGTATCTAGCTCACTAACCTACCTGCTTCAGATCAGTGCAACTGTATGCTTCAAATATACCAGTTAACATGTTAACACCCAAGAGAAAATAACGATACTTTTATGCATTTATCAGAAGCAACAATTGAAAATTTTGCTATCCCAAATTAACATGCTACCTCTTATGGGATACTAAGATTTTCAGTACTTGTTATGCTCACTAACCTAAAATTAACAAATTCAATACCACAAGAAACAAATTAGAGAGTATAACAAATACTGAATTTTATTATTCCATAAGAGGTAGAACACTTATGACTGAAAATAACATCAGAAATAGAGTTTGTATTGAAAGCAGTTGCTCAATTTTAAGAGTACCAGAATCAGTCTTGACACCACACGACTACCAGAATTTTCAAATAACACAAGGAGTAGAATAGACGATAGCAGCAAAGAGAAATTGATGAAGTCTTTGAAGTTATAGCATATCCAGTATCCACTAGCAAGTTTTAACAAATTTAAACTAGAACAACCCATAAATATGAACAGTTTTAAAATAAACTGAATCTTAATGATCAGAAAGTGGTTATGCTATCCTGTAATTTTATATACTTGATAAGATACCAATGCTAAGAGTTGTAGCAGCAGCTGAAATCAAATATAGTTGCAAGTCTGTTGTGATAGTTCATCATGGGACCCAATACCCAAGTCCAGAAAAACCACGAAACTCAACAAAGAGACACAACCTTAAGATACCAACCCACCAATAATATACCAATGAATTGAGTGTGGTTTAAAGTTTAATAACCTTATGTAGCAAGACATTCAAAGATTATAAAAACCATAATATGTAAACTTATCATAAACAAGCAGAACAAAAGATGAAGGTAGAAAATAAAGTGTGTTCTCACATGCATTGTGTGAGTCTTCCCACTGCTTGTTACCCCATATGCAAATACCGTACCTGTATGAAAACCAGAGAGGAGTTCATACGTTAATTACTCAATATGCCAGTTATGTAAGTGAAAAATAATCTAGAAGTTACTCAGCCAAATATTTCTCTATGGAAACTGATTGCTATGGTGTCAATCTCAAACATCTAGGGATTACATCATGATCTGGCTAACAGGCTAACCAAACATGGTTTGCAACATTATTTTATATTGTAAGAGTGATCAAGAAAGCCAAATGATATGACATCTATGCAAAAGGATCAAAATTGTATGGATGGCATTGTCCCTCCGGAAACTAAAAGGTATTCAATATATATCTGATTTTTTTCATTTTCAACAACTAAAATATGGACATCTGTGACTAAAATTGCTCCTAAATCTTTTAATGCAACTCTAGCAAAGTCAAAATAACAATTTTAATTTTAAATGAGTATCAGTATCTAGCTAAGAGTTAATCAACCACATCAAAATACAATAATCATATTACAAATACCTAATTAGTTGACATATGATCAAGATTCAGTATTATTTCTAATACACCCAAAATGTGATCTGCATTTTTTCAAGGAATCAGGATGACTTGATTAAAGCAAGAATAGATTTTGTTCTTTGACTGCACTAAAGTTCAATTTGTTAATTACCATTGATGCCGTCCATAGCACCACTAACGACATGCTGAGCAGCAACATCATAGACCTGACGAGTTGTGGTTGTGGGACCAAAGACACGATCTAGAAAAAAAAATAACAGTTCAATACAAAGCATAGGAAAATGAGGATATAGAGGGGACTATTTATTGGGAATGAAATGTACATTACATGATGATCCATTGAATTTGCAATAAATGTACAATTTCCATGCCATTTGAAATCTTTCTATCTCAAATACGATCATGACATCTTTGTGAATATCATTACTCTGCCTATGTCATGAACACCGGGAGAACTATTAATAAAGATCTTGTAGTTTTACAGAAGTTTTGGATTTTGTTAGGCAGAACCCGATGGCTAAAATTGATCCCTGTACTACAGCTCTATTGTTATCGGCTATTTTTTTTTGTTCGCTTTAAAATTATTGTAATAAATAATGTTAGCCAGAATTAATATAGATTAGATTCTGAACTCTGTTGCTAATTTGGTAGGATGCCTACTGCAAGTCCTCAAATAGCATTTTCTCAGTAGTGCATCCTATGTTAAGACATTCTCAACTGGTTTCTTTTGGGACCCTGTGATCCAAAACCTGTGATCCAAAATATCAGTGAAATTGAGATACGTGGAAAGGCACACTTTTGTTCTCATTAGGTCATATTATGCTTTCTAGCTAGTTTTGTCTAGCATATGTTTTCAATAAAACTCCAGTGCAGATTATTTTAAGAGTAGATGGTTCATGTATGACATGCAAAATGCATTTAATCTTCAAGGGTGCTAGTGCCTAGGATGTTGCATCCCTTATTATAATCCTAGGGAATAGTCTCCATCAAGAGTCTATATATATATGGATGATATGCAGAAATGATGTACTACATTCTCTTCAATAAGAATAAGAAAGTACTCCCATTCCCTAAATTCTCAGCAGATTGATTTCTCTCTTTTCCTCACCCTCTAAATTCAACAGGGAGCTTCAAGATATTTCCTTTATCAGGTGTTGGAGATAAAAGGATCATATGGTCAGCAGGGACATCTGTTGTATGCCATTAAGGAAGGAGATTCTTAAAAATATAATGAATACTTCTTCAATTAGTAACTACAGTGTCTCCATCGTGACTTTGTCCTTATGTCGGCATAAATAGCAAGTATGGTTTACATTAAAATGTTGAGAAATGTTATCAAATTGCCAATCCAGAAAACATCACCACATAAGTCCTTGTACATTCATTCTGAATATTTCTCATTTTATTTGGACTACTATCCCCCCTAAAGGTATGTTACAGGAAGCATATACGATTTTGGGACTCTGGGTGGGTAGGAAACATGATATTCTTCAAAAGCTTTTCCTACTTCAATCCCCCATCCTTAATTTTTAAATTAATTAAGGCTCCAATCTTCAATTTCCCATTTCTCTAGGATTCATGAGACACAGATACTTCCAAATAGAAGTCCCTTAATAGTTTTTTTATTTTAGATCATCCATTCAATTTCTCATTCATTCTCTTTCCTTCTTGAGAAACTGTTTTGAAACCAAAACTCTGAATAAGGTTAAATCATTCGTTTGGGCAGCTGTCTAAACAAGATTAAAAAATGGAGCATTTTCTGAGGATTAATTTCATTCAGCAGTAGAAAGGAGGGAAAAGTTATTTGGCAGAGAGATACACTCACCGTACTTTGGTCGTTGGTAACTTGGGTTAGAAGGGTAGCTAAGATTTATAAGAGGATGTATCTTTCCTAAGTTATGGTTGGGGACATTTTTTTTTATTTGGCTCCTCTTGGGTGATCAGCACGTGGATTCCTTCGTAAATGCAGGATGGAAATCTATATTGTATTAATATTGCTTTGTTTCATTTGTATGACTGGGTTTTCTTTTAGTTCTGTCTAAGAAGATTTCCTCTAGAAAAAGTTTCTTTAAAAAAATAATCACGATGAAAATATCTTGTTATTTTGTAGCTATCATCATCATGAGATTTTTATTCCCGAAAGCAAAGGACAAGTTTAATACTTCAATGTGCCTGAGAATGTAGAATAATATACGGTTCACCCAGGATACCAAATGAACAAATATGTAAAAAACAAAAATCCCTATCCATAAATGTCAGTTTTGCATATTATACCGTATGCATATGCTATGGAAGGGTTATACTCATTTCGCACTATAGTTTCTCCATCTGCATACCAAGCAATCTCCTCTCCTTGACGAATTTCCCTTGGACTGTCCCAGACATAGACCTCAATCAAATTAACAGGCATCTGAAGAACACAGTCACAACAACGACACATGATTGGAAAAGGCCACACTTACTTCAGAGGCCGAAATCGGACGGTCACCGTGACATTTTCCTTCACTCTCTGCGCCTCCAAAGGAGGCGCAGCTGCAGTTTCTGGATTAAAATGCTGTTGCTTACTTCGAGCCGAAGAAGAGGCCGGCGAGCTCTGGCCATCAACCGATGTCTCCAGAAACTGTTTAGAAGACGACGTAGTAGAAGAAGAAGGCGAATTAGCACCTTTAGAGCCACCCAACCCGAACCTTCTTGATTTCACACCTTGTTTCGATGCCATTGGCACTTCTCCTCAAACCTTGAACAATCAACACAACAAACAAGGTTTAAGAATTAGCAGGTCATCCCAATATAAGGCAAATTCGAGAAAATTCCTTCGACAAGCAGAAAATAAAATAGAAAACAATAGTCTACTATTAAAAAACAAAATCCGAGCTTACTCTGTACAGAAGTAACAAGAGAGTGATAATGCAGGAATATTCAGGCGAAAAAAGAGTAACGAAAAGGAGAATTGGTTGGGTGAATCAATGCATAGGGATTTGCATAGATAAATAGAAGATAAGAATGGAATAATAGTAAGGAGGTGAAAGGAAGGAATCAGAGGCACATTGTGGAGTTAGGGAAGAGATCGCATGGGGAAAGAAGAGAGAGATCCGAAAGAGAAGGTAAAGTGAGGGAGAGGTAGTGGAGTGAGAGAGAGTGAAAGAGTGAAGAGAGTAAAGGAAAAATAGGAGATGAGAATAGGTTATTGGCTTGCCTTGGAAGCGATGGTGACGGGATGCCCTTCATTAACAAAAGGGAAGAAGAGCTTATTATGAATCCAACTTTTATAATTGTGATGATTGAGAATGATGATTACTACTATTATTGGTTTTGTGTTGGAAGAGAGAAAAGTAGCAGAAGCAAATGAAATAGACGCAGTAAGTGTCCGAAAATTTGGGATAAAGAGAGAGAGAGAGAAGAGGGTGTGGTGTGGTGTGGCGTAAATTTTCGAGGAATCTCTTAGTGTTTGTGTTTCTCTCTCTATAGCTGGAAGGTGGATGTACATAAATTAATTATCTTCTGTAGTTCCCTTTTAGCGCGCGCATAGGCAGAAGTGGAGGGTTGGGATTCCTGATTTGTCTTTCAGTGTTTCACGAGAGGCGCGTGCAAGCAAAGACAGTAGATGAATGAATGAGAATGGTTATTTCTAACTTTCTAACTACTAATACGCCACCACTGACAGTTACATATGTCAAGTGCTGGGACCTACCACACTCACATACCTTCTTTATACTTTCTATGTAAACAAATTTTCCACCCTGTTTCCTACTCTAACCTACTTACTACCAAATTTCTTCACATCACATACCATTCTTCACATATAAATAATTATATTATGATTAATATTAATTATTATGGGATAAAATTAATAATCATTTTAAATATTTTAATTACAGTTACTTGTAAAATAAAACTAGTTATATAATGAAAAATGTTTATATATATTCATTTTTTAAACATCAGCCATATTTATTAATTATTAAAATATACAGTATAAATATAATATTTTTAACAAAAAATTATTTTTATTAAATTTAATTTCGCTGATTTTTTTTTTATATTATCAACATATACATACTATATAAATATAATCGGTTCAACTATGAATACTTCAATATGATTGTTGTTCAATTATAATACATTATTATCTGTTTAATTTTCCAATAATTTTATAGCATTATTCATTCATTGTATATAATTATATTTATTTTATTTTAATTACGTGTGAATTAATATTAATCATATTTAAACTCGTAATTAAAGAAGTAAACGCTGTGCTGACAATTCACACACATCGGGACAAATATCATTACACCGGTGTCGAGCATTCAGATATCTGGCCTTGTTCCTTTATTGTATTTATCTCAATTTAAAGACCCTAACACAATTTTAAATAGTTTCATTATCTTTTACTTTCCAAAAAATTTTATAAGATTTTTTATAGATCTTTCAAGTGTGACTAATTTTTATTTGAAAATATGAAAGTATTTCTTATAATTTTTCCGAATGCTTTTATTTTATTCTATAAAAAAGATGTTAATCTCTAATTTTGAATTCAAATTTATTTATAAATAAATAAATTGATGCCAATAGTTTTTTATAATAATTACATTTATGTTAAATTTATAATTCCATCTATATTATTTAATTTTTTATTATTATAAATTTTTTAATCTAATATTTTATAAAAAGATATTAGAAAAATAATTTATATACCATAAAATATACTTCATACAACAAATAAGTATTCATGAGTATTTTATAAACTTTTTTTTCTAGTTCAATTTAAAAATCTACATTAAGTAATTATTCAAATCAACAAAATCACTCTTTTTTTTGGGAAACTTACATCTAACAGTCACGTATCATAATCTATTATAGTGATTAAATCACAAACAAAACAATGAGAATAAATTAATATAATAAAACTCATCCTTTTATAACTAAATACATAACATTTAATCATATGCAAAGATTTAATTTTACATCAATCCTCATAACTTAAATCACTAATTAATTACACATACATTTTACATAATTTTATATTCTTAAATATTTAATATTAGATAAATATATAAAATCTATAATTTCATAAATTAACATATGTTATATTTAATAGTAATGAAACAATAAACGAATTTTTTCACCTCAATATTTATTTATTCCCGTACTAACACTACATATAGAATAGTTTCCAAAAATCAAAGAAGGAAGATACGAAAATTGTAAATTTGATTTTCAAAGAGTTATAAGTTTTATATAATAACATATTTTAAGTTGCAATAAGATCAACAAGACAAATTATTTGATTTTCCAGTTGGGAAATTATTCCTGTTCTAAACACTTCTCGATTTATTTTAATTATTTTGTTTCTTCTCGGTTACTGGTTAGGAGTGTATCTATTGATTACACTCCGACGTTCAAATAATATTCAATTAAGTGAAAATTTTAATAAAGACAATAATAATAATAAATAATGATCATACATAACACTAATAATTTATTTATAATAGCATTTATAAGTCTTATTTGATGAATATTTTAAAAAAAATTTAATCTTTATTTAATAGATTTAAGCACATGTCAATTTAATTACTAATAATATCAGTTTAATTAGTTTTATTTTCTTTCACAAATATGTGTACACTCATGATTGATTTATAATTAAGAGTCCTGTCAAAACTGTTACTATTTTAATTTAAAATATTTGATTATTTGAGAATTCAATTATGCATTTCAGAATTATACTTACTTTCATTTTAATTATCTGTCATCCGGTAAATCAAAATACAAATATATTGATTAGACACATGAAATATAAGAAAAACTTCAATCATATTCATTAAAAACATTAAGCAAATATAACATATGTTTATAATACATAATTTTAAATATCACAAATATTAAAAGCACAAAATTTCATCTTAAACATTGAAAAAATAAAGAGAAAAGAACAGAAATATGAATCCAAAACTCTCCAGAATGTTTAAAAGTTGTATTAAAATTTAGGCAGAAGATGGGAGTATTATTTTGGTTTGATCTTGCATGGTGGAGTAGCTGAATTGTAACTCATCCTTTTTCTAAAACAACAAAGTCATGGTTGGTGCTTCTGGTATAGTTTATAACATGATTAGGTGTTCTTTCTCTCACAGGTTCTTGAAAGTTACAACACAACCACCAAAGCAAAATACTCTCAAATTTTAACTTATTTTCCAACTAACCACAACTCATTGCAACTGCTTTCCAATGGGATAATATTTTTTATAACATGCATTCCTTTTTAACATTTTAATGAAATAAAAACATATAATTTTAACCCATTTTAATAAATATATTTTTAATTTAGATGTAATTTTTAACGCAGGTTTGTGTGCGGTGCGTACTGTGTTTTGATGGACGTCGGAGGTTTGTGCTGAAATAGGATTTGACGGAGTGGAAAAAGTTTGTGAGAATAGTTTGCGCTAACTTGTAATAATTTCATTTGTTCTATACTTTTTAATTCAGTGTAAAAGCAATTGTTGTAAAAAAAGTTTTGTTTTCACTATTTTTTTTAAATTGTCCACGTTAAAAATATTAATTAATTTATATACTAATTAATACATGGTAACATATTTAGAAAGCAATCAAGTTTCCATATTCAATGTCCAATGTTAATGTTGTCTGAGACATTTTACATAACTTATTTACTTTTACAAAGTGATATAAAAAGTATCAGTTACAAAAATAACGGAGGTTTTAAGGTAATTTTGTATAAAAATTTAAGGTATAAATGTAATCCGTACAAAAGTTCCAAAATATTTTTAAAATAACACTATTTTTTAAATCTGTTTTCAAATAAGTAATATAAAAATGTGTTATGAAAAAGAGTTTGTACTATAAACCATATCTAAAATAAAATTAGCTTATCATATTCACATTTTATTTTATTATAGTATATCTACATCTACTAATACCACTTAAATAAAGAAGGAAAATTTAAGTAGATTTTTCACATTTGAGAGTTAGATAACATCCTAATTTCTCTCTTCCTCACTGTACATAAATATTTATGTTTGACAAATGTACTTCTTTTATATATGTTTAAGACTTGTGGAAAGTAATTTGGATATTTATAATGATAAAATTTTATACTAAATCAAACTACACTATATAAAATGTGATTTTATAGTTTTTTTTTTAATCTTTTTAATCATTGATTCTTTATTTTTCTATTATTTGCCAGTTTTTTATGTTACAAAATATTTATCAATTTTGTTAATCAATAGTTTATTTCTAGTAAAACTTAATTTGACACATTTTATTACACTAGTTGTTCTTTGGCAAGTAGAGAAAATAATAGTTTATGCTATTAAAGAAATTAAACTTAAAGAAAATACAAACTGTTAAATATTAAAATGATAAAAAAAAAAGAATAATACAAATAAAAATTACAGGGTAAATAAATAAATAAAAATAGTAAGCTAAAATATTAATTTTGATTAAAAATCTGACTATGACTTAAATACTTGGAATTAATTACATAATAATAATGATATTCATATACATTTGAAATTTTAGCATCGTTGCTTGAGAAAAATCCACTTTACTGTCTTTTCCCTTCCAAAATGTATGTATTAAACAGTTAGGCAATACGCCCGCAAAACTTAACCAAAGTAAAATTCACTGCGGAAGAATTTCATATAGATAAGTATCTACTACAGCTAGTCTACTAACTAGGGAGACATTTATTTAACATACAACATGAAACTATCACCAAATATATTACGTATCGAATAGAAATCGGATGCAATAACGAGATAATTCTAGGTTGAACAAGGATACCCAATGATAATGACTCCATTTCACGCATTTTTTTACTTCTCAAACAGTCATGGATGAGTTCATTTCATTCAGTATGCGGCAGTATCTATTATGGTCTGAAGTGTTTTTGAAGCCAGGAAGGAAATCTGTGAAGAATCTTAGAACCGCAGCAAGATGTTGAGATTCATTCGAAACAAATGCTGCTTCTAAGAACAGTGATGGTCGGATGGTATCCACCTGAAAGTAATTCCTAAAACTAGTTAGCCTTAGTCATTTGAAAATTAATCAAAATCATAAAGACAAACATCGTGATACATGTTTCCCTATATACTCAATCTCACCACTACAATCCTAGAAGTAGTTTGATATTAGATTTTGTACATCAGATGGAACCGAAAACTAACCATTTACTAATAATAGAAATAGGAAGAATATACAAGATATATCAATAATTTGAAAATTACATTGTCTATTTTATTAGTGAAAGCTCACATATCAAATTAGGGTTTTCAATACGGATGGCCCGCACCGACAGATCAAAGTATAAAAAGTGCCAATACGGTCTAGTCCAAATTTCAAATGGATTTTGACTTTTTTGGCCTGACCCCAAAGAAAAATATATTATTTTTAAAATTTAAGTAACATTAATAAAATTAATTTAATTTTTCGATTAAGTGAATTGATAATTCATAATACTAAATAAAATAATATTACCTTATTTTTTTAAAATATAATTATTTATAGAAAAAGACTGGTCCATTAACCCTGAGCTCATATGGGTTGTAGGCTAAACAGCCCAAGCCAAAATTGACTCGATTGAATTTAGGTTTCGGCCTAATCTAATCCGTTTTATGGATTCGTGCTGTCGAGACCTATTTGACATCAAAATATCAACTTTACTAGTTTCCAAATTATCTACCAGCACCACAATCTCCCTAACCATACCAACAATTTCCACACTTTGTCTATGATCGTAAAATGTTGGTCGGCGAGCTTTCAATGAAATGAATAACAAAATATTTGCAAGTGATAGCCATCTTATAAAAATATAATCCATGGCAAAGAAATTGACGTGGTTCAATCCCTTCAACTAAATAAATGAATTTGCATGGTAGTATGTAGCCATGCAATCATTTGCTAGACTATTTACCTATATTTGGTTAAGAGGAAAGAAAATGAAGGAGAAAAACTAGAAATTTAAATTGATGCGAAAGTAGAAGAAAAATATTGATTTTTTTTTTTCTAGAAGTCAAATTTTCTCTTCATTTTCCTTTCCCTTTCTCTCTAACAAAACAAAGGCAAAGGCATTGTTTTCCATGCTTTCTTTCTTCTCTAGTTTTCTTCCTCCCACTTTAATCGTTTCTAAACATATCACTAAGTGTGTTGGGATGGGTCAGTTTACATTACTGAGGTGTGGAAATAACTGGAGACATGCCCATGCAAGCAAATGCAGAACTAGGAATTTAAGGAAATATGAAGAAGCCTTTGGTTATGGATACTCATTAGTCAAAATATTGACAAGTCTATGTCTTAATGGAGTACTCTGAAAAGCAGCAAGAGTACATCTTCATATATTTATCCATCTAAATTTGCAAATGAATGTAGGCTTCGGTTCTTGGAAAATAGTGGATGCGGTTTTGGAGGATCATTCTATAGGAGTAAGTAAGTGAGGTTAATATACAATACAAGATCTTGCAGCAATTCCTGAGACACTTACTCTCTGATTAAGTGCATCCTAACATGCAATTTATACATGATCGGACTTCAGATTGGCAGCAAAAGCTTCCTGGTTGGCAGGTTAAGAGGGGCTTCCCGGAGGCAGCAGGTTTACAGGTCAAGAGTGGGGGTCAAATATCCGAGTTTGTGTAGGAAGTGGACTAAAGGGCTTTTAATAGGGGAAACAGAATCAGGTCAATAGAGGAGAAGGGGCCTTGTTCGCTATTTATGTTCGAGAGGCTGAGACTTCCTTGACCCACTTCTCACAAAGGAACCCTTTTATCAAGGTGATGGATGAAGCCTGGGCGACTGGTGGGGTTTCCTTTCCATTAAAACCTACAAATAGAATGAGTGTACTTTTTATTGCATAGGGATTCAGGCTCCCTTTCAAGGTGGCATCCTTTACCCTCTATTATGGGTGTCTTCTCAGGGTGAAGCATTTGATTTCTATCTGTCAGGAGGCTGTCGGGGAGGCACCTAAATACTACCATTACACTGATACTTTATTTTCACCAAAGGACTATCTTTCTCTTGTTGAGAAATAATAACTTTCATACAGGGATAACTGTACGAATAAAATTTCTACAGCAACAATGCATACAAGTATCAAACTTGCAACACAAGAGGCCTCAGTTTTCTATCATCTCATGGATAACTTCATTATTTAAAATATTATGTAATTACTTCCTATACCAGGAGCCAGCACAGTAAGAAATTACCTTGTATTTCCGTGCATATCTTAAGGCTTCAAGGTAGTATCCATCCTGCACAAGCAGCAAAACATAATCATGACGTAAACCCAATTGTCTCAGCATATCCAGACCAAGCTTCCTAGTTTGGGCATTCTGGCGACCGGACTCTAGGAGTTGTAGTGCAACTTCCTTAGAGGGCTCCAAAATCTGCAACAGAAAGAGACAGGTCTTAAAATCAAACTAATCATAATTACATAAAAAGGCTTCCCACCTTTACACTAACTAAACAGAATTTTCTAACCTTGTTTAAGACAAACAACCCGAGCTCTGCATAACGTTCATTGCGAGCCAGAAGTTGAATTACTAATACATAAACATTTGGAAGTACACGTATCTTTTCTGAATTTGCACTGTAACAATAATAAAGAATGTTGAAGATTCAAAATAGTGGAGGTAAATTTTTACTGGATAAAGAAAAATATAGCATAAAAGCACATGAATATACATCATTTAAAGTGGACATCTGGTACAATACAACTGACCTAATATATGTTTACATAACATCCTAAATCAAGTCCATGGTTGGCCTATAGTAATTATTAGTTTTTGTATTTTTCTGGACTCACCTAATCTACTTACAAATTATGATATTATGACCAAACAAAAACCCATTAGAAACTAGAGTAAACCTATCAAATGCCTTCAGAATCAAAACAACTTCCTAATCGTTGGAAATAGGAGCATTTAACGTTTATTATCTTTCTATATAGTTCAGTTAGTGTTTAGCATAATTCAATATTCCTTAGGAAGTTGTGATGTAAGAATTGTTCTCTTGAAAATAGTAGTTGTTATTAATCATCTTTGTAATCATTCTTGTTATAAATAAATCAATCTGCTGAGTAAAAAGGATACTTCAACACATTCAGAAAATTTCCTTTCTCATTTTCTCACACTAACTAAAGAATAATAGATACCTGTGAAGGAACTCAATAATGATAGCAACCAGGTAAGAAGGGTCTCCAACCATCTCTTCATCAACAGGAGAAAAGACAAAGCTGTACATCTCATCCGGTGAAATTGCTGCAGAAGTAAGTTGGGATTCCTCTTGCCCAGACTGTAGAGATGATTGCATAACATAAGCACTGTGGGCCTCCTTTGAATTGTGTTTTGGATTTGCAGACCAAGACTCATCATCAGAATCCGAACTTGAAACAGTTGAAGCTTTATTAAGAGATCCACTGTCTGCTCTTTCCATAGATTCATGGATGATTGATTTTCCAATAACATCTGTTTCGATAGCAGATACCTCAGCACCAGTATTTTGAACAGCAGAAGTTGAGGTTTTCTCTGGTTTTAGTCCCTTAAGATAGTTACCAGTTTTAATAGAATGGGAGTATGAGGTGACTAGTACGTTTAAAGCCTTGGCAACCACAGGCACTGGCCTATGCTCTAGAATAAGTGTACGTGTAATACCCAAGCACAATTGTTTAGCCTGAAAAGCAGACACGAGGTGAACTTTTGTACAAAAAATTAATTATTTCAAACTTTCTAATCAGACAAATATAGATGAGAGTACTATTAATAACTGTAGTTTTTTTCTTTTTTTGACAAAATCACATTCCAGCAAAAATATACAAAATCATTTCCTTCAGGGGCCAATTTAGATTAGCCTTTTTCCCCATAATCACACATTCCAGAGTTCCAGAAATACATAAATAAATAAAGGATAAAGGGAATTCAGTATTCTCATGTTTAGCATGAAAATACAAGGTGCTTCCAGTTCCCAATAATTTTTTTTAATATAATTATATTTAAAAATCCTGAATGCAGCTGTGCAACACCTTACTTTCACGATTGCAAACCAGTATAACTTTTCCAGACAATTAAAATAAAAAATCATTATTTTGCTAGGGTAGATGATACATATTCCATTGTTAAATGTCTATTCAGTACACATTAGTTCTCATGACAATCAGACGTATTATGCTTGTACAGAGGGATACTAAGGTGCAAAGGTCCCCTACCTAAATGACTTGTGCAAAAAAGCATGAAGTAACAACTAACTTTATTTTAAGGACTCAAATTTGCTAACCTAGCTCACCATTTAAATTATAAAACAACAAATTAAAAAAATGGATGAGTTTATTGCATTAATTATGCTAACGCTGGGATGCATATAAAGAACTTAATGCATAAATCTATGCAAGAGGACAACTGAGGGTGGCAAGTGATATCAGGAAAACTTTATTGAACAAACTAGGCTAAAGGCAGTGTGCGTAAAAAATATCAAAACACTGAGCTTTTTAACTTAGTATTTTCCTTTCTCAGACGCTAAGCCTGCACATCTAGAAGTGAGAGGTTATCATCCAGCAAGGTGATAAAACTTGCCAAATTTGAGAAACTAGATCTCAATCAGCATATACTGAACTAAACTAATTACTGGTACTGTAGTAACAGCTCCTATAAATAAAGTTTCCAATACACATTCGTGGGCATAATTCCAGTTACAAATTAATTACAGGAAAACTGACTTGCGGACTGAATTAAAAAGAAATAGCCAATAGAAACTACTTCACTACTGCACCCAGAAGAATTAATCAATTAGAAGCATTGGTATAACAAGGCAGAGAGAAAGATACCTTGTTAGCTTCCACCCTCCGCCGCTGCAGGAACTCTAATACTGATGGGACCTCTGAGCTACTAGCGGAAATTGCCTGCAAGATAGAATGAGAATTATTCATGAAAAAGAAGGCACCTAAAGTCAGTGTTGAAATAACAAATAACTGACCTCTAAGTCTAAATTGAACTTCCACAATAACTTATTGTCCACATCGCATACAAGGTCAGGCACTAGGAAAGTCCATGTATTGGAGTATGTAACTGCTTCATGATTACTCAAAACATTACTGTTTGAACTCTCACTTTCTCTACTACTAGATTGAGATGAAGTACTGGATCTGGGGAAACCCCTTAATAATAAAGGAAGTGGTGCAGATATTGGTGCTCGAGAATCTGCAAAGAGATCATAAAGTATAACAACCTTTGCATCAACTTGATGAATAAGAAGTACATTGTCGACCACACTCACGGCAATCCTGTTGGAATAAATTGGTAAAGAGCCCTGCATATACCATGGACATCAGTCTAGTATTTTCAAGTCTAGTTCAATAGAGAATTACATAACTACTACTTTCATACAAGCTCTAAGATACATTTACATATTCCGGATGGTCATATCTTATCTGTGTACCTAGTTAAAATGTCTTTACTGAATTACTATATGGCAAGTGTTTAAAATAGTTATAATTGTCTTAGATTAGAGAATAAATAAGTATATGCGTGATTGTATTATTGTATAGATGTGTAACGCATAGGAAATTGTTAGAAAATCTATGTGCATTATGTCTAGCATATGCTGTAACATATTTGTGTAAGTTTGGTAACCTTCTTCCTTAAAATCTTCGAATATAGAATCTTGGCTTTTTTTTATATTGATTGTAGGACTACTTGGGAAGGCTAAATGAGGACGAATTGAAGAGATTTCCACTCAGTTTTGAAGCATTGGAAAGAAATCACATTCGAAGGGAGATTGTAGAAATTTGCTTGCTGTCTAGTGTGTTAAAATGCCTAGACGTGTGTTTGAACATCCATGACCATGCTGGTTACATGTAACTACAGACCTGTGCATGTTTAAACATTAAACATCCAAAATTGCTTTTAAACGAACTGAGCTCATCAAGATTGATATAAATAGTTCTTCCTAATTTAGAAGATGAACTTTAATGATTGGAAAACATTTTCTAACTCACGAAACACTTACTTGAGGAATTATCAATCTATCTCATCAAATTGGTTCTAGAGATCACTTTGTTCTAATTTTCTCTCTATTTATTATTCCTTTTTCCGTGTATCACTAAATCCGTAGGTTGGGGAAGAGGAATCATTATTCAATTCTTGTGTGATTTGATTGATTTGGTCTCAATTTTCATTTTTACCCCTCCAATTGAGTGAGTTGCTATGTACTTAATGCAATTTTGGCTATCCCCATCTAGAAATTAAAATTAAAATTTTTCAATTGGAAAAAATATTATTGAGTTGGATTTTGGGAAATTCCACCGTAATAGTTGGAACCTACAAATAGACTTGATAAACTATGAGATCTTACAAAATACAAACAAATGTTTAACACTAGCTTTGGTTGGGATTTGGGAATACCAAAAGAATTAAGGTTTTGGTTAACACAAACATTTTAATTTCAAGGAATTGAATTTAGCCTAAAATAGCATTGGTTGATAATTACTTGGATTGAAAGATGAATTTAATTACTCGAGGAAAATACAGAGGAATCTAACCCTAGCTGCAATTCATCATTGTTACTTCAGTTTTGATCTTTGGACTTGTGCTTTGTGCTCTGCTTTTCCATTCTTTGTTCTGATTTATTTTTGGAATCACTCAATGTAATGCATCTATTCGTCGTAGTTTAAAAGATTGTGATTTAGTACTTGAATCTAATCCTTGTGGGAACAACCACTTTATTACTTGACTCAACTTGGTTAGAAAAGTCCTCACGCATTATCATTTAAAGAAATTAGAGTGAACTGAAATAGTAAATCATTCAGAATTTGTGTAAAACCAACCTGCTGTATCACTGCATCACGATATAGCCGATAAGAATGGAGCAGCATAGCAACTCTATCAACTTGTAAGCAGTATATCCTACCATAACTGCGTTGATTGTTAAAGATATAAAACTTTAAATAGGAAGCTATGCTAATTATAAAGGTACAATTTTGATGAAGTAAATAACTAACACATACACAGTGACAATAAAGACATCTTCAGCTTCTAAAACAGGCTTACTATTTGCCTCAGACTTGGCCATAACCATCTCAAATCTTGGCAAACGAACAATATCTGCAGATGAAATCTAAGAAAGGCATTGCTGTATTAGCCAAAAAGAAATAGCACAGGAGCTTTATCAGTTGATATTCTAAATTAATACTCATGAGTCACAACAAGCACTATTACAGAAGCTGCATTAATATACATGTTACTCTTTTCTAAATAATAATGATATCAAACCTTATTTTGAAAAAAAAAAAATTACTATTCTTCATGGTAAATATCTTCTTGATCTAACAATTAAAAGAAAAAGAAGAATACAATACACAGTCTCACCTGAAATCCGTGGAATGTCTTGCACTGCATGCCAGAAGCAAGAAGAACCAAGCGACTTTCATGGGTGTAAACATACCAACTCACATTCAGTTTCTTTGCTTGCACCAGTTGCAGTGATTTTGACTCTGAATTATATGCACACAAGTCTAGACCACTGTTGAGGAAGTTTTTATGTCAGTATATACTTAAAATAATGAAAAAAAAGAGAGAGAGAGAAAAAAAGGAGCAGGAAATGGAAATATTGATAAAAATATGGGAAAAATCACATTAGAAAAGCTAGTCATTGTTGGAAAGCCCAAGGACATATAAACCCCAGACTAGAATCTCATAATTCTAATGTGGGACTCAAGTAATATTCCTAACAATTGCGTCATAACATCCTACCACAATCTGCAGTCTTAGTGCCCACATGGCTTGGCTGTGCCCTAGCCCTTTAATTAGTCTCAGACAAAACTACAACGGCAGCATCACCAACCCACATCACTTGTTTGCATCTGAGAGACATGATGAAAAACTTGATACCAATTGACAAGAGTAGCAGGAGATCCACTCTACAAAATCTAGTTCTTATTTTTGGCAGGCATAAGGACTTATAAATCCCACACTAGAATCTTATAATTCAAATGTGAGACTCAAGCCCCATAATTTGCAACTAGATCCTAACAACAGTTTGGGGTATAGTGTCATGTTTACAACAGTTTCATGTATTTAGAGCAGGATTCTCATGAAGAAATCCATGCCTTCACAACTCTAGTGGGATAAAGCTTCCTTTTAGCATTATTGAATTTCTCAGCCAACATCTTTGCAGGTTCTTGTGACAGACATCTTAAGGAAGTGCAAAACTTCATTATTTAAAAAAAAAAGGTTTTTTCATTGTTTTCTTTCTTACGATGTAAACTGATGATATTAATTTTGGAACTTGCTCTTTTCCTTCTACTAGCAAGCTTTGCCCGAAAGAGAAAACTAAAAGAAAAACTTCACCCAAGACTATTCAAAGAATAAAAGAAAGGTGAGAGGAAGAAAAAAAGGAGAAGCAAGTACAACAGAATTTAATGTGGAAGAGAATTGGAAAGTTGCAACAGCTGGTCAATGAAAATTACTTGAATGTTTCAATCACAGTGATGATAAGAAAAATTGACCTATGGTGATAAAAGAGAAATTCAAGATGAACAATTGTTAAACAGCCATTGCATTAAGAACTGTGCATCTTACTTACAGCCATTCTGTCTTTATATATATATATATATATATGTGTGTGTGTGTGTGATGATGATGATGATGAATACAGAAGTAATAAAACAGCATTTTAAGCAAAATGAGTTCCTTCTCATTTTAAGGTAAGTAAATGTATCAAAACTGGAAATAAGGAGCCAGTTTGTTTAAACTTAAAATAAAATTTTTTGAAATAATTTTTTTAAAGAAAATCAGTTATTTAAAAAGAAGATAGGATTTGTTTCTTAAAAAAAAGTAAGAAAACTGCTTATTTATAAAATAAACAAATTAGACAAACATATAAAAAAACACAAATCTGCTAATTTATTTAAAAAAAAATTATAAAAGAAATAAACATAAACAAACCGGCCAAAAAACATGCTTCCAATCATTGAAAGCAATCAGAAAGGCACATATTCCCAGAATTGCTGCACCTCTCCCACAATTATTAGAATACTTGTGATTAAATTTCTCCCATGAGTCATATATTGTTAAAGCTTAGATCTAAGGGCAGGGCAACCAGATTAATAATGATCTGAAATAGATGACAGAATAAATAATTCACTCCGCAAGACTAAAATAATTCAAGCCTCTTATTCCATTCAGTAAATCAAATGCATTCACAAAAATGCTTGATCAATGAAGCTTCCTACAAACCTAAAAAAATTCAAATTGATTAATTATCCTCTAAATTTTCAAAATATTGTAGGACTGCAGATTTCCAGATAGGAAGAACTATTACTAGCATTTGCTGGGTTTATTCCGGATTTAACAATCAGGATACAGGAAAAGCATATGTAAATCAGATCAACAGAGAAGAAACAAATAAGTTCACCATACCTGGTCTTAACAATAACGATATCACACTGTTGACTATCTGTCCAAAAAAACCCAATTATACTTTCTGATTCTGGCCTGCACTTATGGCTAAAAGTACCCCCAGTCTCTCTATCCCAAAACTGTATCTCATGGTTCGATCGTTGGATTGCTATTACCTTTGTGTCTAAAGAATACCGAATAGCTATAATAGGGCCTTCAGTTATTGAATCAGCAGTTGGATCAATGAGAGGATCAAAGGGACAAACTTTCCATGAAAAGACCTAAACGTTACAAACACAAGCACAAAATGTGATAATGTGATGAACAAGGAAAAACAAAAATAGAAAAATGAATCACCATTTTGAAACAATTCAAAAATATGAATATACAACACATTATATTCACCAAACGTTAAATATATGACACTATGGTAGTTAATAACACAGTATAGTGTTGTAGTAAAGCCAAGCAGCCCTAGGCTGCTATGGGATTAAAAACCCATTTTTACCTCTGAAACAACATTGTTTAATTTTTTTCTTTTGGGGTAAAATTGTGATTTCAACCCCCATTTTCAATGCACTTTTTACTTGAGAAAAATAGAAAGATTTGAAAACGTTCTGTTGAATATTCCACAAAAGTTACCTCTAGTTTAACATATATCTTTTCACGCATAACCAAACTATTTTTTTTTCCATTTGTTCTGTTTCTGCCTCTTTCAGTAAACTCCCTATTTCACATTCTACTAATTTTTATATAACTAAACTTGTTATGTTCTTTTCCTATTAATTTTACTATCATCTTCATCTTTTGACTTCATTACTATCTGCTTCTAGATTGTGCAAATATTATTATCATGAATTTGTTTAATTTTGGGATTTTGTGTAGTTTACTTTTATGGGCAGTATAAATAATTTATATTGTATTCAAATAGTATCCATCCTACTATCTGATATCCCGCTATAGCATTTTTGTGCCGGTGGCTGTGTTGCTATCTTAGATTGATAACTATCATAACCGTGTATCATATTACCTGGTCAGATGTTGGAGAGAGTACCAACTTATTTCCATCATCATAAAATAATCCACTAGATCCAGGAACATTGCACCGAAGTGGTGGATACTGAATGTAAGCATGTGAAAGACCATCAGATCCACTCAGACCTATATTAGGCTTTGATGTTGATGCTTTTCCAGACATGTTAAGTTTTGTTTTGCACAATGCGTTGAAGATGAAAAATAACAACTGCAGCAAAAGTCAGAAATTTTATATTTAAACTAGATAGTAAAAGGTAAAAAGTAATGCATATATGATTAACAGGAGATATAAGTGCAACATGTTAAACCTTTGCCTGCAATAAGTTGTAGCA
Source organism: Macrotyloma uniflorum (assembly GCA_016859785.1). Classification (NCBI taxonomy): domain Eukaryota; kingdom Viridiplantae; phylum Streptophyta; class Magnoliopsida; order Fabales; family Fabaceae; genus Macrotyloma; species Macrotyloma uniflorum. The sequence goes on from BDMB01000004.1 coordinate 8,070,223, forward strand.
CTTCCTCTTAGACTTATGATTGAAAAATTCTTCTACAAAATCTTCTATTTGTCACCACCAAGCTTTCTAGTTTTCCTTTTTCAGTAAACCTCAGAACAAGGAAACAACTGGGTGTTCACTTAAACCTTCCTTTTGAGCTGTTAGGAGAAATATTTTGAAACATGAGACATTTATTTGAAATGTCAAAAGAATGGTAACAATTATACAGTAGTAGACACAACAAAACGGTTTTGCAACAGACATGGGAAAGCATAAATAGTATAATCAGAAACAGTTTCTAACTCTCAAAAGTCATGATCCATTTAAGCGTATAATTGTTTAAGTTAAAAGATAATGATCATATGATACAGCTTTATTTTAGAGCATTATTTCAGAAGCTACTACCCTTAACTCCTCATAAAAACACTAAAAACAAGCATTTTTAGGTTTTCTCTTTTTTATTTTTTATTTTTAAATTACAATTATTATATTTTTTTAAGAATATGTGTTTATTAAGCAAGCCTTTTCATCATAAAAAAATCAAACAACAGGCCCTAAATGAAGTTTGCAAAAAGGTTTCTCATCAGTCTTTCCAAGAATATTGCTCAAAGAGAAAAACATCAAAGGTATTTCTTTTACTTAAAATGTAAGAAAGAACTTAATATCTGAAAATGCCAAGTCAGAATAAAATTAAAAACTATCCAACCCAATTGTAGAATGTAATACCATATTCTGCATACAACTTTTTAGTGCCAGAAATTCCTTCGCACACATATCACGTTCAATGTCTGGAACCTTTGCTGCAACACAGCTCCCATATGCTTTTGCCTATTAGATGAGGTATTAACCAAATCAATGTTTACGTCTGTGTCCAACTATCAGACAATAGTCCGGAGACAAGAGAAGAGGCAAGCACCTATAATACAACCCATTCTATCTCCTTCCCAACTACCTGACCTCAATGATAATCACATTTTTAAAGCATTTATCAAACTAAACTAATTTAACTCGGTACTTCTCGCAAGTGAAAACAATAAAATCAAGTCAAGCATTTACTCGAAGGTACAAACAAATTATATAAATTATTCTGTATAGGATTCTAACCACCTAAATAATGTAACGAAAAGGTTTTACACACAATATTTCATCATCTAGCCCAAAACCGAAAGCACATTTCTGGCCTGCTCTAAGTAAAACAATATCAAACCTCAGATGCACAATTCACTAAAATACGCTTGAGAGTAGAGGCAGTATTCTTCTTCTCCTTCATGTTCGTAAATCATCTGTAACCTACCAAAAAAACAAAATTATAAACATATTCGTAATTGCAAGTTTGAAAGAAACTTACATTTACTGACTACACCACCACCAATAATAATAGCTTAATTCTAATTTCTAGAATCACATAGATTTTCACACCGGGAATATCAGTAAACGAAGAAGATCAAAACCCCTAAGGTACCTTCGCCCTATTTGCTTGCACGCCTAATCTTGCGAGGATAATAGAAATTGAAAAAAAAAAATACGAGACAAAGAAAATCGAGAATCTGCATAAAGCACATACATATTCGTGTAGAGAGCAACGAGAAAACAACGGAAAATGTGTGAGAGAAAAATTGTTTACCATCTCAAGAATTGGCCACATGCATTCTGCCACAGAATTAATCGTAGATCACGAAGCGGGCTTATGTATATATTCTTCTTTTCAATTCAATTCATAATATTGATAACGTATAAACACGATGCTTAAGTGGAACTACCTACCAGTCGTTTTGCTTAGCCCTGCTAGTCGCGACTCACTGGTTGGTTTTCCTTTCCTCTAAGCTGCATTTTGTCCGTAGGCCCAAAGTGGGAGCTTATATTTGGGCTCGTCATGTTAGCCCAATAAAAGATGGACCTAAAAAACTGACCCAGACCAAAAAAAATTTGGAATGTAATAAGCATTTCGACTTCGAGAAGAGAGCTACTACATCATACTATTTTATAAGAATAAAGTATATTTCTTTATTTTACAAGAACCAAGTGTACTTAAAAAATTATAAAATAATAAATAAAACATAGAATTGTATAAGCAATGATGAAAGTATATGTAAGAAAATGTGTTTTAATGTATATAATTTTTTTTCTAAATTTATTAGCCTCAACCCAACAAATGTAGGTCAGATTGAGCCTTATTTTGAAATTAATCAAATAGGAAATATGAAGGAGGAAAACCCACCAAAGGTCATTAGGAAAAATAATCAATAATGTACTAATACGCCACCATTAGTTAATTGCTTCATTTTTAACTGAATTGTCAATTAAAATCTAAACCCTAAAATAATTCGATTTTAATTGATTTTTAATTTTTTTATCAAGTTTTGATTATTATTTCTTTGGGGTTTGTTAATACAATAATGGATTACAATTTAGAAAAAAGATAAAACCTGAAACCCAATCACAGCATTGTCAATAATAATGTGGTCTAGTACAGATTTTGATATTGTTTCATATAAAGCTAGGAAGCAAATCACACTGTATTTGTTTCGAAAGCAATAATTGGCAATGATAAAGAACAAGACAAAATACAATTAACTAGCAATATACTTTTGCTCTCTCTTTCATTTGTTGCAATTTATGGTTAATGATCCTCTTTTGATATAATATTGTATAATGACTTATGACCTGCTCAAACTCTTTTGTAACATGACAAATTACTTAGAAAAGATTGACTCTTAAAATATTGATTTCTTTTACACTAGATACTTGAGGAGTATATATGAATCATCTAACTAATAATCTAACTATGAGAACCATTAAACATTTTAGGTTTGTCATTTGAGGGATTCTAAAACATATATCCTAAATGAGATTGATGTTAGAAACAGTATAACATTTTACAAACTTGATATTTAATATGCTCTAATAATTAAAGAATTATGGATAGTTTAGAAAGATATTTTCATCAAGAATAGTGATTGAGTCATCTATAATATCACAATTGAATATCTAAAATTATACCTAATAACGTTTATTAATATAAATTAGCTGTATTCAAAATCAAAATAATCTAAAAAATTCATCAAAAATCAATCTAAAAAATTGAAGATTAATTATTTTATTTTATTTTTAAATTTATTTTTTCTTCAATCCATCAGTTTGATTTATAGTTTAGATTAAAAATAAGAATCGAATAAAATTATTTATTATATTTAAATATAATATTATATATTTGGAAAAGTTTTTTAAACCTTTCCAAATTATAGAACTTTCAATATCCAAACATAGAAAAAAAAACATAAATTTATTAATGAATCTAAGTTAATTTCATGTTAATGAATCATTAATCAATAATCCTTTGATATGATACAAACTTCCTATCAATTATAGAATTTGACAAATTTGGATTAATTATACAATGATAGAATTGCCCACACAAAAGCCATCAAAGACCTTTTGGCCTCTTGACTCGCGACTAATGGTAGTGCATAGGTAATGGTTTAAAAGGAAATGCATGATGATTATGACAAAAAAATAAAACAATAGGGATATATTTAAAAAGAAAAAAGTGTTATTTTTTTTAGAAAATATGCTTATAATATGAAAACTGTGGTTATTTTTAAGCATTTTAATCGCACTGGCTTCTGTACTTGTATGAGTAGCGTTGTTTTTTATTTTATGTAACAAAATAATTCGTTATTATATATCAAATTCATATAGATAAAAAAAATGTACTTAAATTAGTCTGGGAAAAGTTATATTAATAGATGTATTTCTGTATCTGTCTTGTAGACAAAAGTGAAGTCATACAATTTTGAAGAGTTGGTAAAATAGATCACTAACGGAAGGTCTTATTCTAGGTTGAAAAAGGTTAATATATAATAGTATTTCAATAATAATGTAAAATCGTATGATAATATTAATATTAATAATATGTACTGAAAAATAAGGAACTCAATGCAAAAGTATGCAGAAATTGACAAAAGTAAAGCCAATCAAAAGTAAAAATTTGTCCAGGAAAAGCCATTATTTAGTATGTAATAAATACAATACACTAGTTTTGATTCATTTCCTGGTTTGTACTTCATTTAGCTTTACAGTTTTGAGATGCATTATGATGATGCATGTGTTGTCTATTTGTAGGGTTAGATGGCTTTTGTTTCACCCACTTTCCACCAAAGGGCCCCCCCCTACACTCTTAACCATTTAAGAAAAGGTCAATAAGTTAATCTGTAGGGAAGTCACGGAGGAAGGTTAAGGCACAGGGCAACAGAGTCTGCTTTCTTGCTTGTTTAGGACCACTTAAATGCCAGAAGGCAAGACACAGTCATAGAACAGAGAAAGACCTAGCACTGTCTTTCAATTAAGCCTGCTCCCTCTCTCTCTCTCTCTCTCTCTCTCTCTCTCTCTCTATATATATATATATATATATATATATATATATGTATATATATGTTGCATACCGGAATATAAGTCTGCCAGAAGAAAGAAATTTGAAGAGGAGTGTGTGTTATTATGTTAGATACATGTTACAGGAAGAGGTTGTGAGCAGCAAATGCAAAGATAAATCATTATTTCGCAGAAGGGGTAGTGCAATGAAAACCAATGAAAAAGCTGGTACCACTTGTCAATTGACACATGAGAATGATATTGTCGGGACGAAGAGAAAATAAATCTTATCTCAATTAATTAAGGGGATATGGCGTTTAATGCAATGATTAGGTTAACTAGAACCCTAATGCCAGGAAAAGATATACTAATAAAACTGCAAAAGCTATCCATTTTTGTTTTCTGCTATAATTGATATTGCTGATAAGAAAACATGTATGAAGCATCCTAATCACCATAAAGATTTAGGTATCAGGAATTATGCATAGAATAATTAATGATAATGACTGATATAGTTAGTAGTCAATATTAGACTTGAACAGTTTCTGGTGTCAACATCTTGAATTATGGATGTGGACCATTTTTCAGTCATTGAAGAAAATTAAAGGAGACATCATTCATGTGAACGTCGTTAACATACAACTACCAAATTTAGATACTATTCTGTACTATATTTAATGTCAAACTCAAGAACATACAAATTTGAATGATTTTCTTTCTCTCTCTCTGTCCCTTCGTCTCCCTCACATGATCTGTCATTAACAGCGACAAGTGAATGAAACTTACCTGGGGCAGTAAAATCTTCATAGAATATCTGAGGAACCCAACAAATTACATATTCTGGTAGTTCATTATTCATAAATGTTCCAAACTGTTTTATTTTATTGTTTGAAGGGTTAAGAAGATTTATTTGCTATTTAAAAAAAAATCATTCCTTTTATAAGAAAAATAAGGAAAGATGATCATGACCTACTCTTGTTGAAGCCATGATTCTCTTCACATTGTAATTACGTGTGAAATCAAGACACAGGAACTAGAAATCTCTATCATTACGACAGATGACCAGCCACTCTATCGGAATCAATCATATCAAAGCAAACCATTAAAACTTATTGGAATGAAATGATGAATGGATTGAAACTTATGTGAAAACTAAAAACTGGCGAGTCAACCCGACAATATTTCGATGTATATTTTCATGTTTTTCTTTTTCTGGTTAAATATGTTTTTGATTAGACAGAGGAGTATTGTACGAGACTATCAGTGAGACTAATTCTAATTACTGTAAACTTTTTTCATACACAGAAAATAAAAACTCTAATTACTAGAAAAAAACACAGATATTATTGTATTTATGTATCCACAGTTTTCTATCATGTTATCTAATTGTAACTTAAACTTTTTTTATATTTTATATATGTTATTATTAAAAAAAATTAATTTTCATCTGAGGAAAGATTTGATTTGGAAAAAAATTTACAGTATTTTTTATATATTATATATATATTATTTTAAAAAATAATTAATTTTCACGTAAGGAAGGGTTTAGTTTAGAAAATTTTTCATATTTAACTGAAATTAATGGTTACACTGAGTGGTTAATTAATTTTTTTTATTTGATAAAAGATAAAATAATTTTATAAAAATATATGAAAAAGGATTATGAAAAAATAAATCCCCTTGATATTAATAATATATATATATATATATATATATATATATA
>BDMB01000004.1:8081557-8130082 GCA_016859785.1 Macrotyloma uniflorum
ATAATACAAATATAAAAACTGATAAAATATTTTCTTTTATATATATAAGATTATATATTTGATTATTTTAAATTAAAAAGATTATATTTAGATTTAATTAATATATAATATTTTTATACCATATTATGAGGGGGGACGGAAAGGGGGGGCTAGGAGAATATATATTTCATAATTTAATTATAATTTTATATAATAATAAAAAAAATCCAAAATATTGGGGATATTATAAAAAAAATCCAAAATATTGGGGGGGCCGGGGCCCCCCGTGTCCCCCCTCCCTCCGCCCCTGAGCAAAAGAGATTTAAGATTTTTATAAGCAATTTTGAAAACAAGTAATTAGAAAATGTAATATAAGTTAAATGGTTTGTATATAAAGTGTTTAATCCTTAAGATAATATTTGGAAAAATTGAATTTAAAATCGGTTGTTTTTTATTTTTAAAATCAGTTATTTTGATGATTTGATTTTAAAATATAGGAGTTTTAAAATCGAAAAATCACCAATTTTAAAAGTTTTTACTTTTTAAATTGATTATTTTAAAATTAATTTTAAAAGTCTCTATTTTTTAAATCGGTTATTTTTAAAAAATAATTTAGACAAGAAATTAATACAAACATATAAGAGATAAATAAATATTTATTTTTCTCTCACAATTTTTTTTTTTTTAAGATTTTACTAATCAATAAATAGTTATAAATAATTTTAATCACTTTTAACTTATACAAATATAAATATAATAAGTCACTTCTAATAAAACATTTTATCCCTCTTAAGTTAAAAATCGAGTATATAAACTTATTTCTACTTATACAAAAAGTTGATAAAAAATTTTATAAAAATGCAACTTTTATATAGAGAGAATATTAAAAAAAAATATCACATTAAAAAAAATATCACATAATGTTCACTGAATAGTATAATTATTTTAAAAATATTATTTTGTAATTATTACTTCATTGAATAATATTTCGCAATTTTACATCTAATTTATAATAATTTTAAAAAGTTGAATGTTACTTTCAAAAGAAATAAAATTTCTTTATCTGACATAAAACATTTACTAATATTAGATTATTAATTTTTTTTCTTTATATAAATGATATATTTCTTATAGAATCCACCATCACTTTTATCTTTAACTTTATCCAATTTTTGAAATCTAGATTTTTCATGAAGAACTTTGGGACCTCTTCACCACTTCCTTGACATTGAGATACTCTCAACAACAAATGGCCTCCATGCCTTTACCATCCTTAAACAAACTAACATGGTTGATTGTAAACCAATGAGCACACCAGTTGAAACTCATACTACTGTGACATTCAACAACATTCCTCTTGATGATCCAAACTACTTGTATGGGCTTGTTGACGTCTTACAATATATTACTCTTACTCACACTAATATTTCATGTAGTGTTAATATGTATTTCAATTTATGCATTCTCCTACTATTATGCATTTAAAAATGGTTAATTGTATCTTACAATATGTCAAAGGCATTATTGGTATATATCTTCATTTTAATTCAAATATTACACTTAATCTTTTTGTTTTTTCTAAGGTAGATTGAGCAAGTTATCCCACCACTCGATTCTCTACCATTAATTATTGTATCTTTTTTAATGATAATTCTCACTCTAATATTAAAGTTGAATATTGAATCATAACAAATTTCACTTACCTCCCCTCCACTATTATATTGTAACAATATGAGTGTTCTTATATGATTATCAATCTAGTTTTTCTTATTCTCAACAAATACATTAAATTGTATTATCATTACGTGAGCAATGTGTTGCACTTGATCATCTTCTCATTCTCTACCAATCTTCAAGTTGGTGATATGTTTACTAAACTTAAATTTATGGCAACTCTCATATTTTTTTAAGGTTAAACTTTACCCTCAATTTCAGTATTGTTTGTGGAGAGGTATTAATAATAATAATTTATCCATATATGATAATTATGAAGAAAAAAAAAAAAAAGCCGGAGAATATAAAATTTCTATAACTATGCCAGTATCAATGGACGAACCAGTAAAATTTAATATGTTTTAAATATCATAAATCAGTTTAACTAATCAACTATATTCTAACAAAATATAATTAAAAAATTTAACCTATTTTATGTCAAAATTTAATAAAAGTTATGGCAATTATTTCTTTTTCAACTACCGTTTCTTCGTCTCTTATTCTTGGAATTTTAATTTTAATTTTAATACATGGTTTAATTGGATCTATAACGTGGTCTGATATTTTCTAGAGAAAGCAGACATGATCTAGAACATGAGATTCTAAAAATTGGGAATGAAAGATATTATTATATTGGTTTTATTTAGATTCATGTACAAAAACAAAATTCTTTTCTCTTCTGCATATAAAATAACATTTAAAGCATATAAAGTGCATTAATAATAAGTTATCCATATCCGACATAAGAACAAGTTTTACATTGGCTGGTGAAGAGGTAACACAATCCTCCTCATTACCTGACACTAACTATAAAAATATAGATAAAGTTTGTTACCTTCGTAACTACTAATATTAAAAGAAAAAAGAAATCTAACATTGTTGTGACCAATAAATTTACGAGGAAGTTTATATAGAACTGTCATTTGCGTTTACTGATTGATTGTATTCTTGAAAATCTTAAGCTTTCATTGATTTTTTTTTTACAGAAAGATTTATTTTCGTTTCTTCCCATCTTATAAAATTGTAGTATTTTTTTATAACCATTTTAAATCTTAAAATCTTTTCCCATAATGAGAGATTTGATAGTTTTAGTACATGCCTTATAATAGTATTTTAAACGCCCTATATACACTTGCATGCACAAATCTCAAACAATATGATGTAAAGTCATCTCCTTCTTATACATCCTTGAAACGTCGCTGATGATGTTACCTAATCAAGAGACAAAGTTAACGGGAAGTGTTGATGCTCACGTCAGTTAGTTTTCTACTTTATTTTGGGCATATAAATTGGTGCATTTGCAATGAATGAATGTTACTATGGTCCCCTCGTTCTGAGATTTAAGGCTCTCATATGAGGGTGACCTTATTGGCAAAGAGAAGTTTGCATGAACAAAGGGTAGTTGCTCGTGTTGTTGTTAGTATTAAAGGAGATATCAAAGGATGTGCCCAGAAAGAAGGCCCACTTTAACTTTGAGATCGATGCAAATTTAAATCTGTCAATGGAATCAAATTGCATATATGGAGTAGATATCTTACCTTCAATTCTTCGAAGGAACTTCATTATCTTGACAACGTAGCCTGGATAAGAAAATAATTGTTTGACTAGGAGAGAGAAAGAATCGAGAACAGTGACATATCATGGAGATGGTAAAGAAAGCTGTAGATATCAGAATCAGGAAAGAATGAAAAGCAGTGGATAGGGGTTACATATATAGAACCATGACACCAGAGAAATAAAGCTAGTCCAGTCATATTTCATACAATTCTATTATCGATATCAGAATTTCCTCAATAACTGATATTAACATGTAATGTAAGTATAAAAGTACAACAAATACTTAAACCCATGTACAAAAAGAAGTTTAAATTCAGAACAGATACCCTTACAATACTTTATCAGTCCTTTCAATCAAATAACCCAAGACATAATAAATACAACTAGTCAACCACCAACCTCTTCTTACTCTTTAACATTTAGAAAATCAATTTCCACTTTCTAATGAAAAACGTTTGTGGCTCAAATTGATTTAAGTATATACAATAATCACCGCAAGATTACAAAACCCGTCAATTTCATTTTCGACTAGGATCATGAATATCTTAACTTTATTGAACAACAATGATATTCATATATTTATACATTTCGATTACAGCTATGAATCACACAAAGTCCATGAATTACTCAGCAAATCTAAAGTTTTTTAGATGAATTATCTGATTTAATTCGTGACTATTAAACAGAGGAAATTATTACGAATTGTAATTAAGATTCCATTAAACTAAAGGCCATTTTTTTATGCAAATCGTTGAACCCAATTGAGTCACTCTCCTTTATTTTGTTCATTTTATTCTAAAGTCGTCGGACATTCTGTTCTGATAGAGATTTTTCTTTTTAAAACGTTCCTATCCTTTCAAAATTAATAATGAATATATATATATATATATATATATATATATATATAATATTGAAGTTATAAAATTTGTAGTACAGTAGAAAAGTCCATACTTCTACATCGTATTCGTGTACCACTAAGGATCATAAATGGATCACCTGCATTTTGGAAGACAACTGCATATTACGCCGTTTTTGGTCTCACCATTCATACAAGTTATTTTTTTATTAAAAATATCAAATATATGAAAACTTGTTGGAAAGGAACTAGTCATAGTATTACAAACCAAATTAATCTTGACCCAGTGAATTAGAAGAAACTTATGATAAGAAAAATAATACATTTACAAAACTTCTAACTAAAGTAAAACATGTCTACTTGTTTAATTACAAATCTAGTGAATTTAATTTTCTTATGATTTTAATTATTTACATATCATAGTTTATTTTTGTACATTAATTATTTATGAATATAAATATGTTTATAATATTATAACAAATTATAAATCACTCTAGAAATAACTTTTAAAATAACTACAAAACTTGACGCTCTCAATACATTCAAATTAATTCTATTAACTGGTAAGTTTGCAGGGTAGCAGAACAATGAAAGAACAAAGAAAGATATATATTTTTTATTGCTCCTTTTATTTCTTTATAATATATATATATATATATATATATATATATATATATATATATATCTCTTAAATCTAAGGATATATTCAATCTAAGGTTATCTCTAGGAAGGGTCCATACACACCTCATGACTAGAACATTCAAGTAAAAAAGTTTGTCTTGAACCTTCATAGTTGTTTGATTAGAATTTTGTGATAGTCACCAGCCCCACCTATGAGAATCAAATAATTTTAAGAGTTATTTTATTTTATTTTTTTTATCCTTACTCTCTTAACTTTCTTTTAATTTGATTATTTCAAAAAATAACTCATTTTTAAAAGTTATTAAAAAAAATAATGATAACAAAAATAACATTTTCAGGTCACTCAGCATAATGCCTCATCTTCTTATGTGACCCTTGCATGTAAATTTAATGCCACCCATTTAACTGAACTTATTGTACGCCAACTTTAACCTTCAGGTATAACTTTTATCTCTGCAAATTTCAGATATGTAATAACAATTTCGTAATTGTTGCTTTAACTATTTAAAACTCACATGACAGTAAAAATTGTTTGTTGTATTTATTTCTACTGTATAACCTCTGTCAAACAAAAATAGACATTATAAATTTATACATATTACAGTATAATATTTAAAAGTTAACTCTTCTTTGGTAGTTAACGTTGACGACAACTTTAAATTAAAAGATGATCAATGTTAAAAGAGAGAGAGAGAAATAGAAAGAGAATAAAACAAAGAAACAATGTATAATGGTGTCTAGAAAAACAAGAAATAGGTATAGATAGAAGAGGTGATGTACTTTGTTACTGAGAGGGAGAGAGAAGGCAGAAAGAAAGATAGAAATGCAGATTACATGCTCTTACCACCCATTCGTGTTGTGTGATTCAATTGTACATGTTGAGTTGAGGACCACTCTGCAGAATCCTGCAACAGATATAAAGTAGCCAACAAAAAATAAAGAACCGACACCAACTATTAGTACCGTGTACATGGTCCATGAAAGAGATTTCTCAGTTTTTCTGAACTCTCATGTTGCCAATTAATTAACGTGGTCGCCTCATAACGCACCAGCATGAAACCGTGAGAGGAAAAAAACGTGTGCCTACACAGAATCCAAGTACTGTGTCAGTGGTGGTAAATCTATCTCTGATACCCTTTTCTAATTTTTACCAAAGAAAAACCACTGCCATTATTATGCCCAATATCTGGCATGTTACCCAACTCATTTTTTTCTGTACGGATCATTGATTCCTCACCCGTGGACAACTCATTCTAATTTCATCTTCAATTTCATCCAAGTTAAGTTTTGGTTTAGATTTTCCTCATTATTACATGTTCAAATGTGTGAATCTCTATATAAATAGATGAACCAATCAATATGGCTGGTACGAAAACAAATCCTGCATTGAAACCAAAACAAATCAAACACAGCTGAACGTAGCGCAACAACCGATGGATGGTTACTGTTATATATATATTTTTTTAGCCGAAATATTTAGAACCGTTATATTATTAATTCAACTCAATATATGACATCTACTGCACACTCTATATTTAGTCATATTTTTATATTCTAATATATTACAAATATAAGCGTAAGAAAGTAACTATATGATAATTAAAAAAATTAAATTATTATAACAATAAGGTAATAAAATTAGGGTTTAGGGATTTGTTAAAAAAAATTAATTTTTAATTTTTATAATTTATATATATATATATATATATATATATTAAAGTGGTTGAATTCTATTGGTTAAGTTTTTAAGAAAAATCAGAATTAGTTTATAGCTAATGTTGTTATTGTTTCTTATTTATACAAAATAAAATGTTTAATTATCAATAAAATATCTAACATAAATTTTAATTTATTCAATAATAATTGTTACTGAAATCTAGTAATTTAAGTATATATTCAAATAAATATAGTGAAAATAACAAAATCTTATACTTAAGTCGGTTGGTAGGTTATTTAAATTAAAATTAAATTTTAATTTGAAAAAAAAATCTTAAATAGAACTCTATAATATATTTTAGTAATTTTTTAATAGAATTGATTTTTTTTACTATAATAGTCTATCTTGAAATTTAATGAATATTTATTACAAGAATTATTTAAATAAAACTTCAATTCTAATAAAAAACATAAAAAAATACTTTTTAAATTATACTTAATTTTTTTTCTTATTCTTTCGCAATTGAATTCTTTTAAACATGCACCTAATTGTTACTTTTAGTCCTTATTTGAACTAGAGAGTATATTTGTGCAAGTAAAAGAAAAAAGAAATAAAATAAAAAAATTAATAAAAATTAAAAGAAAATTAAATAATTTTATTCATTATTAATATTTTTTATTATTTTTAATATTTTTTATTATTTTAATATTATTTTTAATTATTTATTATAATTTTATTAAAATAAAAATATAAAATATATATTATTATTATTAATTTTTAATATTATTATAATTAATTTTATTTATTATTTTAATATAATTTTTTAATTAATAATAATAATATAAAAAAATTAATGTAACATAATTATGTAAAGAAGATTAATTATGTTATTTTGTATAATTAATCATGTTTTAAAATATAATTTATTATATTGGATTTATTGAGAAAATATTTGTTATTTAAAATGAAAAGATAGAGGATCATAAATTATTTTGAAGTACATATTATTTTTATTAATTTTTATAAAATCACTTCAATATCTTTCCACTAATCATACTTTTTTTTAAGGTTAAATTCTTCTTTTAATATTTTTATTTTTTATGATATTTTGCTAATTTATTTTTAAAATATTTAATTTAGTCGTTTATATTTTAAAAATAATTTAAATCTATTTTTTCATTAATTTAGAATTATTGTTATTAATATTTTTAAGATATTAATAGTTAAAAATTAATATAAAATAATAATTTATTTTCTAAAATAATTTTATATGTGTAATTAATATAATAACTTTGGTTAGTTAGTATTGGTGAAAACTCTTCCAGTGAGAGTTGACATAACTAACAAAAATCAAGAATTTGACATTATAATTTTTTGTTGACAGAGGATTAGCGACGAGCATAACTAGCAACGAACCAGAAATTGCCACTATTAATGTCGATCTTGCATTCTCGGTATATATTTAAAATGCAATAATTACATGTCTTAAAAATAAAATTTCTTCTTACCATTTTATTTAGTGGTTATCATTATTTAACAACAATAACTTTGGAGATTTAATGAGGTGATAGAGGAGGTAACAAGAAAAAAAAATATATAATCTTTTAAGGGTGGTTATGAAAAAGTATAGTCAATTAAATTTTTCTATTGTAAATGTGAAAGAGAATGAGATTGGTAAAAAATTGGATTAGGTAGAGTGAAAAATGTCAAGAATTTCGGTGTTAGGAAACAAAAGTCCTACAAAAAGCTTATATACCCAAAAGAGGATTAAGGTAATGTGACCCTCTAGCATTTTTCTTGTTTACTATAGTTGTGAAAGGACTAAATGGGATGATGAGAATGGCCTCAACACTAAGGTATGTTTGAAGGTTTCTATATTGATAAGAGTAAGGTAGAGGATGACATCAAATTCTTCAGAAAGGCAACTATAGAAAACATTTGGGTCATAATTATAGGTTGATGTCTTTCATATTTACATATTTGGGACTACTAATGGAGGAAATTCAAGAAAAAGTTATACATGGGACTGATCTTGAGAAAATTTGAGAAAAGGCTAAGTAGGGGGAATAGCAAAATTATGTCCATGGTCGAGGGTATGCTTAATTAATTCAGCTCTAACATCTTTGTACCTCTATATTTATTATCTTTGTTCAAAATGGCCAAAGGAATACCTAGAAATTACAAAGAAATTTACGTGGGGATGTGAAGAAGATGGTAGGAAAATGGCATGGGAAGGATGGAATAAAGAGAGGTCTAGGAGTAGAAGAAGTGGACATTTTTAATGGTGAACTACTTGGAAAATGGTGATAGAGGTTTTTTCATAATAATGATGCTCTTTGAGCAAAGATCTTAGACTTGGCTTCGGGGATGAAAATGATGGAAAGGTTCATATGGAAGAATGAGGGAGTGATAAGAGATTCTGGAAAGATGTTTGGGTGGGGGAAGCATAACTTAGTAAAAAAATATAAATATAAAATATTTATAAATAATTAATTATCTCAAAGATATAATCTATTATATAATATAAATATAATAAAATATTTATCGTGTAATAGATTATATAAAAAAAATATAATCGATTATATATACTCTTTACATAAATCTTTTTATATTTATAAAAAATTTAAAACATATATTATTTTCTTTCTAAAATCGAAAAAAGAGATATAATTTTCCTACGTCTTAAAATATACACAGCATTAAATTTCTCATAAAAAAAAAAAGAATAAATGAATTATTCGGATCCAGAGAAAAAGATTACATCATGCGCGCAAGAGTCCAAAACTTTTACTTGATGTGATTAGCTAGTGTACTTATTGCTTTATTTTGCATGATATGAAACCAAACAATATCAGCTACCTTAATAATTCAAAATATGTTCCCACCAAAAAAGTTGGAAAACTACGTGAGCAATATGATTGAATATCATCAATTTTTTTTAAATAAATAAATTATACTACTCCTAAATATTCTGAATTTTTTACCTGTTTTCTATGACCTTCAATTGTAATGAGATAGCAAATTAACTAATCAAGTGGGGGACTTAACATTAAGAGAAAACAAGAAAAAAAATTTCAAAATTACTCTCACTCTTATGCTTCAAGTTTGTTACATCAACACGATTTCTTTTCTTTATCATATTTTCGACTTTTGTTTATACGATTTTATGTTTCTTCTCAATCAAAATTGTTTTATTATTTATTATCAAGATTAGATAAATTTTGATATCATCAAAATAATTACTTTTGTTATTGGTAATCTACCTTTCCCAACAACGAATATATAAGGCAAAAGTTTAGGGTTTCGTAGCATATAGATATTGAGTTTTCAATCAGATATTAAATTAACAAGCTTCATAATCATGATGACTAACAAAGAAAAGGAAGCAAATACGGACATAGCATGATCATTGAGTGTTTGCAAAAATTGAATACATGATTAACAATTGCTAGTAATTAAATATAAGTCATCCATAATTAACACTTGCAAATTAAATCGATGAATTATATCTAATAAATATGATTTATTTACAGTATTATTTAATAATAAAATATTTTAATTGATATTAACTAAAATTCAGTGAGTGTAATGTATATTTTCAATTAATCTGGTTAAGATTATAGGATTAATATATTTAGATATAATATTATTGAGCTTTGGATAAATAGTAAAAAAAAATATCTACCTTTAATTTATTTAATAGAAGAAAGATTAAAGATAATTTAAGAAAAATGTTGAAAAATATATTGTAAAATGAAAAGATAAAATGTGGTTTGAAAGAAATGACAGTGTTGGGGTTCGGACCCAGAGATCGGTTGTGCCGGTACTTTGAGAAGCCGAAGCCAAATTCAGATTTTGTGGCGTTGTCAGGCTTCACTCAGAGATGCATAAGGCGCCCCAAATTGTCCATATATCAGACCCCACTCTCCTTCAATCCCTTTAATTTCCCTTCTTCACATTTTTCTCTTCTTCTCATCTTCTTCTCATCTTCTCATCTTCTCATCACATCAAACATGAACAACACCTCCACCCAAGACTTCATGAACGTTGACTCTTTCTCTCAGCTCCCCTTTCTCCGTCCCCCGCCACCCTCCAAAGACAAACCCATTCGCCTCTTCGGCCAAGACTTCTCCCACGCCCCCCCCACCACCACCCACACACTTTCCAACAACCTTTCCACTTCCCAACATAATTCCGACAACCACCATTCTCACTCTCACCACCACAACAACAACAACACCAACACACAAAACGCCGACGCCACCCGCAGATTCGAGTGCCATTACTGCTGCAGAAACTTCCCCACTTCCCAGGCCTTAGGCGGCCACCAGAACGCCCACAAACGAGAGCGCCAACACGCCAAACGTCACCTCCACTCCGCCATGCTCCAAACCACCCTCTCCGATGCTAACTCCTACGGCTTCATCAACCCCACCTTCGCTTCCTCCTCAATCTCTTATCCTTCTTACCCTTCTTGGGATTCTAACGCTGCTCCTCGAAGCTTCTACGGAAGCCCTTATTCTCCCCAACTTCAACCCATCAACGGAAGCCCCTTGGCCTTGTGCCGAATCCCCAACCCCACTGCCACCACTCAAGCCCAGAGTAACCCTATTTTATACCACCAACGCTCCTTGCCTTTGCTTGCTTCCCAGGAAATGGTGAACTCCAGAATGGCTCCCTCACCCTCTGCCTCGCAAAATCGGTTTGGTTATGACCCCAAACCCAGCTTAAAGGACCATGTGAGTTTAGATCTTCATCTGTAACAACAATTTTACACACTTACACTCCTTCTTATATACATGTCAATAACATCTCTAGCTCCCGGTGGCTCGGGATGGTATAAATATAATTTGAGAATTTTCAGCCTGTTGTTGTTGGATCTTTATGCTCATCAACGATATTCTAAGATGAAGTTATGATGATTTTCATATCAATCACTGTGTTTACATAAATCTTCTGTTCTTAAATCATGATCCTTTTAACACCTCAACTTTTACACCCAGGATTTTTTTAGCTTCTTTTTTTAATTATCATATCATCTCAATTTTTTTGTACCCAAAAACATATACACTTTATTAGCACTTCTTGTTTTCTTTCTATCTATTCGGGAATGGATATTTCTTGGGTGTCCAAGTTTATTTTCCTTATCATTTTCATTCTCTTTATTCTTTATCTCTCTTTCTACTTGGTCTAAAGATTAAGAGTGGTGATTCATGAACGCTTCTCTTTTGTAAATATATCAATATCTATTATTTATTTCAATTTTAATCACATTATATCACTTCTCATACTTCTCTCTTTATCAGCTCTGTTTACTAAATTATGGTGTTCACAAATCATTTTTAAAGTATAATGTGTCAAAAAATCACTGTTTTTTTCTCTTTGAATAGTTTCTTAGAGATATTTTTTGTTTTGAATTAAAACTTTATATATTGGATATTTTTATTGTGATATGTTCCATAAGAACTACTCATAAATAGTTTTTTTGCGGGTCTAACACTTAACTTTTATGGTTAAAAAGTGACTTCCTTCTGCCATATAAAAAGGTGGATGGGGGAGACAGTAAAATTGGTGGAAGGGTTTTAGATATATGGTATTATGGTTTATAGAGATATAATTAAGTCTATCTTTAATCATTGTATATAATACTTCTTTTCAATTTATCGTTTTCAAACCAGTTTCCGTTTGCGAAAGTAATCTTGATTTAATTTGTGTAGTTAACGAACTAATACTGAGAATGTGTAGGGACCACAATTTAGTCCAATAACACAAAGAGAATGGATATGAAATGATTCTATGTATAGGGATTGATTTGATTGCTTTTTTGTATAAAAATCAAACTAAAAAACCATGATAAAAGTATGATTAAACTTTATTAGACTTAAAATATTTAAGTTTAAATGATAGCTTTTTCTAAAATCAGATCTAAAAGTTTTTGGGTATCTTAAAATTTACTTTTATTCTTTTTAATCTTTAAAATTTACTAAAATCATATGATCATTGTCGAAGGATTAAAGATGCATATCATGTAGAAACTAATAACAACGAAAGTATATATCATTCTGAAAGTTACAGACATATTTAAGCTTATTATTATTCATTAACGATATAAACATCATACTTTTTTCTGATTTTTCTAATTATGAAACATCTCAATCTATATCCCTTTTCTTGATTTTGAAAAGTAGAGTGAAGAGAGAGCATCAAATATATGTAGATGGAGCTACTGTGCTAGCTTCTACTACTTTCGTTTTGCATACTCACTCACGTCACTCTCGGCCTGCATTAGCTGAGAAAATTGTCCACCCGTGTGGGGATCATGTAAAGCGTACAAAACAGTTGAGCGCGCATGAACATTTTGTCCGAACACACGTGTGCGTAATTCTTGCACATTGCCGGACAGGTATAGTGCCGACAGAGGTGGGTTCAGATTCAATGCAGTGTGGACAACGTTCGATAATATCTGCTCAAATTTTGCAGATGAGAAAATGATATTTCATCGCCATTTGCTGGCACCATAGCTCTCCAAATTTAACATCCAACTTGTGCATAATATATTATGCTTCTTTTGTTCTCAGTCACTTTTTCTTAGTTTCCAGTGCATTGTTTATAAGGAGAGAAAAAGACATGTGGATGTGTTTCTATCAACTTTTTATGTCTTTTACTCTTTTATGCTTAATTATGAGACCTAGGGCTTCTGAGACAAAATGGCCAATATATATCATAATCAATTAATAAACACTCACTCATCTTGTTTTCTCTTGCTCTCTATAAATCTATAAATGGGAGAAAGTATATTTGCCAAGAAAATGTCAGTCCTTATTCTGGTATTCATTAAGGTTAATTTTGGTTGACTGGAGTTGATTCAAAGGGTGCAGTTATTTTTTTAACCTAGCTAGAGAATCAATGATTAAACTCTAAAAATACTCAGATATAAAGAGATGTTTTTTACAGATACTATTATACATATTAAAACTCGAACTACTAATTAGATCTTTAAAGGACAAAATTGTTTGTTCATCATATCATATCATACCATATGAGTAAAAGTGCAGTTGATTTGGAGAAAATTATGGAGGATCCCGAGGTGGAATTAGAATTGATGTAATGGGTAGGTGATCATTCAAAATTGAAGTGACGAGTTAATTACTAAGTTGATGAGTAACGTCCCATACTAGGGAGACATGGGTCACTTATTAATGCCTTGTCTGCAAACGCAAATTAATTAAATCTCATCATTCAGGGGCAGTGACCGAGGGCTTTTGACTTTAAAATGACAAAACCAACTCCTTAAGAAAAGGATTTATCAAGGAACAAATGAACATGGTAGTTAGACTGCCATCTTTATTTTCACATCTTCTGTACGTTTGCTTTTGTGTCTGATATATAACATCGAGAGAGAGAGAGAGAGAAAGAGAGAGAGAAATGTTAGATGGCTTAGATTTTGGTGGTGGTGATTTGAAATGTGTGGGGCTAGGAGATTCCTTCTCGAAGAGATGGAGGAATAACAATAATAGTGTAATACCTAGCTGGTCAAGAAACTCGTTATTATCAGTGATGACATTGAATAGTAATCATAAATTATAAATTTTAACTTGAATGTAATCGTTGTAAAAAAAAATCATCTATTACTTCACAGCACAAAATTTATATGACTATAGAAACTACACCAAATTTGTACCAAAACAGAATTTTTCAGACCACTTCCTACATGCTTACTTGTCGTTTTACCTGCTGCATTGTTAAAAAACATGGTGATTTTGAACTAATTATATATATTGATTGTGAAATATCACGCACATAAGGATTATTGTACTGCATTACTGACAGTTATTTAATCGTTTCCTGCAAAAGTAAAACATTTATGAATTTTGTGACCCTGACGTATGAATACTTCTCACTGTCTGCATAATTTAGAAGCCTTTATTTCATGATAGATTGAAATAAAAGAAGATGAACCTTTGGTTAAATGGCATTGATCTTGGATGAAAAAGTCCTCGTGTGGTGACTTCAATAAGCATCCTTGTATATCACGTTTATTTTAGAAGTTCTACTAAATTAATTAAGAAATTAAAGTCTGCATAATAAAATATATAAAAGGTTTAATACAAAGGTTTAATATGTATGGTTTTGGTTGTAAGCATGAATCGCGGAATCATTGGCGAAAATATTAATTGTGACAATTTGGACAAAGATCAAGGCGAGGATGACTCGTATTTGCTGACTGTTTTCTGTCAATGAGTATATATGTTTGAACAAACATTTATTACTTAAGTAATGAGGATGCTCATAAATCTTTTGTGGTTAAACATTGTTTCATTAACATATTTGAAATTCCTACTGTGACCACGTAAATCTGAACTGTTTAATTGTTTTAATCATAATTACTAATTTATTAAAAATACAAAATGATAGTGATTAAACATTTGAGATCTAGCATACCAGGAACTCAATACCAAAAATTCAACAAAGAAATCAAACTCCTAATTTTCTCATAACATATTTAAATCTTGATAAAATAAAAGTCATAATATATGTTATTCTAATATTAAACTAAATAATATTAAAATATCTTTATATATATACACATATATATTACATGTCTAATTTGGAGATGACAACATCTCATAAGTGATAATCTTTTATATATATTCTATTGAATACACTTTTTGTACACCTCCATAATATTTCTATTATGAATCATTTTCTCCCGAATGAAAACCTAATGGTCTTTCAATAATGAACTATCCTTCTAGATTTTCTATTTCATATATTTGTCCTTTTGATAAGAAACTGAATAACAACAAAACACAAACATAAAGGGATTGAATTCTATTTTAAGAATTTTTCTCAAATCTATTTTGCATAAGGATGTTTCGTGGCATCTAACTGATGATGAAATGAAGATTTTATAACAAAATGTGTTTTATCTTTTTCTGAAAAACTTCGCAAAACTTGTTAAACAATTACATTTTAATAAAACACAATCTTAAAACAAAAGTATTTAAAAAATAATACAAGGTAAAAATAAAACTAAAGATTTTTAGTTTGATTCATCTCTAATCCAAGACTGCACTTAATCTCAGATTATATGTGTGGGCTGCCATTGCCAATATTGCATATGAGTCCACTAGTGTAAAGGCCCGTGTAAAGGCCCACACGAGTTATTAGAAGGCCCAATTATCGGAAAGACTATGTTGTTTACGGGGAAAGATTGTAACAGTAATAAAGGTGAAGGGTTTAAAATCCATCAAAACCTATTTTTAAAATTCTTCTCGTGGAGCTTTTGGTTCCTCTAAAACCAGAAAAGTTCTTCAAACACTCATCACCAATCTAATTTCCTTCTAGTTAGCTAAATTAGATTGTCTTCTTTTTTTTTTGTAAAAAGAAAAATTTCTCTTTTGATTATGCAACATAAATTTGTATTCCTTTGAAACTTAAAAAGTTTGCTAGCTTCAAATTTATTAATGCAACAACTCTACCACGTGCAACTTTATTAATCCAATTTATCAATCGTCAAATTTGTTAAATACAAGACCAAAATAATCTAATCTGTTGCCGGAGTAATTATTGCTTAAACCTATAAAAACGAACTTATTAAGTGCACAAAGCAAATAGTAACAAAAGGTAAACAAGTTTATGTATGTTCTAAGAAATATGTTTAATTTTGAATTACTATTAATATATTAATATTTCTGTCATTTTAAATTTAGATAAATCAATATATAGTATAGTATTAACATCTGATTAATCATGTTTGTAGACAAGAATGTTGACCTAAGTTTAGACATAATCAGGTTTATACAAGTTTAGACAAGAATTTCTTCATTTTTTTTTCTCATTTGTCATAGAATGAATAAAGTTGGGAAAAAACATAGAAAACTGGGGGATAAAAAAAGGGAATTATAAAAACGTGTTGTGAAAAAGAGAGAGAGAGAGAGGGAAATTACTTATAATTTATTTCTTTAACGAGTTAAATATTGTTGGTCAAACTCGTTTGTATGGTGTAATATAAAGAAGTCGTTCAAAATTGCCCTTTTTCTCTACGTTTTTAATGTGGAGATAGTAGAAATGAACGAAATGTTTGACTAATAATTCTAGAAGGAAAGGACGAACAACTACACCTTGCATTGCATAGAAGGGTCACTCATCTACTGGTTTGGTTTGCTTAGGTTCATTTTTTTTAGCTTGGTGATGCAGATTTTGAGGTTAGAACCAATCAAAAGTTATGAGATGAAACTTAAACCTATTTAATACACTATAATTTGAAACGAGGATATCAAACACAGTATTTTAATTTATTCATTGAATTTGAGTCACGCAAATTATAAATTGACCAGAATGTGGGTCTTGGTAAAGAAGAAATTAATTAGAATGTGGGTGTTTAACCCCCCAATCAATATGGTGGGAGGTAAGTCCCATTGAATTTGGGGTATTATTAGCTTTTTGAAATTGTAAAAGATACTTGGTCTGAAAAAAACTACGCCTGAAGAAAAAAAGCAAAGAAAAGAAAAAGCTATTTATTATGTATGATTGATTGAAAGATATTTGATAAGTGAATGTGTTCACTAAAGCTACAAAAGTAAAATCATGAGAGGAAGCATAAAAAGACTTGTTATTCCAAAAGCATCTAACAATAAAGCAAAGATGAGAAAGAAGACAAGAAGAAGATATAAGAAGGATGCTATAGTGCTAGTGCTAGTGCTATATCGATCGCAATATCAACCACTCATTGGTTAATAATGGAACACGTAGACATTGTACTCCACAACAGCATTCCCAGTCTTTATATCAAACGTGTGAGTCCTCGCCTGAGCATACCCACGTGCGAACCGGAAAGCCCCACTTCCTCCAACGATTGGCATTTCCCTCACGGTGGAGAACACCGCATTCCGCCCCAACAAGCTCAGCGTGCTCCCATTGTATTTCCCTTCCGTGAACGCCAAGTTCATTACCATCAACAGGCCCGTTTCCTGTTGGGCCGCAGATCCGTAAATTCCTTGGGCCTTTCCGACGAGTTTGGAACCGGGTTCCGGGCCCACGGTCAATGGGTCGTCGGTCATCATTATGAGTCCGAAAAGCGTGGAGGAGGTGTTGGTGGAGTGGGCCTCCGCTACTTTGATTGCCGTTGGCTTTGGGCCGCTGACAATGTCGTGGAAGAAGAAGTGAAGGTGGCTGAGCTTCTCCTTCTTGAGGCCCAAAGACGTTGGAGATATGGTTCGGTCGAAAGAATGGGGTTTTGCGGTGGCGAAGGAGAAGAGGAGGGTGAGAATGGCGACGGTGAAAATGGATGTGAGGTTTTCGGGGTTGGCCATTGTAATTGCAATGAGGAGGAAAAGAAAAGAAAAGAAAAGGGTGTGAGTAAACAGAGTATTTTTTATAAGCAATTTATAGAGTGAAGAATATGTTTGATTTGGAAAATTTTCGGAAATTTGGCACAAGAGTTGACGGTGACTAGGACAAACTTTTCGAACCAAGATTTACTCTCTGGAGTATCTTTCTTCGTTTCTTGTTCAAACGTGTCACTATTAGCTTTTGAATTTTTTTTCTTTTTGTTTTGTCACCCACACAGAGAGTACTATTACTAAACCACTGTTTCTTGGGTTAGGGAATTTTTTTTAGCACAACAACTTTTGCACTATTTTATATAATTAAAAGAAAGAGACGTTAGTTAAAATGTATAAAAATTATCAAATTTTATAATTGTTAACAAATTTCAATCATTAATAATGAGATCTCACATTTTTTACTTCTATTTAATCTAAAATATGCAAGCTTTGGATAACATTTATCTTCACGTAATGTTATATTAATATAAAATATAGAAGTTTTGGATACTTTTTCTCGTGAAAAATAAAGACTTTTATGATGATTTTTTTTTTATTTAATAAATCATATTTAGAACGGGAACATTTAACCAGAAAAAAAAGTTGAGTGTAAATTTATCTCTCACTTTAGTCTCATATAAGTAAAAAAAAAATCTGAAGTACTTCAATATAAACAAAATTTAATTTCGAAATCTTATTTAGTTTAACACTACTTTCAAAATTATATTTATCTTTGAAATTAAAAATCATTCCTAATAAATATGATTGAGATAGTTTAGGGAAAATATATTTTTATAACATGGAAAAAAAAACATGTATTAAAATGAACTTAATTATTATTCTTTATTAATGTTAAAAAAGTTGTTTTTGATTATATTCGAGTTCTTATATTTAGAAAAGGATAATCCCTCTTAAAGGTGTTATTAATGAATATTTGAATTCATGTATTTATTAATTGATTAATATGTATTCATTATGTATTCATGTATTTAATAAAGGTGTTATTAAAGAGTTTTAAAGGTGTTATCAATGAGTGTTTGAATTCTTCTATTTATCAATTAATTATCATGTACTCCTCCAAATTCATTTTACATATCATTTATGTTTTTCTATAAATATTTAAAATTGACTGTTTTTTTACTTTTTTTTTTTAATGTAATAATTATAATTTTATTTCAATATTCTTTAAAATAATATGTACAATAACTTAATTTTTTTTATTGTTACTCACAATCCAATTAAGTAAAAAGGAATATTTCTCAATAATCATTTGTGTATAAGTTACAAACTAATATATTCATAAAAACACGTATTGGTAGGTTTGCTAATAAAAATACGTAATCACTATTTGTTTATATGATATGAGTGAAATTTTTGTATTTTTGTTTCTGCCATCTCATGAATCGGAAGCCATGCCTCTACTAACTGCTACTACATGGTTCTCAAGTATTGAAGCATGAATCTGCAACATGTTAGTTCCTTCCTTAAGATTGAAACAAACATGTGTTTAAATATATTTAAACATACTCTCTACTGTGATATAACCAATATCATGATTAAAAAAGTTACGTAAATACACGTATATTAGATGCATGTGGTGTTTTGTAGCAGAAAATGCACTGTCCCCGTACTGCTACTAGCGGATTTGCTGAACCTGCTACTCATACGCCATTTGGCTATAAAAAACAAAAACAGTTGAAGATTGTTTAACGGGAAAACTGGGATTCCGAAAATCGTGACCACACTATGCACCTGCCTTGTTTTGTCAAATTGAGACCAGAAAAAGCAGTTGAGACTGCTATTGTCACAACGAGTTTACACCTTCAGCTTCTATTTTTCATGTTCTGAGATCGTTGAAATAATCCTTCATAATTGAACAAAAACAAAAAAAACTACTTCTCATAAAGAAACAAAAGTCTAGTTTTCATTTTTTTCAATACTAGTGGTAATGTGATTAGGCAAGTCATGATGATGGTTTATTAAGTCAACATCTTCAAGTAAAGTAACACAAGGTTGAAGGTTAAACCACAAGAAGCATAAAGATAGCTTGGTATTCATTCCAAAAGCATTGAACAATAAAGAAAAGAAGAGAAAGTAAAGACAAGAATAAGAGATTAAGTCGATGCTATGCTGCTAAATGAAGCAATGGTTAATAATGGAACACGTAGACGTTGTACTCCACAACAGCATCCCCAGTCTTGAAATCAAGCGTGTGAGTCTTCGCCTGAGCATACCCACGTGCGAACCGAAAAGCCCCGCTTCCTCCTACGATTGGCATTTCCCTCACGGTGGAGAGCACCGCGTTCCGCCCCAATAAGCTCAGTGAGCTGCCATTGTATTTCCCTTCGGTGAACACGAAGTTCATGATCATTAACAGGCCCAGTTCGTATTGGGCCGCAGATCCGTAAATTCCTTGGGCCTTTCCGACGAGTTTGGAACCGGGTTCGGGGCCCTCGGTCAATGGGTCGTCGGCCATCGTAATAAGTCCGAAAAGCGAGGAGGAAGTGTTGGTGGGGTGGGGCTCGACCACTCTGACCGCGGTGGGCTTTGGGCCGCTGAGAATGTCGTGAAAGAAGAAGTGAAGGTGGCTGAGCTTCTCCTTCTGGAGGCCCAAAGACGTTGGAGACATGGTTCGGTAGAAAGTAGGGGGTTTCGCGGTGGTGAATGAGAAGAGAAGGATGAGAATAATGGCGAAAATGGATCTGTGGTTTGTGGAGTTGGCCATAGAGATGGTGGAGTTGGTGACAAAAACCTAAAAGTTGACACTCAGAAAATAGAGAATCGTTGGAGTTACTGAATGCAGAATATAGTGAAGTCTAATAAACCATTTATAGAGAGTGTATGGAATCATGGAAGTGTAGAAGTATTGTTGCAGTGATTGACCTGCTATAAAGAAAAGAATTAGGTTAACAACTTTCCTGAACCCGGCACGGGTATTGACTGTGATGTAGAAACATTTTGGATCAAGACTTTTTTGTATCATGCCACTTTGTATCTCTTCATTACACAAAACATCTAAAAAAATGCATTGAAACTTCTTATGATTTCTTGAAATTTCTGATAATATTTGTATATATTTTTTTAACATAATGCATCTCCTGAGCAATATCATCCATTATTTACAAAATAAAAAGCTAAAAAGTCGTGTAAATTTTCAAAAAATAAAAATAAAACCAAGAAAAATGTCAATATAATTCTCTCCAAAACATAATACACTTAAGACCTAAATGCACTTGACCTGGGCTGGTGATGATTCAAGGTAATTTTCATCACTTTTCACGCATGAAATCCCCCAAAGAATTTAGTAGGTGTGTCAGGAACAAGATGGGAAAAAGCAACTACACATCTGATTCGCATGGTATCATTTGCTTGAATGTTACACAAGTCTCAAAGTGATGTTTTTTTCTTCTTACAAATGTGTCATTGTAAGCAAATAGTTGTAAGAGATGAGAAGAGTTTATCTACAAAATTGGAAACGATTTGAACCTAAAACGAAAATAGAATTAAAGAGTTAATTACAAGTAACTTCAATTTTACAAGTTGAACTTATATGTAAAAGGGTTCAGTGTACCAATCTGAGAACTATAGTTTGTAGCCACTAAGTCTCATCAGAGTGCTAATCCTGTATATACTACCCTTTGTTAATAAAATATTTTCTTGTTCTTCAATTACATCATTATACTATGTCGTTGACTAATTTGATTTGGTGAAACTTAAGGATGAATCTTCATTGAATCTCATGTCTTAATCTTTTTTATTTTATTTGTTTGTCTTTTATTTCATCATTACCATTGTTTGAATTGGAATGTGATCTATCTTTGCACTACGGTTGTGAATCAATTCAGGCATTTCGAAATATATCCATAATAATAATCCTATTATATAATAGTAAAAACAAAAATGAAATGAATGATAAAAATAATACAAAGATATATTATAAAAATTAAAAAGGTTGTGGAATTGTTATGCATGTGAACACATATTTGTAGGAATTTGTTATGTCTTTTCTGTTAATTATTATTTTTTGTTAATTAAATAAATATTTCATCAAAAGTAAAATTAGTATTTTTTTAATTAATAAAACCACTTTTCACACAATGCAATTCCAGCAAAAATAGTGGTGTCTGAGTGGGGCAACTATACACGTTGAATCATCGTGATTGGCTCAATAGATAGCATTAAGCTTGAATACTACACAAGTGGGATTTTTTTTCTCTTGTGTTAAAAACATGCATTCCTATAATATATTAATATATTTAAATATATATAATTTTTTTTTCCGTTATCCATTACAAAATTAGTAAGATGTTTTTTTTTTTACTTTGGCTTGGGAAGAGAAGCAACAATGAGTAGACAAAAATTAATGTAAGGATATGAAGTGAATAATGGATGACACGATTGCTAAAGTATATTTTAATAAAAAACATATATTTTAAAATATTTTAAAGAATATTCTTTATTTTAACTAGTCATAGTAGAATCTATATGGCTTTTTTCTAAACCATTAAGTGCTCTCAAGAAATGTAAAAATATTATAAAAAGTAGCTACATTCAGTGATTGTAAAGGTATACCTTCTCTTACCTTAAATAATTTTTGAAAAATAATTATGAAATTCACAATAATTGTAATTAGTGTTAGATGATTAAAAGACAGCATAACAATTTCTTATATGCCATAATAATGGATACGCCATCATTTTTATGCATCATTTCATGAATTAAGTTTATTTTTTTTATTTTTCTAACTTCTTAACTTAAATTATCATAAGAAATAAATATTCTGAAATATCCACATTTATGATAACATTTTTCTTGTACAGATTAATTTAACTTTTAATATTTATTTTTTTAGGATGAAGATGATAACACTGCAACTATAAAACATATACAAAGTTTCCACAAACTAAATTTAAAAACTAATATTGAGAAGAAAAAAAAAAGTTCTAACAGGAGAGGTCAAATGAAACTGCAAGAAACATATTTCGAATTAACAATTTCTTTCTAAAAACTTTGTAAGAAATATATTTCCTTTCTATTATTAATATTTACTTAAAAATATCATAAAAGATATAATAAAAATAAACATATATAATATATCATATTTAAGTTTAACAATAATAAATAACATTTATTAATAACTACAAATATTTTAAGAAAATTCATTCTGGACATCACTAGTTTAAACTCTTCTGGACCCAAAAACCATACATTTCTGAGAACTTTCCTACAAATCTGGACCCACGTTCTCGGCCCATATTCAATGGACCGTTGGAGGAAATGTTTGTCATCTGGGCCTCCACAGTGCTGGGCTTGTTTCTCCTTCTGGAGACACGTTTCTATAGAAATCCTGGTGTTCTGAAAAATCAAAATGAATATAAAGTAAAGTAATAACAGTAGCCTCATTTTTGTGCTATGTTAAATAACAAATATATATTGCAAGTTGAAGAAATAAAGTAAATTCAAATTGTCAATTTTTTTGCTTAAAATGATACTCTCAATATATATATATATATATATATATATATTAATAATAATAATAAAAAACAAAAGAACATATAGGAAACTTGAACAATAACGATAAAAATATAAAATAACGTAATAGTAAAATAAGAAACTAAGAAAAAAAAAAACTGAGCTCAATTAAGTTCCAAATTTTTATCTTTAATTCATTAAAAAAATTGAGTTACTTTAGTTTAATTACATATCATAAAATCCTTAATAAATATATATTCTAATAAATTTTTCTTCAGAAATAAAATATATCTTTTTTTATAAAATAACTATTATTATTAAAAAATATTGTAACGTAATTAATTTAAAGCATGTGCTTTTATATATAATCATTTGTATCCAAAATTATTGTTTAACATGAAATATTATAAATCAGATGAAATAACATTAATGTGAAGAACTTAGTTTTTTTTTTTTTATAATATTAAAAAATTGATTAAATTTGACCAATGACTACAGATAAATTTATCTTTAAATAAATGGATGATATCTAGTTTACATGAAAATTTTAATAATACACATGATTCATCAAATATATTTAAATAAATAAATTGAAAAAAAGGTAAAAACAGATAGTTTTTGTGCATAAAATATAGATGAAAGTAATTAAGGAAAAAAAATAAAACTATGTGTATATATATACTAATTCATTTCTTAGATTATATTTAATTATAAATTAAAATAAAATAAATTATTATAAATATTTAATTAGGATCAATATGAACAACTTAAATATTTATTAATGTTAAATTTGATGAATGACTATTTCAAAGTACAACTTTTGATCAATGGCTGATGCTAGGTCAACTCTAGTTTACGCAATAATTTAGAAACAATAATATTAAATTTGATTGAATTTGATCAATGACTGTTGTTAGGTCAACTCCAGTTTACACAATAATTTAGAAACAATAATATTAAATTTGATTGAATTTGATCAATGAGTGTTGTTAGGTCTCTAGTTTACACAATAATGCAGAAAAAAATACACATGATTCATGAAATATATTTTAATAAGTAATTTTGAAAATAAAGTACATATTGATGAATTATTAATTCTTGTCCTCAATTATTAATTAAATAAAATATTATGAATTATTATAAATTAGATACATGTTTACAAAATCTTTTAAAATAAATTTTTGTACCTTATCTTCATTTTCAGTTTTAATTTGATTTGTTAAATTGGAAATTATTACTTTGGTCTGTTAAAGTTTCAGTCCTAGATAATTTTGGTTCTTACATTAGTTTAAAATTAACATGATTAGTGTAAAATACCTTACTGAATAAATTTCATTTAACAGAAGTACTACAAGAAAAAAAAAATCAAATATTTTAAATTTAAGACCAGATAAAACCTAAAAGAATGATAAGATGTCAAGATTTATTTTATTTTAGCCAAACTTTTATAATTATGTTATAATATTTTTGTAGGGTTTACAGTAAAAAAATATCATTTTTAATTAAGAAAACATTATTCATAAGTTATGTTTTAAAATAATTATAGTAAAAATAAACTTTTATTTATATATATATATATAGTAAAATAAATATGATTCAACAAGTAGATGAAATTAAACAAACGAAAATTCATATAACTATATTGAATAGAATCAATTTTGATTTCTCTAATTTAATTTTGACTTAAACAAAATTTTAAAATTCAAGTAACGAAATTTCCTTTTCACTTTTCTTAAAAAAAATAAATTCTAATTATTCTCAAACTTTTTCTAAAAATACTTTATCATTAAATCAAATATATTACTATAAACTTAAATTAAACTAGAATAAACTTTTATTGATGAAAAGTTTTCACATAAAAAAAACTTAAGAGTCATGTACAATCATCTCAAACCTAATTTAAAAAGATGACTTATAGTACATAAAACTTATTCAAATAAAAATTTTAGTTTGTTAAAAAATTTTATATTTACAATATATATTTGAATCTTAAAAATATAAAAGATAAATTAAAAAAAAATTTAAAAAAAATTTAAAATTTTAGAAAATAAATAATTTTAAAAAAAGATGGTGATTTTTTAATAAAAAAATATTTTTTTATTATATATTTTTTTAAAATTTAATTAAACAAACTTTATTTTTAATTAATTAAAACTTCTATCTCATTTAAATTAATCTCAAAGTTTTATACTTAGAATATTCATAATAAATTATCGGTTTGAGGTGTTAAGAGTTTATGATATAGATTTTTTTAGAATAAATTTTGTTTATTTTAAGAATTTTTGGTTACAATCTCATAACATAGAGAAAGTAGGATCATTATCTAATTACAACATATAATCACGATATTCACAAAGTTCAAATCAAACAAGATGGTTATTGTTTTAGGAAAAAAACCTAAATAGAATTCTAAAACCTCAAATCAAAACATTAAAAATAAATTATCTCTTTAAGGTCGAAAAATATCTTTTTATAAATGATAAAATACATATTTTAACCTCTTAATAAAAATAAGAAACCCTAATATAAATAGAATATTTTAAATTTAAATCTCTATAAATATACTCCATAACCATTCTTATATAAATGATAAGAGTAAGAAACCAATCTTATTCGGATATTAAATTATTAACAAATTCTTAATATTATATAACTCTTTAACCTTTAGGTTAATATTAATCCGAAATAATTTTATATATCTATGTGTCACTGTATATATATATAATTTTATTTTTTTTCATGTCGTTATCGTTGTATTGAACTGAGGATATATATAAATCACATAAAAGCACGAAGGGCCTTTTATTCCGAAAGCATGAACAAGGAATGAGAAAAGAGAGACAGTGAATACAATAATGGGATGAAAAATGACGTAAATGTTGAACAATCAATAATGGAAGACGTAAATGTTGTATTCCACAACAGCGTCCCCTGTTTTGTTATCAAGACTATACTTCTTGAGATCAGCAAAGCCACGTGCGAACTTGAAAACCCCACTCCCTCCAACAATCGGCAATTCCCTCTCATCGTGGAATATCAAGTTCCGACCCAACAAGCTCAGAGTGCTGCCATTGAATTTCCCTTCCGTGAACACCAAGTTGAAGAGCATCACTAACGCAACCTCCTTCTGGTCAGAAAATCCGTACAGTCCTTGTCCCCTACCCAGAAGTTTGGACCCGGGATCCGGCCCAACGGTCAACGGGTCGTCGGCTATCGCCAGGAATCCGAAAAACGTGGAGGAACTGTTGGTCGTTTTGGCCTCCGCAATTTTCACTGCGGTGGGCTTGTTCCCGCTTGTAACGTCATGCAAGAAGAAGTGAAGGTGGAGCAGCTTCTCCTTCTTCAGACCCAGAGATTTTGGAGATATGTATTTAGAGAAATCAGAGTTTTCTGCTGCTGTTAGGGTGGAGAACATGAGGGTGAGGGTGATGAACCAAATAGCCATTGAAAGTGGTGACTCCAATGTACACGTAGTGATTGAGAATTCATATACATGCCTTCAATAGTAGGGGATAATATAGGGTACAGGCACCCTAAAAAATATTAATAAGGATAACACTACAAAAATAATTAAGTAGAAAAGGCTACAAAAATAAAAATTAATAACGAAGTTTAAGGACTAAAACATTTTTCTATGACTAATATATATTCTGGCGTTGCAACAATTTTAATGATAATTTATCTTATGGTGGTGGAAGCGTGCAAGTTTCATAGAAGGATTGACTTCGTGCTAATACGACCTGAACAAGGTTGACGGAGAAACGCAATGGAAAAACAAAAACCTCGCATGACAACGCTACTAAACTTGAGCATAATCAAATTTAAGGTAGTTATCATATTAAGAAAATATTATTAAGAAAATGGAATTCAATTCAACTACACAAGAGATATGAATATAAGAAGATAATGATGTAGAAATATTGTATGAAGATTGAAAATGTAAGTGTTATGTGGCAATACTTGTACATACACATTATATATATTATTATTTGATTTGCTGACAAAAAAAATTCAACCACCGTTGTTTAAGGATGAATGGTACAGCACACCGCATAGTCGTCGTCGGCTATATCGATTAAATGTCGATTTTTTTTGTTTTGGAGATAATAAGAGGACTACTTTCACATTTCTTCCATGTAAACTGTACGTGAATGGTTAGAAGATGTTCAAAATTGTTATTTTTAGTTATGTTATTGATTTAAATTACTTTGTTAATGATTAATCTTTATTGAAGAACTCATCTTTAATGATAAATTCCTTCTTAATTATATTTTTATTTATAAAGTTTAAATTGATAACTTTGTTTAAGGAGATTTAACCTTTCACTCTTAGCAATAACTTTGATTAAAATCCAAGAATCACTAAATTAAAGAATAAGTAAAATAATGATGATGTATGTTGAATAATAGTTGTTAGAACTAGTTACAATAGTTCTAGTAAGTATAGTTCTATAGGAACCCTAGTGAGAAGTGAAATCGTTAGAGTTATGAGAAGGATTGCTAGGGTAGTAGATGCATCCTAGAGCCCTAAATTACCCACTAAAACATAAATTGCTTTTAACTTTCATATTTTAGAAGTTCAACATTTAGAGTTGCTTGAAGTAGTAATTCATAATATGTACTAGTGCTTCTTTATGGAATTCATATGTTTAGTTTCATTTGAAGTATTTTGATGGATTTTTATATATAAGAGGGTCATATTTATTACATGAAAGAATTAAGTTAACTCATATTTATTTTTTTAGATTAAATCGTGATAGAAGTTGTTTTTATAGCACGATTTTATAATTTTAATTTTTTTTCTAAAAATATACTGAAATCGTGTTATTACAACTTTATTTATTTTTTATATTAAAGAAGTACAATTTCACTTTTTTTTTTAAATA
Organism: Macrotyloma uniflorum; assembly: GCA_016859785.1. Lineage (NCBI taxonomy): Eukaryota > Viridiplantae > Streptophyta > Magnoliopsida > Fabales > Fabaceae > Macrotyloma > Macrotyloma uniflorum. The sequence continues at coordinate 8,109,646 of BDMB01000004.1, forward strand.
TTTTTTTATATTAAAGAAGTACAATTTCACTTTTTTTTTAAATAAAGAAATCGTGCTATTGAGTACAATTTTACCTGTTGTAATTTTTTTTAAAATTCATCTCTATTTTTATATTTATTTAGTTAAGATTTTAATTTTGTTAATTAATATTTTTAGTTATGATTAATGTATTTAATTCATCGTTAGAAAAAATTAAAAATGAAATAAATCGTATTATAATTGAAAAGTAATTAATTAAAAGATTAAAATGAAAATAAATTTTAAAAAATATAATATATAATCATAAAAATTTTTACAAATAATAATTAAATATATTAATTATTAATTTTTTTTCCACGTAAATCTTAAAAAATATTTTCAATAATTTAAAATAAATATTTTAAAAAAATAATCACAATTTCAATTTTAATAAATTTAAAAAAATATATAAAATAATATTATCAAACAACTTCTTTAATTTAATAAAAAAAAAAATAAAATCGTACTTAATAATACGACTTTCGTATATTTTAAAAAAAAATAAAATTAAAATCGCATAATCAAGAAAATAAATAAAGTTAACTTAATCCTTCCACCCAAAATTGTCAATAAAAATATTCCGTCTACTTTGATGTTTTTCTATTTAAGTGTTCATGCAGTAGAAATCTAGGAGTGTTGGTGAAGGTAATTCATATTTTAGTAAGAGAAATGGGTATATATTTTCAATTACATTTATTCAATTAATCGGACTTATCTTCAAATAGTTGCTACTAACATAATTATTCAAGTCATTATCTTCAATTCAACTACAAGATAAATCATATAAAAACAACAGCTACATTTTATTCCAAACAGGGCATAAACAACGAATGAGAAAAGGAGACACAGGGATAAAAAATAAGACCAGTGATAGATACCTTGAGCCCTATTTTTTCAAACACATTAATTTAACACTTATTATTTCCTTTTTTTATCTCTCTATCGCTCTAACTGTGAGCTGGTAAGTATTTGTGTTGTTCAAGTATTACTTTGAGAATGCAATATGAAGCAGCAGAAGCTAATAATGGAGGACGTAGATGTTGTACTCCACAACAGTGTCCCCTGTCTTGTTATCAAGACTATACTTCTTGGCGTCAGCAAAGCCACGAGCGAACTTGAAAACCCCAGTGCCCCCAACAATTGACAATTCCCTCTCGTCGTGGAATATCAAGTTCCGACCCAACAAGCTCAGAGTGCTTCCATTGAATTTCCCTTCTGTGAACACGAAGTTAAAGAGCATCGCCAGTGCAACCTCTTTCTGGTCAGCAAACCCGTAAAGCCCTTGTCCCCTACCCACAAGTTTGGACCCTGGGTCGGGGCCAACGGTCAATGGGTCGTCGGCTACCATCAGGAGCCCGAAAAAAGAGGAGGAGTTGGCGGTTGTCGGGGCCTGCGCAATCGTCACTGCGGTGGGATTGGGCCCGCTCGTAACGTCGTGGAAGAAGAAGTGAAGGTGGAGCAGCTTCTCCTTTTTCAGACCCAGAGAACTTGGAGATACGTATTCATAGAAACTGGGATCTTCTGCTGCTGTGAGTGAGGAGAAGAGGAGAGTGAGGGTGATGAACCAAATAGCCATCGGAAGGGTGAGGTTCGTGATTATGGGGACGAGTGAATAAAAAAGATTCGAAAAAAGAGAATGGTTAGATACCCTTAATCGAGTATGATGCTATTTATAATGTCCATAAGCTGAAAAAAAATGAATAAAGAAAGAATTAGTGACGAAATTGAAGGGAGAAAATTGTTTCTCTATTACTACAAGTTTAATGATATTTATGGTGGATGCTACAAGTTTTAGAAACTTGTACTATAATGACGTGAATGAAACGTGGCTCTTTTACTTTTCTCATGAGAATCTCGATCATGATTTTATATATGTTTTTGTAATTTTCATATGAAGTTGCTGAAAATATTATTAAGAAACGCAAGGTACAATAATTCAACCTTGGTTGTTTAAGGACAATCTGATTAAGTTAAATGTTGAGTGCTTTTGTTAATGATGCTGGAGGACTAATTCTTTCCTCATAACTACTCGTGAATAAGTACTTATAATTTACAAGAGTATTTCATATATTCAACTTCAACTCATAACTTCAGTGACAGATGTAAATTCTCATTATAGTAATTTAATTTCTTTAGAGTCATAATAGAAAATAGTTTTGGACACTCAATAGAGATAAAAGAGAAAAAACAAGTTATTATTGGTAATATAATGTGATAATATGAGATAGAAAAAATGCTAAATTAAAAAAAGTATAACTTAAAAAATCGTTGCTCAAAGGAAAATAATTTTGGATAATCAATCTTTTATTAGACACCCCTCAAAGAAACATAAAAAAGACAAATTTATAAATGTTATAGATGAAATGGTGTAATAAGTAAAGTGAAAAAAAAATGATAGATACTAGTTAGGTGAACTCATTGAGAGATATATTTATACGCTAGTTAAAGTTAGTTAAACTTATAAGTGTTAAAAAATTTAACTAAACTAAAAATGTAGTTAATTGGACTAAATTAAATTATAAAAAATTGAATTATGAAAAACTAAATTAAACTATTTTGTTGGTTCAATTTTCAAAAGATAGAGTTTATCCTCAGTATCAAAATATTCTTGCTGGTATAAAGTGAAGTAATAAAAAGAGAAACATAATTACTTTGACCAAAGATATGCTCAAAACATTTCAACAAATTAATATCATATCATTCTTCACATTTAATATATTTAAATATTCATACTATGAATATATATATATATATATATATATATATATTTATTTATTTTGAGATATGTACATCTTACGACAATTAGATAATTATTAGTTGATCATATGTAAACCTACAAATATAATGTAATGCGAAACATAATTATTTTGTCAAATGTATGATCTAGAGAATAATTTGAGAAAAAATGTAAAGTCATGTCATATACTCATTTACCAATCAATTGCGTACAAAGATTGAAGGTCAAAATCACCATTATCTATTCTTCAAAGATCAACACAATTGTCTCTAATGTTCCATTTCCCAATTTATCTATACAACCATATACCCTTCACATACAAGTAGTGGTAACACAAAACTTCTCATGTCAGAAAACTTGCTACTTAAAGTAGTTCATAATAACTTTTCAAAAATATTTTCATCTACAATTATGTCACCAGAACATTCATCTAAAGATATCACAACTAAATAATCATACACATATTAATATCCAAACAAACAATTGCATAAATTTGGATATTTTTTGACTCATCCCAATTTAAATAATATCACAAATAATCAAACAAAAAATTATCAATCTCCTAACCTAGGGTTTAAAGACTTTATTCATCAATATACTATTAACTTATCTATTACTATTTTTTTTTAAAAAACTATTACAATATATTTGATATTGTTAATCTCTCGTTAATCATAATCTTACTAAATTTATTAATTTCGATATTCAAAAGACACAGTCTTACTCAAGTAAAAATGAAATCGAGATCAACCAAACTTTTTCCTAGTGTCTCTTGCTCAAGAGGAAAGAGGTTTGCTTAAATGAAAATGACCCTAAAAACAAGTTGTTCACCTCTAGAACACTTCTTCTCAAGTGACTACGGTTCACTTCAACAAAAATGTCTTATGAAAATATACTCAATTTACGAAAATAAAAAGAATTTTCCAGTAACCAACCTAACACATTCATATATTCTTAAAAAAAATAAGACATAGCAAATATGTACACAATATCATAAAAAGAAAGGTGAAATTTAGAGTGAGGATTTCATTCCCTTAACTCAAACAATCTTTAAACTTTAAACAGTACAAAGAAGGTAAGGAGGCAACTTCAACTCATTCAACTCTTCCTAAAACCAAAAATACAACAACTCATAATGGGAAACCAAAGGCTTAAGAAGTGAGGATAATACCTTAAAGTAAGAACAAAGGGTGAAAGCAAAGAAAGAAAATTAATGTTTTCCAATCCATCCAAACATTTTTTGGTGTGATAATCCAGTTCCTACCAACATCTGCAACAATTGTTATTCAAAATATTTTTCAATAAAATAATGGTCAATAATAAAATATGGATTCTAAGCAATAAGAAGGCGATCAACAATAAAATAATAATAATTCTATTAGAAAATATTTAGATTATTAATTGTTTTAAGAAATTTTATGAACTATTTTAATAAACATGTGAAACTATTTTAAGAAACAAAATAATATATGAATTACTTTTAATTTAATATTGTGGTTTTAATTTACAAAGTTTATTTGATTTAAATTTATGTCTTATATTTATTTAATTTAGAACTAAAGTTTGAGTAAAAGCAAAATGTGGCTTCTGTCTTGTAATGGTTAGATTTGTAAGTATACAAGAATTGTAAATATAAGAATTTTTTAAAGAATTGAAGAATATTAAATACTTACTAATTTTTCAACATATATTATCTATGAATCTTCAATAGGCAAGTATTTACAAAAATATTCTATAGATAAAGTATTTACGAATTATTTAGTAGGTATTATTTATGAATATTTTAATAAATAAATATCTACAAAAATATTTTATAAGTATATACTTACAAATTATTCAATAAATATTATGTACAAACTATATAATACATATTATTTACAGATTATTCAAAACATATTATTTATGAAATATTTAGTAGATATTACTTATGAATTATTTAATAAAAATTGGTTATAAATTATTCAGTACGTATTATCTATAAAAAATATTAATATTCAATTCATATTACTTACAAATTAGTCACTACGTAAAATATCAGGAGATATTACTTATAAAAAATTGTTACAAATATTTTACTTGTAAATGAATCTATATGTAATACTTATGGATTTTTAACTATAAAAAATTATATTTTACTTACAAATTTTTGTTATTAGTTATAGATTTTGTGTAATGATAATACTTGATTTTATTGTTGTAACTCATTAATAAATCAAATTAAATTATTCAATACATATTAGTTACGAATTATTTAGTACATATTATCTTAATATTATTATGTATTATTTATGAAGTATCTAGTAGATATTATTTATGAATTATTAAATATTACTTACAAATTATTTAATATATATTATTTATGAAAATATCGATATATATTACTAATAAAAATTGTTATAAGTATTTTATTTATATATGAATATGTAAATAATATTAATTATAATAATTTTAATTATAAGTTTTTAATGGTAGAAAAATTGTAAAAAGTTATATTTTATCTATATATTATGATTATTACCAATAGATTTTTTTTTCTATAGATAATATTTGATTATGTTATTGAACTCATTAATAAATTAAATTAACTTTTTTAATATATATCATCTATAAATTATTTAGTATATGTTACCTTCAGTTAGTAGGTATTATTTATGTATTGTTTACAAATTATTCTATATGTATTATATATGAAAATATTAGTAGATATTATTTATAGAAAATTGTTACATGTATTTTACCTAGAAATGAATTTATATATAATATTAACTATAATGAATTTATATATAATATTAACTATAATGAATTTATATATAATATTAACTATGATGATTTTATTTATAAATTTTTAATAATAAAAAACTATAAAAAAAATTATACTTTATTTACATATTGTACTCATTTCCTGTAAATTTTGTCTAGAAATAATATTTTATTCGATTTGTGTGATTCATTAATAAATCAAATTAACTTAGTTTTATCTTACCAGTAAAATTAGTCTATAATTAGATAGAAAAAAATTTAGTAAAGAAATTAACTACTTTTTAACATAATTGTATTATATTAAAGTTTTTTATTTTGTGAAATATTAATATCTAAAAAAATTCTAATGCATGTCTCATGCTAATTACTGTCCATTAAAATAAGTATTCAGTTTGTCTATTTTAAAAATAAAACAAAAGGCTTAAATTTGTTTAATTATTAAATTAATTAAATTTTTATCAATTATTATAAAAAGTATAACTTAAATTATTTAATATATATATATATATATATATATATAAAGCATTAAAAGCTGAAATAAATTAGTACGTGGCATGTTTGAGAATAAATATGTGGTCTATGATAGTTACTTATCTGTATCTGAAGAAATCAATTAACATTAGAATATGTAAGTTACATCAATTATCACATCTTGAATAAATGTTTATGAAATAATTTATTTTCAAAATGTACAAATTGAAAGTTCAACTTATTTAAATTATATTTATTAAAAAATTAATACAAAATTAATATAATATACATGTTTTAAATATATATTAATATTATAATTTGTTTTCTAAAAGTTAACGTACAATTAAAATAATATATATTTATATTTCAACGGTCAGATTCTTAAAAAAGTATATTATATAAAAAAATATTAAAAAGTGTATAGTTCAGTAACCTATATATATACAACAGTTTGAATTTTAATATTTTTACACAAGACAATAGAAAAACATTTATTGTCTTGAATGACGTTCTAATAAGATTATAATTTACGAAAAATTCTTTCTAAAAATTATTTATTGATTGATTTTCAAAATTATTATTTAATATATTTCATTGATGTGTGACCTATGCTTGACCAACTAAAGCCGGGTCAAAATGTGCTTCTTGAAGGAATGGTTAATCTGTCACGAATCCTTGACCAAGTTATGAAGGATGAAACTAGCTTTTATTACTAAGTTGGAAGAAGGAACTTTCCTAATTATATATATAAAGAATAATATAAAATAAATTTTAAATTTAATTTATCTTTATAAAATAAATTTTATATTTATTTAATATATTTTAAATTAATTGTAAGATCTCTATTTTATTTAAAGCTATATTTACGGTAAAAACATTATAAATTTATATAATAGTATTTCTTAAATTGTTGCTTTATTATTTTTCAAAATTGTTACTTTACATATTAATTCAGATTGAGAAGTGAATATTCATACAGATATGAACAATTCTTTTGACAATCAACTAAACAACAGCTATAATAAATAAATAAATAAATAATGAATTTTTTTTAAGGCTTGCGGATTAATTAAAAATTGTTATATTTATAATAAATCACCATCTCAATCATTGGAGTATATCATAAATTCAGATGTTTTCTTAAGAGTCAATTCAACATTCAATGTTGGTATACTATCTGGTTTGTATAATACTCCAGTTTTACTAAACATTAGTAAACACATACGTTTGTTTCTTACCTTCATCTCACCAACATTATAATAATATATCATATTATTATACATATTATATATATTTATATTTGGGTAGAACTTGTTTTGATATATTTGTGAAAGATAATAAAATATAAGTATAACATATATCTTAAATAAATGTGATGAGTTGTATACCAATAAAATAAAATGATAGATGTGATGTAATAATACATATGATAAATATATAGGAAGGAATATTATTAAATTTAAATGTGTATAGAATTGTTAAGATATTCAAATTAAATATCTAAATTTTTAATAATAAACTGAATTAGATAAATAAAAATATTATATGATTAAAAGTTAATGAAAGTTTATATTATTTATTTTATGATGAAAAAATCACTAAATATTGATTTATATTTGAAAATTATTTAAGTGTATGGTCTAAAAAAAATGAGATAATGTGATGACATAATGATTGAAAATAATTTCAATTGGTCTATGGATAAGGTATGTGTTTGTCTATATATTTGTGGATTTCAAATAATCTTTCTCAAATTGTGTATTTTATACTATATAATGATGTGAAAGTTTTTTCTACGATTTTTTCTTTATAAGTTCAATTTTTTATTTATAAAATTAATTCAAAGTGACAAATTAATTAAATGGTTAAAGTATATTAGTAATTCTTTCTACGATTGATTTGAATAAAAAAAAATTCTATTACTAAAAAAAGAATTAAGTTTATGAAATAAATTAACAATAAAAAATATATTTTAATTTTTTTAATAACACTAAACACTTATAAAACTACATAGTAAGAACACTAAGGTAATTCACTTATTTAATTTTTCATTTTTCAAAGGCAGAAAAAGATTTCCACCATTTGTTTACATGTTGAACGGGCCAACTCATTAGGTGTAATTCATATTTCCATTTCTAAATAAGTCTTAACTTGTTTATTTATTAAATATATATATATATAACATTTTTATATAATTTGATATATTTAATATATATTATTTGAATGATTCAACTAGAAATTGATTAGAATTTATTGACTTAGTATATGGACCGAATCAAGAAGTAAATTAGAGTTTAGAGAAGATAATATATTTGTGATGTGACATGAAGTTTCAGGTAATTGCTGTAGCTGAGGTACGAATCTTACATAAGCTGACTATGTAGTTGTCCTAGTTGCCACCCACGTGCCGACGTGCCTGCTCCAAACATCGGAAGAAGGAAATTACTCTATACATAAAAATAAACTTATGAGTATAAACTACTATTAAATATTATTAAGTTTTCGTATTAAAGTTAATCAAATAAATAATATATATTTAAATGGTTATACCATTATTGATTAATTCATAATTTAATAATATATTTTAAATTTTCTATATTTCCATTTGAAAAAATAATCTCATCGTATAATTGTAAGTTAGCGACGAAAGCCTTGATTATTTTGATTACTTTAACTTCTTTAATAATTTGATTAAGAATAGATTATCCCAAAATAACAATTAAAAATATATATAAGAAGAATTTGATTAGAATATTGTAATATAATAATTTATATAAAAAATTATGTTTTTAAACATATTTATAGTTACTGATAAATTTATTAATTTTATATTTAATCTTTATAATATTTCTTTTAATAAGATTTTTAATTTTGTATTTGGTTCTGTTACATTATTATGGTATTATGTTATGATATTTAGTTATTTTTTATTTTTATAGTAAAAGTCGAATTAAATTTTTAGTTAAATGTCTTTCATTTAACTGTATCAAACTTTGATTTGATATTTTCTCTTGAAAGAGACGAAGAAAAAAGATAAATTAGAAAATTAGTAAAAAGAATAAAAAAAAAAATTTTAGAGGAATAATAAATTTAAAATAATAAAAATTAAAATATTTAATTTTTTTATTTATAATTTCTTTTTTAAATTTTACTAAACACAATTATCTTTCACTACTTAAATTTATCATCTTATTTAAATTAACTCTCATTAAATCTTTATAATATATATGATTTTAGTTTATTTTATTAGTAATAAAATTAAAATTTGATTGTAATAAGATTAATCTTCCCATGTATTGAATTTATAACTCTTTATTTTTTTTTATAATTTTTTTAATAATTATTTTCTTAACAATCCTTACATTTATACTAGAATAACACTTGATAATAAAATTTAAATATAAATAAATAAATATATAAATTTAAAATTAATAAAAAAATATAAAAAAAAGGTATAAAATTATTAAATTTATTAGAAATTAAAAAATTATTATATATAAAATACATAAATAATAGCTTGAAAAATTAATAATCATATTAATATTAAAATACATAAATAATAGCTTGAAAAATTAATAATCATATTAATATTAAAATGACATAACATAATAATAACAATCAAATGTAATTTTTTCATGAGAAATTAAATGAATAATTAGTGAATTTATTGGAAAAAATTAAGAAAAAAAAAACCTCTTATAAATGAATTATATATAATATTCATATGAAAAATAAACAAAATTGAACATAAAGACTTTAGCCCGCCAACAACTAGTCAACTTCCTTTGTTTTTTTCCATAAATTCCCAGCCGGATTAGAAGTGACCTATTCCACAAGCGGCAGAAAAACAAGCCATCAAGCACAAAAGTTAAAGCTAATATTTCATAATTCAATGTATTCTATCACGATTACATGTTTTTTTGGAAAAAAAAAATATGCAAAGAAGAAAACTTAAATAATTTTTTTAATTAAAATTTTAAAGAGGGGATAAATTAAAAGATAGATAAATAAATACTGCAAATAGAATTTTTTATTTTAATTTGAATTTGTTAAACAAAGAAGAAAAAAAACGTGAAATGACACATTGGACTGATTAGAGTATTTAAACAATGATTGTGATGACAGGCGGCGGATCTATAAATTTTTCTAAGAGAGGACAAAAATATTATATAATATTTTTATAAAAAATGTTATAAGCTTTTAAAAAAAAAAATTAAATACATTCTCATAGTTATTAAAAAAAATTCAAGTTTTTATAATTTACAATGGTTCTCTTTTCATTTTTATATTTTAAAAAATACTATATATTCCTTATTATCATATGATAATCAATCATTCTCCATACAATTACACGTTCATATATTTTTGAGTCACTGTATTTTGTACTTGAGGACCAATAAAAGTAATAGTAAATATGCTAATTATTTTTTTTTCATTTGTATCTCTTATAACTTGCTCTACTCATTTTACAAAATTAATCCTTACTTTTATGGGAGCGCAAAATATTTACTAACTATATTTACTTTGGGTGAAAATATTAAAAAAAATCCATTTATTATTCACATAGTTCTGAAATTAATAACTTCAAATACAAAGTTATTTATATCGAGAGTAATTTTGAGCTGTTTCTTATGTTGAAAAATATAAAATATAGATTATATTATATTATTATTAAGTATTTAGATTTAATTTTGATTTAATAGAAAAAAATTTAAATAATTTTTTAATATATATATATATATTAGTTTAAATTTGATTATATATAATAATTTTAATCAATATGAATTATTTGAAGAGTTGTGGGGGTAACATAACTTTTAATATCTTTTAAATAAATGATGATATTAATTAAAATTTTTTTAATAAGAATTCCTTTAATAGTAAGTTGATTTAAAAAATTACTTATATTTGTAGAAATATAACTTTTCAACACAAACTTGAAAAGCACCAATATAATATATTATTTGTAATAATTATTAAAATAAAATAAATTTTAGAAAGTCATATATGTGAATACAACTTTACAAAATAAATCATGCTAAGTACTTTACTGACTTATCCATTTTATAAATTTTTTATAAATTATTCATTGGAATAATTAAAAAGAAAAGTCACCCTCATAATGCTTTTCCCTCATTATTTTCTAAGATTAAAAGTCTGCATTTACTTCAAAATCAGTTGTTAAGAAGATCGAATACCACCCATGTCAATATGAATATGTGGATGCGGAAAAAGTTACAGTAACAACAGGAGGAGGCGAAAGGCAAGAACAAGTAAGAGATAGTGAGATTAGGAGTTTAGGAGAAGTGGACGAACACCTGAGAATTAAAATCCTTGCCCAGTAATTTTCCACCACTTTCATCACTCAGCGATGCTTATATTATATGATAAGTGTTAAGCCATTAATTATATGTTTTCAAGAATATATAAATGAGTGGATGAAGTTGGTAATAAGAAGATGACATGGAAAACGTATGATTAATGAGGAAGAAGATGGATTAATAATAATGAGAAGACAGAGACATGAGGAAAGAGAAGGAAAGCCAAGAAAACCTAAGAAAAACAAAACAGAAGGAATTCGTCAATAATGATTGACGAAAACGTCGTATTCCACGATGGCATCGCCTTTCGAGAAATCCACGGAGTGAAACTTGGCCTGAGCGTAGCCACGAGCAAAGCGGAAAGCCCCGGTGCCGCCAACAATGGCCATTTCCCTCACGGGTTCGCTCATGATCATGTTCCTCGCCAACACGCTGATGCTGCTGCCGTTGAAGTCTCCGTCGGTGAAGGCCATGGTCATGACCATCATCAGCCCCATCTCGGCCTGCGATATGGAAGTGTAGATCCCCTGCGCCTTCCCCACGAGTTTGGAGTCGGGTTCGGGTCCTGCAGTGAGGGGGTCGTCCATGGCGACGACGGTTCCGAAGGGAAGGGCGTCCTTGGCCTTTCCGTTGGGCTCGGCGACAATGACCATGCTAGGGTTTGGGCCGGTGACAACGTCGTGGAAGAAGAAGTGAAGGTGGGTGAACTTGTCCTCCCGGAAACCCATGAGTGTTGGGGTTAGATTTTGATAGTATGTGGCTGTGACCACAGAGAAGAGTATAGAGAGGTTAAGGCAAATGAAGAAAGTGGATTTCGCCATTTTCGAGTGAATTCCTGTGACTTTGAATTTATGTCTCTGGGATTCTTCTCGATCTGAGCATTCCACTTGCCATCACTAACTATTTATAACACTCTCCCTCCCTCAAACAATTCTTTTTTAATGCCACGTCCAAAATCATAACCTTTTTCCCATTTCAAACTCAGGCTAATATTGTTGACAAGTTAATACACCTCACACCTCCTCACTCGTCCACATCTACACGACTCAACTCACCCTCCACAACACACATAAAACAACAAGACAAACCAGTTAAATTTTTTTTCCCATGCCCAAATCCAGCACAACTCTGTGAATCATTAAACAAAACACCACTAATTAGAATTCAACTTTCCTTTCTTATAAAATAATCTTATTAAATATACGGATTTTAACTATATTAAAATCGAGTATCTGACATTTTTCTCATCGTAGTTGATATAATTGTACTTAAAACTAAGAGATTCCGATGGTGAATGTAAACTCTCCTAGTATCTTCACTTAAAACAACCATTTTTTATCAATTGTTGTAATATATGAAAGATATAAATACACTTTTTACGATAAGTGTTGTTATTTATAATTATTTTAAAAAATAATACATAACAACAGTTATATTAACTATTATTATTATTATTAATATGTATGTTATTTTTTTAATATTAATGCAATTTTATGGTACTTCATTCATATCATAACTTACATCACAAGTATCATTATAATTAAATAGTTAGTTGATCATCATTTTTAATCATTACACAATTAATTTAAAAAAATATAATTAAATTTATTCTTAAATTTTAAAAACTTCACTATTATAAAAAATAAAATATTGTCAAATTTTAAAATTATCATAAAATTAAAATAAAAACTATTTTATATAAAAATTATAACTTATTGAAATTATTTTATTTAATATTATAAAAATATTTTAAAATATTTTTCTCACATAATTTTATATAATTCATTATTTTTCAACTCTAATGGTTAAGTATATAAAAAAAATTATAACATGTTATAAATAAAAATAAATAATTAATTAATTAGTGAATTAACAAAGTATATTAAATTATTTTATCTCAACGTCTTTTAATTTTAACTCATTATTATTCATTACATTACATAATATTTACATTCATAAATTTTAATTAATTTGTAATTATATCGTAATTCCGACGTCTTTTTAATTCTAACTTGCATAGTATCGTTTTATACTATTTTCAAAATATTTAATGTGTATTATAAAAATAAAAATAAAGAAGTAACAAAAACACGATATGAGTAACAATGAGATGAAAGATTTCAACTTTCAAGTTTTACGAGGAAATGAAGAGTGAGAAGTTTACAAAAGAAGGTGATATGAGGTGTGATAATGAAATATAAGTAGATGGAGGATGTACACCTAGATTATTCAGTAACTTACCGTATAACTTTAAATTTATATTAATTATAAATTATTTAAATATAAATAATAAATTATTTAAAAATCTTTTAAATTATTTCAAATTCATCTTAACTTGAATTTAATAATTAGTGCATCATATATCATTCTATTTTAAATTTAAATATTTAATTTATTTTACGAGATTATAATAAATAATAAATGATAAAATAAATAAAATTTTATTATAATAAATATACTATTTTTAAAATATATAGTGAATTGAACGGAGTATAAAAGTGTCATCATGCATATTCTTATTCAATAAACAAGAAATTTTCAGTATTCATAAAATAAAAAATATAACATAAAAAATATCTTAGAATATTTGATTTTAGTGTTAATTTTTTTTTATAAGAGTTGAAGATAAAGGAGATTTAAAACTATTAATTCTTAGTGAAAGCTTCTATAAGAATATATGGGAGAAGGGTTAATTAATTAATGGATAACATATAAAGAAAAAGTAATTAAGTTTGAGATATTTTTTTTAGGTCTTTTATAGATAAAAGAAATTGAAGATAAAGATAAATAGAAATATTTTTCATAATTCCTAATTCATTTAGATTCTCATTTAAATTACTTAAATTTATATTCAAATTCACGTTCTATAATTTTTTTTTTCTCATGTTGTTAGATAATTTACTTTAAACCAAATTTATGTTTTTAATCAGTTTTCTTTAATTTCATCTTCATTACAATCAATCTAGTGTTTACTTTTTGCAAATCTTAAAATTAAGTCATTAACTTTGTAGAAAATCACTTTATTTGCAAGTACTACAAGTTTTTTAATTTGATTTAAATAAATCTTATTCTTCTGCCTTTTTATTGAAATTATTTTGTAAGTTTATATTGAACGATTTAATAAAAAATATATAAATTATTTTTATATGGTTAATTACAACACTGAAGTTTTAATTAACAAAAAAAATATTAAAGAAAACTATTTTATGTAATCTAAGTATTTTATTACCATCTAAATTGAAAATCACAATGTTGTTAGTCTAATAAAAGAATCCAATAAGTCATATTTTCTTTTGTTTATAAAATTTATTTTCATCCAAAATATAAGGAAACGTAAGGAAAGAGATATTTTGTCTTATTCCATATATATAATTTAAGCTTTCGTTTGAATAATATGAAAGAAATTGAAAAAATGAAAGAAAATAATATTAAAATATCTCACATCAATTATCAATTACGAAGTTTAATTATAATATATAAATTTATTTTTTTAAAATTATTTTGAAAATAAATTAAATAATATAATATTTTTTATATCATATATTGTTGAGTTTAAACGATATGAAATGTAGAAGGGTGTAATTATTTTATAGTTTTCTAATTGAGCAATCTTAATAATGATTTAGAGAAATGTTTTATACTCCGTTAATGGTGCTAATCTGGATCTGAGCTTAATTTAAGGTTTAAGGTGTGGCTGCGCACACCTTTAAATTTATTAATCCGTTACGTTATTCATTTTCAAATATGTACAGCCATCTTTGAATTTTATACAGGTGGTGACTGGGTGATGATGCATTCACTAATAAACCTACCACACCAATCACTTCACTTCCAGTCAAAAATTCAAATTCATATATTAATTAATAATACACTTCTCCCCTTTTTTTCACAAACTTCTCCTTGGTACCATAAAAAATTATTTACAGAATAATTTTTTTAAAATAAATTTATTATTATAACATCATATCAATAAATACAAGAAATCAATATAACAGCATGCATTATGTTGTTCATATCATACGTATTATTATTTGTTTTTATAGGAACAGATGACTTTTAGGATATGATCTGTACTGGAACGACTAGTTCTCAGTTTTTTTGATCTTCTCGGTCTTCTAGTATTAGATTATCACTGTCTTTCTCTTCACTCTGTAGTTTCTTCAGTCTGACAGATGAGAGTACCTACGAAGATGCTCCGACACTCAAGTCAGTAATAGAATCAACAGTAATTAATGCACTGTAAAATAATCTATCTTTCATTTATTACATTTATTTATAGTCATTCAGATGGGCCTGCTTGTTAGGTTGATTCTCTGTTCTAGATCTTCACTTAGCATGATGTTTGAGCATAGATAACCTTATTTAAGTTGTTAATCTTTCTAATTATCTTAACTTATTCTTATAGGAAAATTCACTAGACCAGGATGTTTTCGGCCTTAGTGTTGGTTTCAAAGAATGAACCTTATATCAATACATTATTTATGGAAATTTGTATACCTTTATTAGTGTTTTGGAAAACTTATTCTCTTCGTTTTTAATGTAAAATAAGTTAGATGGACATCAACTTAAACTGAATAATTTTTTAAAATATATTATTTGCAGGATAAAAGAGTTTGTAATTTATTATTATATTTTAGTAAACTTTCTTTTTGTAAGTTTATAAAGCATATATACCCTTTTTGACCTTAAATTTCAGTGTTCGAGACTGAGAAATTGAGACTGAAATTCGACCAGTTTGGATCTTGTCATAATTGAATCATATGGGAAAAAGATAAGTTGATGACATCCACTATTCTTTGTTTAATAATCCCTTCAAATTAATAGAAAAAAACAACATATATATTTTTATAATCCAAATTTTTTCTTTCTTCAAACAGCAAAAGGTACGAAACAAACAAATCATTCGTGATTTACGTTGATTGTTGATTTGACACCCACGTTCTACTATAAAATAGATAAGTTATATTGAATGTTTTATGTTGATTTGGAAAAAATGGTGTGACTTTGTTTTTTAAAATGGAAAACAGTGCGACCTAAATAGAAACTTTGCGACAAAGAAAATGAGTTTGGATAATATAGTCAAATATTTCGCAGTATACTACTATATATAGTTTGACCAAATTTCTAGAAGAAAAGAAGCGTATATGCGTCAAACAAAACAATTTCTATTACCAAGAGAATATCAATTTTCTGACCACATACACCACTTTGAATTCTATGTATTATTATTATTATTATAAAATGTTTTTATTTTAAATAATGCAAATTATTTTTATTGTTATTATTTTAAAAATAATCAGTTAAACTTATTATATATACCTATTTTTTATTAATTCTAACTCACTTAATCAGATTTAATCATCTAATGTTTTTCCTTTAAAGTTAAGAAAGTATAACTGTTAAGCAGTTTTCACAATGAAGACTAAAATAACACCAGAAGAAGTAAGTTTTTTCATTTTTGTATTTCTAAAAATATATATTTTGTGTTACCATTTAAATTTATTGTTTCTTAAACTCATTTCGAATATTCCTTTTAAACACAATTTAAAAAAAAATTAAAAAAACTATCTTATTTTTTATTTTATTACAAAAATAAATTTATTTATCTATAAAATACTTTCTATAAATTTGTTTGTAAAAAAAAAATAATTATCTATAAAATATTTTTCATAAATTTATTTATAGTCTTTTATCTACAAATATAGAAAATTAATAAGAAAAATTACATTTTTTATAGTATTTAAAATCAAAGAAAATAAATATAAATTAGTCAAACTTTATCTTAACTAAAATTATTTAATATAAAACATTTTTTATAATAATTAAGATAGATAAGATGAGATTTTACATAATTCCTTTTTAAGAAATCTTACCAAATGAATTGTAATTTTTTTTAATATAATTTTATGTCTAATAAAATTTATATTTATTAAAATATTTAATTTAGTCAAACGCAAAATCTTCCATCATTATTGAATTTTTTATTAGAAATAATTGATATTAAAGCACACGTGTTACATATTTTTGTTTGAATAACATCATTCTCTTAATGATATGATGTGACTTTAAATCTTAATGCTACGTGATTTCAAATCTTAATTATTTATACATGCATATTCAAAATTTATATAATTTTTTATATAATCAAATTTATCAGCCTTATATAAAAAATATCACAGCGATGGGATTTTTTTTTTTTTAAATAAGATACATTATATTAACCAATAATTTTTTTTTCACTCAAGCCAATAATTTCATATCAGAAGAAAAAACAAATCCCCTAGCCATCGGAGGAATGAAGTTCTATTCATGAATATTGACTGGATGTGAAACATCTTTTGGCTAGAACAATTTTTTAATCATATAGTTGAAACTGATAATTAATTTAACCATTTGATTCATGGTTAGGTAATTTTGCATAATATTTTTTCCAATGAATAAGAAAAAAAAAGAAGGTAGGGTGGAATCAATGGACTAGACTAACCTATCAATCTGACAAAAAAATGTGTTCTGGACTGTGTTTGAACCATTAATTTGTTGTGAAAGATATTACTTATAGGGTATGAAATTTATTAAGAGTATAAACTATGAATATGAAAATTCAATTCATTTTATTATTGAATGAAAACAAAATTAAAAAAAATTATAATAGAATTCAGTACTGTGACTTAAATAGAGACCAAATTCTCATTCTCCAATGAATATTATAATGTTCATTTTCCTCATGGAAAATTATTTATGAGAATTTAATTTATAGTCAAACATTGCGCAATATAGTCAAGCCAATTTTTTCGGTGAAAGAACCCACAAACATCAATTCTATTATGAAGAGAATAATTGCTTTGGGACAAATTGACTTTTGACTATAAATGTATGTAGGTTCATTTCTATGCATTCTTATTGTAAAACATTTTTTATTATTAGTTAATACGAAAACATTATTAGCATAAATTCAATATAATTATTATTAAAATCAATAAACTTGTTGTATTCATTTATAATTAAATAATAATATAAACAAATATATCAACAATTATTTACTCATAAACCAATTCAAACTCACCTAATCACATTTAATCATTTACTATTTAATACTCAAATTAAAAAAAACAATTGTTAAGTTTTTTTTTCATCATCAAAATTAAAATAACGGTAAATAAGTAAAAAATTCATTATTTTATTATTTTAAAATATTTTCATTTTATACTTAGTTTATCTTCTTTTTTATTATAGATTGTTTTTCAATTTCTTTAAATCACTTAAGATACTAAATCTACTTTAGTGATTTTAATTATAAAATCTATTGAAATCACGTGTTGATTCAAAAATTTAATGTGAATCTTCTATTTTTAATAATATCTTATACTTTTTTATTCTCGATAGAAATAACATATTCGAGTATAATATTATGGACACTATAATGTAAATTAATTATTTTAGACCTAAACTAACAACATATGTTTCACAATTATTTAGTACAAGTTTATTATGTAAACATATGTTTTTAATGTCATTTTAAATAGTATTTTAAACAAAAAAATTAGGTTATTTTTATGTTAGAATGATAGGAAAAGTTAACTATTATATTTTATTATTCATTAATAATATTAAAACAGACCTACTATATTACTCTTTTTTAACAATCATATCACTTTCTCAAGTGATTATCTGTTTTTAAATCTTAATTATATGTGTATAATTTTTTTAATATGGTCAGATTTATCATTCTCATATAAAAATGAGAGTGATGAGATACATTTATAATAAGCAATCATTTCCGTATCTGCAAAATCCAGTATAGCCGCCGGAGGAATGAAGTTCTACGGTTGAATATTGACTGGAAATGAACTATGAAGTTCTATTTGTTTAGATTCTTTTTTTTTTTAATCGATATTTTATTTGACATTTTCTTTAATGGTCAAGTAATTATAAATAATAATATTTTGTCAAATGAAAATGAAAAAAGAAACAAAAAATTACTTTGGGCAGAATTAAAGTCAGTAAATATTTTTCTTGTGTCTAACCTACCTAACTCACCAACCAAAACAAGTGCAAAAGTCTACCACAACTTTTAAAGATGATACTTTTTAGTGTAAAAGTTTACCACAACTTTTAAAGATGATACTTTTTAGTGTATTTTCTAATCATAATTCAGTTCGTATATTATCATGGTATTATAATTAATTAATTTGACTGTTATATAAAAAAAAAGCATTACTTTTGAAATGGTAGGATTTGTATTTATATTAGTTTAATAAAAATAAATAACAATTAAAAAACAAAAAATTATGAATAGAATAAAAGAATTGATATCATAGAAAAATATTAAAAATTTATATTATAAATAAGTCAATTTAACATAATATTATTACATAAAAAAATATAACTGATATAAGGTTCTAAAAGCTTTAAAGCCCTTAGATTTGTGATTTTTCTTCTTCAAATTTTTATAATTTTAAAAATACTTTTTGTAATCTCTCAAATCCAAATATTATTTACCATTTCACTTATGACTATTACATCCCATTTAAGGATAAAATATTTTGATTTTTGTATTTTTATTCTTAATACTAAATTTCATTTTTGTTAAGTATTCCTTTTAACCATGTTTAACTATAAGATGTTTGTGAAGATGCAGACTATTTTATTTTAATTTTTCAAATTTGAAAGCTAAAAAGATGAATTTTATATTTAAAAAATCAAAGTTTATTTTTTATTTATAATTTAAGTAAGTAAAAACAAAATTTAATAGAATTATTAATTATATTGGTAAAAAGACAGCTTTTTCTTATTTATTAAATAATTTTGTGTAAAATTTCTTAAGCATCAAAACAAATGTCAAATTAATTGTCGATTTCTACTATCTTATTAAAATATGGTCTTAATTGCGGGAATTTTGTACTTCAACGACTTTAAACAAGATTTTTGACTATCATTAAAAAAAAATTAAATAATGATTCTTTAATTGTCGTCGGTATAATTGTCATTAATAAGAAGATTATATGAAAGTTGAGGATCATCACTGTGTTTCAACATACATTTATTATTTATTATTTATTATTTATTATTTATTATTTATTATTTATTATTTATTATTTATTATTTATTATTGTATATGAAAGATATAACC
>BDMB01000004.1:8131960-8251316 GCA_016859785.1 Macrotyloma uniflorum
TCCTTCTCTTTCCTCATGTCTCTGTCTTCTCATTATTATTAATCCATCTTCTTCCTCATTAATCATACGTTTTCCATGTCATCTTCTTATTACCAACTTCATCCACTCATTTATATATTCTTGAAAACATATAATTAATGGCTTAACACTTATCATATAATATAAGCATCGCTGAGTGATGAAAGTGGTGGAAAATTACTGGGCAAGGATTTTAATTCTCAGGTGTTCGTCCACTTCTCCTAAACTCCTAATCTCACTATCTCTTACTTGTTCTTGCCTTTCGCCTCCTCCTGTTGTTACTGTAACTTTTTCCGCATCCACATATTCATATTGACATGGGTGGTATTCGATCTTCTTAACATATAATGAATGTTCATGTTTCTGTAATGAAGAAGCTGAACCCAATATCATTAGCTATTAAAAGCTGAACCCAGAGATAAGTGAAGAATAAATTAAATTAAATTCTTTACAATATTCTCACTAAAAAGACCTAACTCATCCAAAAATTAATACAGTTTAAATCATTATTTTTGGTTTTTGAAGGTTTATTGCAATTTTTATTTAGTCTTTAAATAGAAGAATTAAAAAAAAAAAAAGATTATGAAAGTTCAGTCATTTCCGAAGAATTACTATTAAATAAATATTAATGCCAGTCATTCAAAGTTGACTGGGATATAATTAATCTCAGACTTATGTCAACCATAAATTAAATTAAATTAATTATATTTTCTCTCGTCCTTTTTTAAAAAAGACAATTATTTAATTTACATGGATTAAAGAAATTAGTTAATTTAGTTAGTAGTATTAAATTTGTCTTACATTTTATAATTTTTCATAATTATTTCAATATTAATGAGAAATAGTTTTATTTAAAAAATATTTTTATTAATTTTAATTCTTTTAATCTTTTTCATATTATATATATATATATATATATATATATATATTACTTTAAATTTTGTTGACTACGCATGTAATTTTTGGCTAAACAATATAAGATTTCAAAGATAAATTTTATAAAGGAAAAAATAGATTTTTAAGACTATTTTAAAGCTACATGTGGACTTTTGCTAATCAGTGAAGTTCAATTTCAAACTGAGCTTTAGAACACTTACTAAGTTTAAATTGGTAGATAATAGATAATTTAATAAATAAAACCTTTAAAAATATAATACTAAAGTTAATATTAATGATAACTGCTATAGCATTTCAAATAGGAAAAAGATAATTAACACCTAATATATAGTCCCAATACCCGTCCAATAACTTTATTATAAATAACTAATAAAAGAATATATATATATATATATATATATATATATATATGGATGATGGGGTTTGATAAAACTTGTATTACCACTCTAAATTATAATTATAAAAAGCATAAAGGGTAAGATGAGAGAAATTCATAAAATATGAAAAATATTAAAGCTTGATATCATTTAGTTAGAACTTTCTTAAGATTTTATAAATTTAAAAATAAAATGATGACATTTTTTATTATTAAAGAAAGAGTGATGGGATACATTTATAATATACACTAAAAAATTTTTTTATTACTTAGACAATATTTCTTACGAAATTTTTTTTAAAAAAAAAATTAATTATCCATTAAATATAATTAAATATTTTTTATGGATTTATTTTTATGAAAATTTTTCATAAATTTATTTGTGAAAATTTTTTTATAAATTTGTTTATGAAAAAATTTTTCATGGATTTGTTTGTAGGAAATTTCTCATATATTTATTTGTGAAAATTTTTTTATAGATTTGTTTGTGAAAAATTTCTCATAGATTTTTTTTGAAAATTTCCTACTAACCATTTACCTACGTGGAGGATAATTTTTCATAATTTATTTTTACATTTATTTAAATATACATTCAATTAAAAATATATGGATTAAATATGTATTTTATTTTTACATTTATCTCAAAAATTGATTTTAATTATTATATTTTTAAAAAATTAATTTAATTCTCTAATTTCTTAATATATATTATTTTAATTTTTTATAATTAAATTTCATGTTTAATATGATTTTTTATTTTAACAATTCTATTCATTATTTATATTTTAATATAATATTTAATAATATTTACTTATTATTATAAAGTTAATAATGTTACCAAGTAGTATCAAGAAGGGTGAATTGATGGAATAAAAAATAAAACTTTAGCGTTTATTTAATTCAAATTTTAACCTTCTTGGAATAATTAGTCTAGCAGATATTTTATAAAGCACAACGGAAAAATTAAGAGATAATGGAAAGAGAAAGATAACACCAGATATTTATACTGGTTCGGGTTAAACCTTTTAACCCTACGTCCAATTCCCAATCACCTCAACCTGAGATGATCACCCACTATCACTATTTTTAATTAATCAGAATTTTACAACTACTAATCACAAGTGAAACATGCAAAATAGAAAAACTAAAGATTGAGCCTCACTATCTCTTGAAACCCACAAGAGATTGCCACACCTTCCTTGAGTCACACAAGGAATGAAAACACCTTCCTTAAATCACATAAGGAATGAAAACACCTTCCTTGAATCACACAAGGAATGACAACACCTTCCTTGAATCCCACAAGGAATGAAAACACCTTCCTTGAATCACACAAGGAATGATAACACCTCCTCTGAACAGCCTCAGAGGATGAACATAAAAACAATATAAATATCATCTGGAGTGAAACTTTCAAACTGTAGCACCTGCTCTGCTCAGAGTATCCTCAAGATTTTTCACAGAAAGATTAATGCACAGAAAAATATTCTCACTTTCAAAACATGAAATTTCGTGGCTCAAGATACTCAGAGAAAAAGTATAAAGTATAAAACTTCTTTTCAAAAGAATGTTGTAAAGAATGTATCAATCAGGTGTATTTCTGAAAAGTCCTGATATGCTTCTTAAATAGACAAATATTCCCAAATAAAATAAAATCTTTATTTTAATTCGAAATCATATGTTTTACTTTTTCAGAGCGTCACAACGTTCACAAAATAAAAATCAGATATTCCTTTAATTGTTGGAGGATTTTTTGCAACGTTTATTTTTCAAAAATCTCCGAGCATAATCGATTACATAATCGATTATTGCCGCAAGCAATTCATTTTCAAAATCCTATAATCAATTACATAATCGATTATTACAGCAAGCTATGTATTTTCAAAATCCCATAATCGATTATTGTCGCAAATTATGTATTTTCAAAATCCCATAATCGATTACATAATCGATTATTGTCGCATGCTATTTAATTTCAGAATCCCATAATCGATTACATAATCGATTATTCCAATATTTTATAGTTTTTCGAAAAACAGTTTTCTTGAGAGAATACTCTGAACTGAGTGATGATTACCTTTTGATATCATTCGCTCCCAACTATAAACTAAGTCTTCTATGTCTCTGAATTTGCTTTCAACTTGAGTTTTCTTGATGTCCTATTCTTGAATTTCTTGATCATTATTAAAATACTTGAATTACTTTGATGTCCTGACTCTTAATTTTCTTGATCATTATTAAAATACTTGAATTCTTATGTAGAGTTGTTGAATTCTTATATAGAGTTGTCCAATTTTCAAATAGTGGTAACAAATAAAATAATTAAAATTATATATATTTAAAATTTGAAAGACTAAAATGATGTCTATAAAAATATAAGAATAAAAAATAAGTTTTAAGATAAATATAGGAAAATATATATATTTAATGTGAAATATTATTCGGCAAAAGAAGAAAAAAACCTTTTCTATGTAATACAATATATCTTTTTATTTTAAAATTCTTTCCGATAATAATGAACCATATTTAACTCAACATTAACATTACACATCAAAGTGATAATCCCTTAATAGTGATTGATTTGAACAATTATACATGGAATTAAATGGAGTCAGTTGTTTTGTTTTCCGAAAACAATATAAGAATTCTAATTAATTTCGACTGATCATCACTTATAACTTTATCTAAGAGGAATGATATATAGATAATTATTTCTTTACATACAACTACTTGATAACCTTATTACAATAATAAAATAATTATAAAAATAATTACGAGTCGCTATAATTATTTTATTATTGTAATAAAATTATAATATTATCAAAATTAATAATAATTATTTATAAATTTATTTATCTAAAAATAATAATAAATATTTTAATAAAATAAAATATTAATAATAATAATAAATTTAAATTATCTATCATATTTTTAATATTTTTAATATTTTAAAAAATTAATAATAATTACTTTAAAAAAAATAAAAGTTATGCCTTTTTTTTTTACTAGAAATATAGTTGTGTTTTCACGAGACGATTGTGTATAATTTTGTAAAAATCTACTATCATCATAATATAAAAAAACTGTAAAAAAGATTATCAAAATAACATTTTCCTTATATTAAATGGAGAAGAAAATTAGATTGAGTCTTAGCCAGTAAGAAAATGACAAAACATTTACTAAGCCAACCCATCATGCTGACCATTGACCTAAACATTGAAGGACTTTCACATCATGGATTTCCCTTTCTCCTCCTCTTTCTCTCTCTGCTTTCTAGTACAAATTATAAAAGTCTCTCTTCTTCTCCAAGGGAAAATTATTTGCTTGATTCATTACTGAAACACGACAAAATAAGCCAAAGTACACATTATTTGCATCTTCAATAGCTAAAATAAGCTAAGTGATGCAAATTTTATAAACTTACTGATGACAACCCAAACACGTAAATAAATTCTAGTAACTAAGATACAAGTGCAAACAGTTTTAAAAGCAACTTAATAAAACATCTATATTGTGTTAAGTATAGGGTCTGTCATGTAGTGGATTCCCTGGTTAAATTGGTCATGGTTAAATTTGTCATGAGATGAATAATGGAACACATAGACGTTGTATTCCACAGTAGCATCTCCTTTAACGTAATCGACCTTAACACTGCTAGCACGAACATAGCCACGTGCAAAGCGAAAAGCACCTGTTCCACCAATGATTGGCATCTCCCTAACTTGAGAGAAGATGGTGTTTCTCCCTAACACACTGAGGGTGCTGCCATTATACTCTCCCTCTATGAAGCTCAATGTCATCCCCATTACTAACTCCAACTCCAACCCCTCGGTTTGGCTTGCAGATATGTAAAATCCTTGAGCCTTTCCTATCAGTTTGGAGTTGAGTTCGGGGCCAGTTGTCAATGGATCCTCGATCACTACCAAGGATCCAAATGGTAGGGGAGAGTTGGACTTACCCTTAAGTGGCTCGGTGGCTATAACGAGAGAGGGGTTTTGGTTGGTCACAACTTCATGAAAGTAAAAATGAATATGGGTGATTTTCTCCTCACCGAAACCCAAGTTTATTGGAGAGATAGTGTGGTAGTAATTGGCAATGACTAGGGAGAAGAAAAAATAGGTAAGGCTTAGTGGGATTATGAACATGGACAAGAGAGTTTTAGAATTGGCCATGTGGGTGATGAATAGGTGGTGTAGAATGACTTTGCAATTAGGGCACTGATGCTACTCCACCAGATGATAGGAGCCTTTATAAGAAAATAATGGACTCATCTCACGTCATTCAGAAATTTCACTGACGATTGTTGAAGATGATAGATGCTGGTCCAAGAATCGATCAAAGGATAAATTCAAAATTAACTCTCTTTTTTTTATCAGTGTTCAAAATTAAATTGATTAAAATAATTAATCCAAACTCCATGCTTTCTTGATTGCCTTTTTCTTCTCCCAGTTGCAAAGTTTTGATACAAGCAAGCCTCTAGTTTGAAGCAAAGGTTAAATAAAAAAAGTAATTATTTCTTCAAGTTTTGAACAAAAACGCAATATCTTATTAAAATTAAATATTGTTATGAGATTATTTTAGTAGAAGAAATCCTATTACTATGAAAATAAATAGAAATAACTTTTTTTTTAATCTAGTTGTTAAAATGAATTAATATGTTAGACAATTAAATTAAAAAGAATGAAAAATAAGTCTCTCTACCTCTTATGTTTGAAATAAATGAATCTTTTCTCTTATTATTATATATTAGTCTTTAATTATTAATTTTCATTTAATCGCTACATTTAATACATCTTTCCTATGTTCCCTACTTATATAATTTTCATTTTTTTTAATTCATACACATCATTGTAATTTTTCCTTAATTATATAGCAAAGACTAAACAAAAATAAAAAATAATATCCTTAAAATTGATGTTTTCAAATATAAAGACTAAAATAACTATAACAAATAAATTAGTAATTAAATCTAATATTTTTAAGTACAATGCATGATAACAATTATAAATATTGTAATTAACGATAAAAAAAATATAAACTTTTAGCTTTTAAATCTATGATTTTATCTTTAAAATTAAGTGGGTTAAAAAAGGAGTATATATATATAATCTTTGATTTTGATTTTTAAATGATGTAAGACTTTTAAGTGTAAAGAAACAAGCTTCTCAATTAAAGTTAAAGACTAAAATGTTCTATATCCTCACCTAGTGAGTCACTATTCTAATTCTTTCATCGTAGGTAAGAGACTTGTTCCCACATACTTAAATTTCTCATATTTCTTAAAAGTTAAAATTAAAAATAATTTATAAGTATCTATTCCTCTTAATTTATCATCATATATTAATTAAAATAATGATGTTCACACTATAACTTATGAATATATTAATTAAAATAATGATGTTCACACTATAACTTATGAATAAACCTTGGATATAATATTCTGCAGAAGTTTTTGCTTAAAACTTTTAAGCAACAACAAAATAACCTATTATGTCTCATCAAGATATTTGTATTGAATAGAGCTTCTACTTATTAATTATTTAGAGACTAGTCAAAGGATATTTTTCTTTTTCTTCTATTCACGTGACTATACATTATCGTGTCAACATTTGATCCTTTCAATTGTTTGGCTCTGTTAATTGAGAATGACTTTTGTTCTTATTGATGCAATGAGAATCGTGGCCGAAATCTCACCTTGATAATTGATTATGAATTAAGCAAGTAAAATAAATAATAGAATTTTAAGAGAAAACTTTGTTGTCAGGCGTCACACAATATGAATACAATATAATTTAATAGAAAAATTCGTATTCTTTCTCGTATGCAGAAGTTATTAGTCTTGAATTTATATGGTACGGTAAGAACATAGCTTTATGGTATTAATTAAAACTCAGTCAACAAAAAACATTGAGTTATCATAATATAATCTGATTATTGATCGTTCATTTTATCAATTAAGGATTTATTGAATTATGATTATGATAATGCAATAATGTAGTTTTGTATTGCATATTTGAGACGTTAAAGAAACTCGTATAAACACTATCAAATCCTAGATAAGACAGAAGAATACTTTTCATTCTGCATAAAATACAGATTTATATGTTGATGGTGTATGTGTGAAAGTGAGAAGAATACGTGTCAAGATATAATATGGTGGATGGCATAAGAGACAAAAAGTGATTGAAGAAAATGTAATGCCATGTGATTCCAAAAGTACTAACAAAGACTAAGAAATGAGATTTGGTCCGACTGCTATTATTCCAATATTTTGTTACGTGTATTTTAGAAATTTGAAATTTGAAGTTTTAGTTTGAATAATAGCACAAGTGTTCACATACATCAGATCAAGGTATCTTTATATTAATAGTAATTTGGATGAAGAAAAAAAATATACAAGGCACTATTTTTTCACAGTAACTTTCTTCCATTTATTTCATTTATTTTAAAAAAGAAATTATAATTAAATTTTTTGGAAATTCTGAATATTTATATGATTCGTTACATAATTAGAACAATTTTTTTAAATAAATATTCCATTTATGTCTTATAATCACTGAGATATTATTTCAAATACTTTAAAGTAAATGTTATATTCTAACACATAATTTGCTATATCTGTGTTTATTTATCCGTTCATTTATTATATATTTGAAATTGAATTTTAAATTTACTTAAAACCTATTATAACAATTTTGTTCTAATTTTTTTTATTATTAAAATTTTTCATATCTATTATATGTTAATAATAATATATTCTATAATATTAATTTATAATAATATATTATATAATATTTCAAAATTAAAAAGACTAATTTTATTATATTATTAAAAAAAAACTAAATAAGACTAAAAAATATAGATTATATTTTTCATCCTTTAATATTTTTAACTCTTACAACAATATTTTTACATCTACTGTCATTCAAGTGATAAATCTTCTTTAGACCTAACATTTATTCCCGTACAAATCACACTATCAGTTAACAGTTAAACTAATTATACAAAAGAGCATACATAAATTAATAAATTATACGAAATACTCCACAACATATTCAAAGTGTAAGGGCCTACTAAGGTTTTACATATAACAAACAAGACTAACATCTTCTGAAAAACTGTATGGATCTCAGATATATAAGATAAACACTTGATGTATCAAAACATGAATCACAGGCCTTATAATGACCGACTAACTAAGTTTGTTTCACCTTAGCATCATCCATGTATCAAAAACAGGACCGCAGGTCTTATCACGACTAACTAATTGAATTTGTTTCATTTCAGCGTCATCCCCTTGCTACTCATAACTAACACTACATCAAGTTAGTGCTATCTAGTTGTTTTTTCTGAACAATTGACAGAACCTTCATCGATTTCTCACCATATGTGATCTCAGTTTGTATGACTTTGATCCACATTGATGTCTAGATACCTTATGACATATCTCTAAATTCATACACACTAAACTAGCACATGCCATATTTCATTTACATCATAATAAACTTCTCCTCAATATAAACTATATGTCCCTTGCCCATTACATACTCATCATTTTAAATTCACAAATCAATGATGATCATTCATAGTTTCTCACCATTCTCATATATACGGGTTCATACCTTCACAACTTAAATTGAACAACATTTCATAAATCTCAATGAAAACATAAAACTTATAAAATTTCTAGGTTTATTTTTGCTCAAGTGAGATATTTTCGTTCAATAAAAAATGTTTCTGAAAAGAACATTCAAGTCTAGTACATTTTCGCTCAAGTTAAAAATCCTCATTCAAGCTAAAGCGAGATATTTTCGCTCATCTTGATAGCATGACCTTTAATTGCAAAAAAAATTCATAACATTAACTAGGCATGTTATTTTTTTATGGAAAAAAAATCATTAATTAAATAGCATTCCGATCTAAAACTTTCATAAAGAAAATTTTTTCAAATTAAAAATACAAATGTACCAAATAGTACTCAAAATCTAAAAAAAAAAAACAATTTCTTAACAGCTAGCTTAAGTTTTATTCACAGAAATATTCATATATTAGGTTATACTTATTATTTTTATATAAAATAAAAAGCCAATAATTAAGAATATGTGAGCTTCAACTTTCATAAAAACTATTTTCTCAAATCCTCAATAAACCTAAATGAGATAGAAATGACGAAAATCGAACACTTTCTAACTCAATTTAATGTAATCATCGTATAATCTTTTCTTTCCTAAAAAATCAGGAATTCAAAACACAATGAAATTCAAACATACAACCCATAAAATCTAACCCAAATCAATCAATTCATTCATACAATTTTATTAATTCAGAAATACATTAAATTACAGTAGTCGGTATTAAATTCAGAGGCATGTTGTCCACCAATTGACTGAGCTAGTTTATAAATTTTGTTTGACTTATGAAAATGGGTAGAAAAACTACTTTAAATAGTGTTTAATTTTACAAAAATGAAATAAGTTATTTAAAATTCTTTAAAATATATTAAAATGATAGTTGAATGTAAAGATTTAAAATAGACCCTTCTACAAAGTTTTCTAATATACATAACTATTAAACGAATCTAATTTCTTAAATACATAATTGAGTGAAAATTTTTAATATTTCTCTAGTGAAGTTCGGTTTTGTTATAAATATTTCTTTTTCGAGTTTTCTAAAATTTTTGTACATTTTATATTTTTTATCTATGTTTTATATTTTATTTATTTTAATTTTTTGAGATCAATTTCTCTTTAAACACTTTAACAAAAATAAAATCTTTCATAAATTAAATTTAGCTTATTTATAAATTAATAATTAAAAAATATTTCATATAATTTATCCAAATTCTTATTATTTTAAACTTTTTTATATCCTTATATTTTTATGATGATTATTCTTTCTTTCCATTTATAACAAAATTTTATTATTTATTTGGATAGAAACTTTTTATTTTAAAAAATTAATATATAATAAATTTAAATTCTTTTAATTTCAAATTGTTTTATTTTTTAAATATTTTGTTTAAATAGATATAATATTTCAATTATTATTAAAATAAAAAATATTTAATAATTTAAAAATATCATTCATAATAATTTTTGGTTGATATTGATTAAGATTAATTTTGAACTAAAATATGTCAAAAACTGATGTTTGTTGAGATTATCTTTTTTTAATATCTATAGAGTTTTTTTTTATACCATTGGTTGATGTTTTTTTTAACTTACTTTTCAACTTTGGCACGGTACAATAATTTTCATATTGATATTTTAAAAAAATATCCTTGTGTTAACTTTTTTTTCAATTTACATTAAAAAAATCTTTATTAATTTTAGACAAAAATTAATATTAATCACGTGGACTGAAATATAATCCTTCTAAATATTAACTAAAAGTAATTGTCATAAATGTTATAGTAATAGATAAATAATTTTATTAAAAATAATAATCTCAATAATATTAATTAAAAAATAATAATATATATTAATATCATCTAAAAAAAATCATAATTTATGTGACAAAACATAGACTAACCCATTTTATTAAAAAATCTTAACTAACATAATACCATATTAAAATTAATTTTTTATCATCAAAACATTATGAAAAACAACAAATTAATAATATTTCAGTCAAAGTTAACAAATATCTTATTCAAAGGATACACAAAGAAAATAGATATAAATGTGAAAATATAAAGATTATGAAGAATTTTAAATTTTAATACTTTTTAAGTAAAATTTAAAATTTCATAATTTTAAATAATTAAATTATTTTTATAAATTTTTATAATTTTAATTTTCTATCCAAATAATATATATTTTTACAAATAAAATTATATTATCAATAAAAAGTGAATGTATCCAAAACATATTATCAAGGAAAATAAATAAATTAAAAGATGGAGAGCATTCGTGATATTTTAGAGTAAGATTAAAATTTTCTATTCTCTCATTCATTTCTTTTATGTATTTTAATAAACAACTCAAGAATAAATAAGTAAAAAATAACTCTTTTTAAATTACTTTTATATAAAATTCTTCCTTCCTTATAGTATAATTTAACAATATAATAATTATTTTTATTATTTTATTTATACATTTTAAAAAATTTTATTTCTATTCACTAAATCATGAATGATAATAACTTGAAATTATATTCTTATATATAATTTAATTTTATTGAGTTATTGGTATATGCATATCTTTTTATTTTATAAAAATCAAAGTAAGTGAAATTTTCAATTTGATTAAACTATAAATTTGATAAAAAAAAACAGTTATTTTTTCTTTTAATTAGTTTTAATCAGAACTTTTTTATGCTATAAATTTTAAATGTTAAAGAAAAACTGATGTTCAAATTATGTTAATTAATAAATATTTTTATAAGTATTTACTGAATATTGTCGATAGATGTATAAATAAGTTAAATTATTATATTTCATTAGTTAATTACTTGTTAAAATTCTTTCAAAATTTTACACTTAAAAAAAAGTATGGATACATATATATTTATATTTTATAAATGATTGAATTCAACGTATTTGTATTTAACGGACACAGTTAAATATTTAAAAAAAAACAGCTAATATTATGTACAAGAAAAATGATTTTTATAAAGAAATTTATAATAAGCACTAATTATGTTGAACACCAGAAATAATGTTTAACTTATAATTTGGTATTTGGAGATGTTCATCTTTAATATTAGTATAAAAAAAAGGGAAGGGAGTAATTTTTTTGCATAAAACAAATTAGGGTTTCTAGAATTAGACCCCTTTACGCATCTTCTATGGTTTGATGTGAAGATTCCGAAGGCATTTTCTATCAGCTTTATATCTAGAACTTTTTGAAATTTTTGGAAAATTGTAGCTTTGAAAAATACTTGTGGAAATTTTCAAGTCAAACCTCGTGTCTGGCGTGTCTTTAAATATTCCAATTAATAATGCTCGAGTTGATTTTTATGTCTCCTTATACTTCCACTCCATTTATAATTTGGGACACAAGGAATCGTACAAATAAAATAATATAAATAAATAAATAGGGACAAATTATGTTTAGGTCAAGTAAAAAATAAATTATGATCATATTAAATAATTTTTTTTATAAAGTTAAATCAGTTATTGAATTTCATAATATTTTTTTGATGATAGGTCTAGTCGGAAATGAAGTTATAATCTTACAAACTTTGTATCATATAGTCACTAAAATAAAGTAACGTGATACAAATTTATAAATTTAAGAGATAATTCAAACACATAATAAACTCTAATTTACAGGTAAAAATATTTTAAAAGCACGAATACTTGTTTTCAAATATTCATATTTTTTCTCTTTATTTTTCTTTTATTCTCTCTTTTTTATTATTTATTTTCTTTTTCATTTCCAAATTTTCTATTCTGATAAGAAATAAGAATTTTTATTTTTTTTTAAATCATCCACATGAATTATTCTGAATTTGAGCCCAATACAAGATGCATCAATAAAAGCAAACAAAAAAGATAAGCACTTTGGGCCTGAAGACCAAGTCTGGAGTGTCTAAATTATGCAACTGAGAGATATAAGGTTTTTGCTATTACACTCACCCTACTTGCTAAATTCACCTTATTAACCTTAACTCTTTTTTTTCCACTTTTCTAATGGTTTGTATTATTCATACACCCCAATTTTCTGTTTTCACCTCCCTCGTCTTCCTCCTTCTCTTCTTCCACAAACCAGAGATGGATAGTCATAAAAACTATTATATCAGCATGAAATATAAAAAAAATAATTTTGCTAGATTTTTAACGAAATAAAATCAAGTTAAAATTTATGTATAAAAAAAAATTGTAAACAAATTGGTAGAAAGGATGGAGAGAACATTGTCTCCGGATAAGTGGGTTAAATTATAATCAAATTAGACATTTAGATTACTATTAAATTCTCTTAATAGGAAAAATTGGTCTTAATTATTAATTATAATTTTTTATTTGATGATAAATACTGATCCAATAATTAATATTAGAGCCAATATCTTATCTTAATTTAATTAAAAATCATCATCTTATCTTAATTTTACACATAACATAGTGGGGCTAGGCCTATCACGTTTTGGGCCTTAGATGAGTAAAACTATTGAAGCTTTCCCGTCCGTTTAGAGCTTTTTTCATCCCCTTTTTTTTTTAAGTTCACCTTCAACTTTTTTTCAATATATTTTGCAAAACTACTATGGACCAAAGTGTATTTTCGTGTTGTATTAACACAAAAGAAAAATATTCATTGTGTATCTATTATATAAATTTACTTTAATGTTTTTTAATTAAAATTAAATTAAGTATGACATAAGTTACTCTTTTTAATCATAAATAAATTAATTATGATGCAAATTATCTTAAAAAGACACATGTTAATATGATTGATTGAGATATTAATTATTTTTTTAATTAAAAATTTAATTAATTATGATACATACACTACAAAAAAAATTTATTACCTATAAAATATTTTCTACAGAATTTATTTTGGAAAAAAATTAATTATTTATAGAATATTTTTCACAGATTTATTTTTATGAAAATTTTTCATAAATTTATTTGTGTAAAATTTTTTATAAATTTATTTATGAAAAAGTTTCTCATGGATTTGTTTGTGAAAAATTTCTCATCCCATGGATTTGTTTGTGAGAAATTTCCCATGGATTTTTTGTGGAAAATTTCCTACTAACTTTTTATCCACAAATTTTTCACCACCACAAATTTGTAGGTATAACGCTAGTAGGAAATTTCCCACAAAAAATCTATGGGAAATTTCCTACAAACAAATCCATAAAAAATTTTTTACAATATATAGAAAATTTTTTCATAAACAAATTTATAAAAAATTTTCCACAGATAAATTTATAAAAAATTTCTATAAAAATAAATATATGGAAAATATTTAATGAATAATTAATTTTTTTTCAAAAAAAAAATTCCGTGAGAAATATTTTATGGGTAATAAATTTTTTTTATAATGTATTAGATGTTTTAATATTAATCAAATTATTTTTTATATAATTACTATCGTTATTAATTCAGTATTTAGTAAAAATAATAATTTTATTAATAATAAAATTGATTATTCTTAAACATATTTATAAATAATAGTTTCTGTCATAATTATATCAATTTCAATTTAAAAAGGTGATTTGTATATAACACTTAATCCCATTATTATTATTATTGAAAAGGATAAGTTATTCATAATTACTTTAACTTTTTATTACTATTAAAAATTAAATTTTAAAAAGTATAACTTATATCTAAATTTAATTACACAACAAAAACTAGTTTTTGTTTTGTATCGTGAACAAAAAAAAGTGTTTCAATTATGCCTGTATTTGAAATACACAATATAAATGTGTTTTTCCTGTATATCAAGCATAATGTGTAATTATTGTTTAATTTGTTATGTTACACGGACAATTATTAAGGCACCAAATAAAGTCTTTTATATATATATATATATATATATATATATATATTTGTAGTATTTTGCTGGGTATTATTATATTTTGTGATGAAGATGGTCTTAGTAAAAAATACTTACAAGAATAGCAATTCTAATTTGGTGGTTAAGTTTTGGCACAATTGTCAATGTGTTCATGAAGTTGTTTCTTTCTTTCAACATCTAAAAACTTTATTCCAAAATAAATGAAAATATCCAAGATATATGTATGAATTGTTTCTTTCTTTCTACGTCTAAAAACTTTATTACAAAATAAATGAAAATAGTAGAATATTATGAAATATTATTTAAAAAATATTACACAATCTAATTTATTTAAAATTAATAAGATATAATATAAAAAGTAATTATAAATTCATTTTTAAAATCGATAATTATGATATAATTTATAAAATAAGTATGAAATTTAATTATTTTTAAAATTAAATAAGAGTACGAGATTTATTTCAAGACTTAATTTTTTTTAATTAATATGAAATCTTATTTATATGTATATAAAATATATATTTATATTTTAAAAATATTTAAATTTAATGAACCTTAATTTGTTTTCTTCTTACAGTCCATAAAATCTGGATAGCTGACTGAGTCCAATTGAATTATTCTCCAGGAACAAAATTTTAAAATAATTTTCTATTTATTGTGTGAGAAAAGTTCTTCCGGTCTTACGAGGATGAAGAATGTGAATTAGTTAGGTTATAACTACCTTAGTACTCTAATTACTGCACTCTTTCTATTCTACTTCACATAAGACTATTTATTATAAAAATATTTTCTTTTTTAAGTATTAGTTCAGAAATTAAAACAACTTTTTTTTTTTTTACTAAAATACATAAAAATATATATTCTGATATTTTTAATGTTATAAGATTTTTAATAAAAAAAAATTGTTTTTCTTCGTGGTGTTGTAAGTATTTAGAAAACCTTATATAAGCCCTAATTTTTAACCCAAAATTCCGAGAGCTATGAAAGTGTTTGAATTTTTTAGGAACATCACATCATCCGCTGGTAATTGTTGAAAAATATAGATGCCAGTCCACGCAAACAAAAAGTTGAATTCAAAATTAAAATGATTAAAATAGTTATCATAAAACCCCAACTTTTCTTCATTACCTTTCCTTCTTCCATGAGACAACCTCCAATTATATGCTATCCGTCTTTGAATACAATCTCAACCTCATTCTATAAACATTTTTATTTTAATTCACGTAACCATAAAAAGCCAGAATCAAAAGAATATGTCAGAATAAAAAACATAATCAACCATTACAAACATAACATAATAACATTCTTAAACACAATTTAAATATCGAGTAAATGTTACTATAGAATTCAAGAATAACAAATTCATAATTTTTAAGTCTTGGGATAATATTCTCCAAACTCATACGCACAATGAAAGCTGTACATACATTCCAGACACTTACAATAAAAAATTGTTTTTATCTTATAATTTATACTGATACATGTTTTCAATGTTGAGACATATTTATGAAATAAAAAGTATCAAAATCTTGGGGTTTGAATAAGCACAAAGATAAAGATGACAAGAGTAATTAATCTTTTTTAAACACACCCAGAAACAGGTAAATGGAGTTATAGGACTACTGATATAGGTCAAGTTCATAGCCCACCCCGTTTGGGTAAAAACATCATAGTATATCATCGAATTCAAAGTACTATATCTTTCTGTTTCTGCAAGCTACGACCATTGTTGCATGTATATATCATGTGCTTTCTGACACATATTTTCATAATTTTCAAGAAAAACCTCTACTTTTATTTCAAAATCACTTGTTAAGAAGATAGAAGGAATCTCCGCAACCAATCAAGCTCTAGTTTTATATTCTTATTTCATTTTTAAATCATATATATACTGAAATGTAAAAATAAGAAAGAATATAATAAGAATATAACTATTTTATTAAGATCAAGTAAATTGACCATATTTTTTAATTTTTACAGAAAAACTTAAAAGACAATAAAGAAAGTACATTATTATCATGGATTTCTCCACTTCATTCTATCTTATCTATTATACGATGGACATAGTCAAGGTTCAACATTACCCACGAGAAATTATCTGAGTGATACATAATTTAGCTCAAGCAAATTATACTACAACAAAGCTCAACTTTTCTGTACACCAGATTTATTAAATATACGTTATTCATATTTTTAATACGAGTGAACTAGGAACTAGATTGGATTTGTTTCCCACTTGTTGTTCAATATCCGAACTTAAATTTATGTGTATGAAACTTACGAAAATTGTATCAATTAAGTTAGTCAAGTTCTAACTTTCAACACAAATTTTGCAAGTTTATAAAGCAACCAGAACACATAAATAAAGTTTAGTAACTAAACTGCAAGTGAGAAACGGTATGAAAAGTAGGGATATTAAAAAATTAGATCTTGCTAAGAATGGGATCAGTCATGAACTGAACTCCCTCATTGAAAATGTCGTCGGAGAAAGAGGGGGTGGAGGAATAATGGTAGACGTAGACATTGTATTCGACAGTGGCATCACCTTTGTGGTAATCAACCTTGACACTTCTAGCCAGAACAAAGCCACGTGCGAAGCGGAAAGCACCTGTGCCACCAATAATCGGCATCTCCCTCACTGGATTTATGATCTCGTTCCTTCCTAAGACACTCAAAGTGCTGCCATTAAATTCTCCTTCTANCCCTTGTGCCTTTCCTACCTTTTTTGACTCAACATCAGGTCCAATTGTCAATGGGTCCTCTATCACCACTAGGGACCCGAATGGCAGAGGAGAGTTTGACATAACCTTGGGAGGGTCGATTATGATGAGGGAGGGTTTATCGTTTGTAATAAGTTCATGAAAGTAGAAGCGAATGTGTGTGAGCTTCTCAAGAGAATGTAAACGATTCGGAGAGATGTTTTGATAGAAAGTGGCATCAACAAGAGAAGAGAAAAGGAAGATTACAAAGAAAGTGGTTAAACAAGTTTCAAACTTAGCCATGGGAATAGGAAGATAATAATTGTCTGATGAACTTAGTATGGTGATGCTACAATATGAGTAGAGAGGACTATTTATAACGAAATGAGGTGCGAAGTTTGGTTCGTGTAACCTTTCAATACAGCAATTTGCTAAATAAATTACTAGTGATTATTGGATAAATACAAGTTTTATAGTCAAAGGAGGTTGAATTTAAAATTGAATATTGTTACTATTACAAGAACAAAGCATATTCATAACCTACCTACTACTTGATCTAGTTGCAGGCTTAGACAGTTCTCTATTTCTGAAATTGTATAATTAGTTGGTACGTAAACTGATGCTACTCAGTAGAGGATTTTCATTTATGAAAAAGTGGAGGTGTTAAATCTTTGATATTTAGAATAAACTCATCAACTATAGGCATGTGCTAAATAAATAAGAAGCTACGCGTGGATAAATAAATTAGTGGAAGGTGGTTGAATTTAAAATTGAATTGATTAATAGTTAATCCTAGACCTTCATTTTTTCTTGATTTATTAGCTTGATCCAGTTGCATATAATTGTCTAAAAATTGGTTCTTACGTATACTGATTTTAATAGACGACAATTTATAACAGGTGGAGGTGTGAAAGTCAGCATGCTAGGTTGTTGTAACCTCCCGTCATAGTATTTTTCTTGATAAATAACTTGTGAGTTTTGGGTGCTTTTTTTTGTCAGAATCATACTTTTATTTTATCAATTTCTATAATAAAAAATTATATTAAATGTTAGCATAAACCCTAATCTGAAGTGAAAATAACCAGAAAAAACACTTAAAAAATCTTTCTTAGGTTGGTATTTATGATGTTCGAGAAAATATTATGTACTTTAATGATTAAATTAATAAAAATTATGATTTGCAAATTAAATTTTTCTTAAAGCTGTAAGCTTTATTTTAAGACTTGTGTTAAGGCTTCTATTTCACGTGTATCTGTGATTTGACCTCCTTAACTACCATTTGTTTCTTTAACTACCTTTCTCAAGTTCTTTTTCTTTTCAAAATCACTACAAATAAAATTGAAATTAAAACATGTAGGATCTTAACACCCCTTCACACAAATGTAATAGTATAAAACAATTTAATTTTAACGTTTTTTTTTTGTGTATTGTCAACCAATAAAAATCCTAATATTGGAAATTACTTTTAAAATAGATACTAGAAAAATCAATAACATATATGTATAGTAATTTATGTTTAGATAAAAAAAATTTACAATGTATTTGCATTGTTAAGAATTTATATTATTTATGAATTATAATGAAATTTAAATTTAACATAAAAGATTATGTATATTATATGTCGTGCATGCTTTGACTTAAAAGTGTGATCGGAAGATTGGTTAAAGTGGGAAGTAATTGAAAATGAGCTTCTTATGTTGACAAGTTCAACTTCTAAAATGTAAAAGTATTGTGATGCTTCCCTATTGAACCATGACCGATTCATATGATTATGACTAATTGATATCTGTCATGTAATTTAAGGAATATATTGATTTTTCTTTAAAAAAAATGTTATATTTATTTTAAATATGTGCCTCGTTTAATTAATTTAAGATATTGCATTTAAAAGAAAAAAGAAATATATTATCTATCGGCCATTCTTTAAGGAATAGACTAATCAGTAAGTCATTTCAAGATATATACATTAAATATATTAGGTTAATATTTAAGGAGAAAATTTAATATAAAAAGAAATTTGAAAATAATTAGTACGAGAGTATAAAAGGTTGAAATTAAATTAGAGATAAACATATTGGCATATACAAATTTAAAATAGTTAATAATTTTTTAAGAACATAAAATATGATTAAAAATGGTAAGGGTAAGTATATTAAAAAAATTATTTTGACATAATAGTTATGTTGTAGTGGATATATTACGATTGGATTAAAATTTTAAAGAAAAATATCTATTATTTTAAAAGATATATATACTTTGATAACTTAATTATTATAATAATAATATAATAAAAATATATTATAAAAAATTATTATTATTATTAAAAAAATTATATTTTGAAGTCTTTATTAGAAGATATGATTTATATGTGAAAGAGGCGTTTTGGTTTTAATGATGGAAGAGGTGTTGAATTGTTAAACTGTTGATCAATCAGAATTGTTGAATTCATATCTAGTTTATTTGTTAATATATTAAGTCTTTTATCGACCTATTAAGGTATTAGGTTTTTCTAATTTATTGAGATGTTAGATTTTTTGTTGAATTACTAAACTGTTGAACTTTTGATAATATTATTAAATTATTGAACTTTTAGTTGAATAGTGAGATATATGATCAAGTTAAATTGTTAAGGATAGTACATCAAATCAAATGTGTGATGGATGATATATAATTAGGTTGAGTTGTTAGGGTTGGTACCAGGAATCAACTACGCTTATATATTATGTAATACATTATAAGAAAGATATAATTTTGTAATTAGTGTGGTGGTTATATTAGAACGAATTCAATTATATTTCAAGTTTTACTAATTAACTATATTTAAATTAACTATATTTAAAGTGTACCCATATAAATTGGTGAGAAAGTTGTATCAAATTCAGAATATAATACTTATAGATTAATGTTTAAATTCAAAAATAACTTAATATCTTCTTAAAAAAATATCTAAATTATTAATTATTATTAGATTTGTAAAATATTGTGATATGATATATTATAATTTATTATAATAAATTTATTAATAAATATATTATTTTAAATTAATGACTTATTATTTGTTATTTTTTGATTGAAATGTTATAATTATATTTATTATATACGATCATATAATAGTATAGAAAATAGAAAATTATTTAGATAATAGAAATAATATAAAGATACGATAAAAATATATTGTTATATATATATATATATATATATATTAATTGAAACTAAATAGTCAAGTAATTTGAAGGTGTCAACATTTTCGTTCTTTTTAAGAATAACCTAACATTTCCACAAGTAAGGTGGTTCTTGTCCAATGGATATTTAAAAAAGGCTATTCACGTAGACCAAGTTGAATGAGCCAGCAGGTCTGTTAGGGCAAAACATCATGAGTTATCGTTGAATTTAAATTACTATATAAAGTTACTAAGAAGCTATAAATACAGTAATTGAAACTCTGATAACTACCAGGACTGTAACATTTATCATGTCTGTGCTTCATGACAAGGATTCATAACTTTGAGAATAAAGAAAGCTCTAGATTTTTGTTTTTTCTTCTAAACCACATGTTAAGAAAATTAAGAAGGGATCTCCCCGAAGCAAGCAATTGGCACTACAAGAAGCTGAGCCATCTTTCGAAGAACAGACCAATACATAGATAGACAAATACATTATTTTCACATCATTTCTTCTATTACATTGCATCATCATGATGTA
Source organism: Macrotyloma uniflorum (assembly GCA_016859785.1). Lineage (NCBI taxonomy): Eukaryota > Viridiplantae > Streptophyta > Magnoliopsida > Fabales > Fabaceae > Macrotyloma > Macrotyloma uniflorum. The sequence continues at coordinate 8,153,119 of BDMB01000004.1, forward strand.
TTTTCCTCCCTCTTTCTCTCTCTATCTCTCTCTCTCTCTCTTCTATTACATAGTAAACACAAACAACGGTCAACATCTCCCTAGAAAAATTATTTAAGAGGCACATTATTTAGCTACGCAACTTACTACACCAAAGACTTCGACAGCACAATTATTCATATTTTTAAAAGGAGTGAAGTAGGAAACTTGTCTGTAGATTTGTTCCCCACTTGTTGTCCAATATCCGAACTTAATTTATGTGTATGAAACTTAAGAAAATTGTATCAATTAAGTTAGTTAAGTTCTAACTTTCAACACAAGTTTTGCAAGTTTATAAAGCAACCAGAACACATAAATAAAGTTTAGTAACTAAACTACGAGTGAGAAACGGTATAAGAAGTAGGGATATTGAAAAGTTATATCTTGCTAAGAATGGGATCAGTCATGAACTGAACTCCCTCATTGAAAATGTCGTTGGAGGAAGAGGTGGTGGAGGGATAATGGTAGACGTAGACATTGTATTCGACAGTGGCATCACCTTTGTGGTAATCAACCTTGACACTTCTAGCCAGAACAAAGCCACGTGCGAAGCGGAAAGCACCTGTGCCACCAATAATCGGCATCTCCCTCACTGGATTTATGATCTCGTTCCTTCCTAAGACACTCAAAGTGCTGCCATTAAATTCTCCTTCTAGGAATGTCAATGTCATCCCCATCACTATCTCCAAATCCAAACCTGGCCTTTGGGTTGCAGACAGGTAAAACCCTTGTGCCTTTCCTACCTTTTTTGACTCAACATCAGGTCCAATTGTCAATGGGTCCTCTATCACCACTAGGGACCCGAATGGCAGAGGAGAGTTTGACATAACCTTGGGAGGGTCGATTATGATGAGGGAGGGTTTATCGTTTGTAATAAGTTCATGAAAGTAGAAGCGAATGTGTGTGAGCTTCTCAAGAGAACGTAAACGATTTGGAGAGATGGTTTGATAGAAAGTGGCATCAACAAGAGAAGAGAAAAGGAAGGAAAGGATTAAGGGAAGAAAGAAAGTTTTGAAATTAGCCATGGATGAGGGTAGGAAGATTTTTGTCTAAGTAGTATGTTTTTGTGATACTACTGAGGAAATGAGAGGAGTATTTATAAGAAAGTGGAGGTGTAACTAATTGATGTTTGGTAACCTCACGTGACTCTATAAGCATGGGCAAAACAAATAACAAGTGTGGTTATTGGATAAATAGATTTTAGTCCAAGGACACAATGGTTGAATGGTTGAATGGTCGACTTCAAAATTTAATTGATTAGTTATTAATCCAAGATCCAAGCTTTCATTATTACCTTTCCTTGATCGAGATCGTTCTAGTTTCTTGAAAATAACTTATCAACTACTATTTTAATACTTTATTTGGCAAAAAAACAATTCCCCATACTTAAAATTCAAAATAAATAAATAAATATTCTAATATATAAATTATATTATAATTAAAATATATACGACATAAATGTATTGGAATATAAAAATTTATTATAAAATTTTAATATATTTAAAAAAAACATTTAAAAATAATTTTATTCACATAAAATTAATTTAATAATAATAATAATAAATATTAAAATACGTTATATTTAAATTTAAATTTTAAAAATTTAAGAAATTATTTTAATTAAAAAGTATTTTAATAATAAGAATAAATTTATTTATTTATAAAATATTTTTACATCTTTTTTTTATAAAAAAAAAATAATTACTTATTAAATATTTTTTACAAATTTATTTTTATAAAATTTTTTTATAAAATTTTTTTCATTAATTTTTTTAAGAAATTTTTCGTAAATTTTTTATAAAAAATAAATTTCTATTTCATAAACGGGAAATATGATTTTTTTAGTATAATAATTCTTATATAATAATAATTAAACAAATTTAAATATTATTAAGGTGGATAAAGCATTCAAGACTTGATTTGAAATAAAGAGGAACCCTCGTTATCTTTTTTTTTTTGACAAGAACAAATACACAAAGGTGTGTACACATAGTGATGTTAAATTGATTTGTATTAATGTTTTGAATATTAAACTTTGTTAGGAAAGAGACAAAGTTATTAGATCTTTTGTAAAATGGTGTACGGATCTCTAATCTTATTTTTTATGTGTTAAATAATTTATTTATTAAGAATCTGTTAACTATTTAATAGAAAAATATTTAATTTTTTTTTACACTTTTATTTAATTATATCTTATAATTGTTTGTGGTAGTTTTAAAAAACAAAGAAGGGGATGGTTGGGACAAATAACTTTTAATAGCATAGTAGGATGAAGCTCGTGGTCGAGAAACCTCCCTTTATTCATGTGTGATTTTTTTAGTGTGGTGGTGGTTAGTGAGAATGGTGATGGTTCTTGGTGGCAAATTAAGAATTAGAGAATGATATTATAAATAGAAGAAAGATGGATTAATAGAAATGTTATAAAATTTGGAGTAAAAGATTGGGTGATGGATGAATCAATGTTTGTCTCATAATATCTTTATTATTGTCTTGATTCCTCCTTACACGGTTTTCATTTGGTATTTTGTATGGAGTCGCTTGCGTAACAATATCGAACTGCATGATTGACAAAACAACACTTTCTGGAACTTTAAAATAAAGAACAGTTCATTCCAATCCAAACAGTTTTTACTTGTTACTTCTACTTAAAAAAATATGAAACTATTCCTTCTGTAATAAAATAAAATAAAAATTTTGCACAATTTAAAGTAGAAATAAATAATAATTGTATATAAATATGCATTGTTAATTAGGATATAAAATATTTGACAAATTATACAAATCTTACCAATCAGTAAAATGTGTATATTTTTATTTTACTTAAGAAAAGAAATGCACATATAAATGTCTCATATCTAAATAATATATTTTTAGAATATTTTATTTGAGATCATATTTATTAACATATTAGTTAATTAATCTTTTGAATCAATAATCAATAATTTTACAATTTTTTAACTTTCTTTATAAAAAAAACTTATTTATGTCACCATGTTTTTCATTGTATTGTTGTTGACAACATCATAAACAATACTAATTTACAGGTCTTTGGTACCTACAAATCTTTGATTGCTCGGTTTATCAATTGATTTTTTTTTCTGACATAATAGATAATTCTAAATTTTTTTTAAATAATGTATTAGTTGTCTCACAAGTAACATATATATTTTTTTAACAAATCTAACATATATTTTTTGAGACAAAAATTTATTTTTTTGAATTTAAATACTTCAATTCTTTTATCATCTTCCAATTGATTTTTTTTCTGACATAGTAGATAATTCTAAATCTTTCTTAAATAATGTATTAGTTGTCTAATAAGTAATATATATATATAATTTTTTAATAAATCTAACATATATTTTTTGAGACAAAAATTTATTTTTTTGAATTTAAATACTTCAGTTCTAATTCTTTTATCATCTTCCAAATAATATAAATATGTATCACTTGAATTTCTATTATATTTTAAATGGATTTCTTAAAAAGAACTTCTTGAAATTTAAACTTAAAAAAAAATTATTTCTTTTTTAAATCCGAATTATCTATTAGATAGTTCTTCCATAAAGTGTTTTAATAATAATAAATAAAAATAAATTTTAAAATATTTATCTTATAATTGATAATAAATATTAAATAAAATATTATTAATATAATCTTTTATATATATATATATATAATAAACACCATTTAACAATCATTTTACTTAAATAAATTAAATATTAATTTTTTTTATAAAATTATTCTTAAATATTTTTATATAATTTACAATCAATTCTTTTTATAGAAAATTAACTTTATAGTTTAACAAATATCATCAAATCAAGTTTATTAAAAAAATTATTAAAGAAAAATAAAAGCATATCACAATAATTTTACTTATCAATATATTAAAAAATTATCATTTGAATATTTGAAGATTTTTGTACAATAATAATATTTTTTAAAGTTTATAAAAGCAATTATCATTTGAATATTTGAAGATTTTTGTACAATAATAATATTTTTTAAAGTTTATAAAAGCAAAAGATAATGAAGATAGAAGACCCATCAATTACAGTCATATAGAAAATACATGTTAGAAAGTTTTAAAAAGTTTATTAGCATAGAAAAAGTTCTTATATTTTTCACCTAATAAAATTAGAATTATAGTGATGACATCTTATTGTATCTTCTCTCAAAGAATTTTTAATGTAATTTTTTCTTAAATACTCATAGAGATTTTAATGTAATTTTTTTTAATTTTTTCTTAAATACTCATAGAGGTTTTAATGTAATTTTTCTTTAAAATTTTTTTTCATTGTAGTCAAGAATAATAATTAAAAATATTCATAATTCTTAATTTTAAAGAAATATTAAAAAAAAAATAATTAAAAATAACTTTAAGTACTGGTTGTAGTTAAGAGTGGAATGTTGTACTCATTATAGGGTTTGTAAATGGAATTTAATATGATGACTTGTTAATCCAAGGAGAATTTTTATTCTTCATATAAAAAAAAGAAGAAGGAACATAAAAGACAATGTAAAAGTTAGTGGCCTTTTATCATTTATTTTTGCTACATCACCAGTTGCAATTATTTAATAATTTCGAGAGGAAATAACTTGGTTTTTCAAGCAGCAACAACTGACTATTCAACACTTGGGATACTTTTCTGGGAAAATTTTACATTTAAATGTTTTTCAAACAACGTCATTTGTAGATATTTTGAGGTCAAACGTTGAAACACATGTTTTGAAATGGTGACAAAACACTACTTCAAATGTAATTTTGAAATATGATTCGTAGCAACACAAAAATGGTACTTCAAACACTTCAATTTTGAAGGTCGCAAAATTTCAAGGAAGTGACAAGGGACAACGAAAATACAGAACGAAAGTGAAGAGGAAATTGTATTGAATAGGAAATCATATACCAAACTATTAGATACTTCTGAAATATCTCAATCAATTTTTATATAATATATTATTAATTATTAAATATAAATATTTTTTAAATTGATTGAGATAAGAATTAACAAAAATAGTAAAAATCACATAATTTTTTCCTTGTTCCACTAATAAAAATCAATTTATGTCATTCTTATCCATGAGGAACAAGTATTCCATTCTGAAAAGCGCACAAGAAACAAAAAAAAAAAAAGAAAAAAATATTTCCTTATTTGTAAAATATTTGTGTTGAAAATTATTTTTCAAACTTAAGTTCAGACTAGATTCATCATCCAACGGCACTAAATACGAGTGTTTTTTTTTTCTTTTGAAAAATGACTTTTAGAAACTGTTGTATTAGAATAATCATTTAAATAAAAATAAAATATTATTTTCTGACGAAATTTTTAGATTTGATTAAGTTTACTTTTCAAATAAAAGTGATGGTTTTGAAAAGATGTTTAAAAAAATGATTTGATTAAAAAATGAAGTGAAAGAAAAATGTAGTTTAGTGACTTATCAAACATTACTAGTGGAGATTTTGAGGTTGTAGCCATCTTGAATATACTTATGAAGTGACTCAAGAACCTTGACTTTTATACCTCCTTTCAACTCCAATGGTAGGTGACAAAAATTAGGTTGAACATTACATAACAACTTCTAAGCTCAACTTTCATTCTTATCCTTAATTCCAAAATATAAAATCTATAAAACTTTAAAATTTAGTGTCCATTACAATTTTAATGCTACCAAGTAGCTATTTTTTTTTTACACTTCCTCCAAGTAGCTAATCTTAACTCTTTAAGTTAATTTTCTATTATTTTACTATAATATATGTAGGGACATATTCAACAATATAAATTGTAGTTGCATCTAAGAAATTTTACAATATAAATATAATACAAGTCCAATTGATTCGAAATTTAACATATATTAAGGTGGGTACGAAGAAAAACACACACTATGATTGATATAAAATTGAATAACTTTTAATTAATATTATGTATACATCTAATGTTTGGTGTGCTGATAGTATTCAACTGTCATACTGATCTAAGATATTTTAGAATATTATCATATTATTAAACAATTAGTTATTGTGAGATATCATATTATTCGTTAAGGTATATTTATGAACATTTTGGAAAAGTGATTAAAGAATACTTAGAGCTTTATGGGAAGGTTTTTACATGAAATTATCTCTTTAAAGTAGAGTAGAAGAAGCTTAATTTAAGTTTATAAACAACTCATTAATTATTAGGCTGAGATGTTAAATAACAAATTTGAATATCTTTCTCCTCTTTCCATAGACACATAAAAAAATAAAATTCAGTAATTGTAACTTTAGTTATGATTTACACAAGACAGACACATGTAAGGGAATAAAAATTAAAAAAATACGAATATTAATCTTTCTACAAGCTCAGTTATGTATTGGTTGATTTTTTTCTCTTATTGTTTAGACTAGGATATATATGAAACATTTTTCTGGAGAAGGGATAGAAATTAATATTTTGAGTTTTTCCTCTAGTTTAAAAATTTTCTGATTCTTATGTAGAGCGTCTAATACTCAAATATATTCAGAAAAATAATTTAAACAAAATTATTATGGAAGTGTATAATAGAATAAAAAATATTTATTTTATATAGATTCATTTCAATTTATTATGTTCTATTTTTTCTCAAAAAATTTTACTAATCATAATTTATTATAACAAATTTTATTACTTCTTGTTTATGTAAACTCATGATTTCCAATATTATTCTTAACAATAAAAAATATTCTGATAAAAAAATTAAAAAAAAAAAAAACAATTCTCTTATATAGGATATAGAGATTATAATATTTTCTAAGTGAGATTATTTATCAAAGAAAAATATATAATATAAATTTTTCTTAACATTTCGATCATTTAATAACTATTAGAAGTTTAATAATAAATTAATTAAATTAAAGATAAAATTAAATTATATTTCATAATAATTATTTGGTTGAGATTCTTTATTTTTTTTCTTCACGAAATATTACATTCAATTTATAGGATTTTTAAAAAAAATTCTAAAAAATTAGTCATTACTTACTTAAGAAGAGAGTGCAACTTGTTTTCTTCTAACCATAGTAAGTGTTTTTTTTTTTTACTTTCATTGCATTTTGAGCTTAAATGTCTTTTGATAAAGTACTTTCTTTTTTCTTTATGAAGTCTTCACATTCTTTATTGTGTCTAGTCCATGATTTTTTTTTGTTAAAACGTAATAAAGAAAAAAAATTTAACTTCTCAAATATGAGATCAATATCCAGTCAAATATAAAATCTTGAACAACTCATCAAATATCCTTTAATAGTTATACAAGAAATTAAACATTATATAGAGTGTCTAAGAGTTTTACAAAACATAAAATTACATATAATATATATAATTAAAATACATCATTTGATATCTAATAATTAATTATAAAATAAAATTTTACGAAGTTATAAATATCTTTTAGTAAAATTCACTCATATCTATAACAATGTTGATGTATAGTCTATATTATCTTCATTTATTATACTACTGGTAAGGTTATAAATTTTTATGTAATTGTAGCTTTAGGTCCAATCCAATAAAAATAAAAAAAAAAAAAAAAAACCCTCAAGCAATGATTGATGATAAGGAAGAACTCGAATTTTGATAAATTTATTTAGAAGATGAGTAAAATAAAGTTAGTAATCCTCAGGGACCAATCTCACTAACTGACATATTTGATATTTTATAAAAAAGAATATATTCGAGTTCGAAATAATTCCAAACAAGTGTCTGGGTGTAGTCGTGCAGGAGCATTATTCATCATTCTTAAAAATTCTTTTCCAGACATAATTCTACTTTTTTTTTAACATGGCAGTCGTGTAACTTGGGTTGTCGTTTTATTAATAATAACTGTTGTATGAAGAACATCATAGTAACGTTGTTAATTATTTTTAGGTTTGTATAATTCTTGTTTGGAAAGTTTCGTTAAGTAACCGAGTTTGGAGGTATTATATATCGTTCAGATAACATGTTAAAAACAAATTTAATATATTAATAAGATGATTTAATTTAAATTTAATAATTATGTTAATTAGTTTAATATTAATAATTAATTTAATTTAGATCTAATAATCAAATTAACTAATTTTAAAACTAAAATTTATATTTTATATATAAACTAATAACTCATTATATTAATAAATAATCTAATTTATAACTAACAATTTATTAATAAAGTGGATTTAACAATTTTGTTAATCAAATTTTAATATTATATAAGTAGTGATTATGAGTTTAACTTATTTTTTAAAATTAATTTAATAAATAAGATTTATATTTTATTTATATATTAATTTATTTTTTAAAATTAATTTAATAGATAAAATTTACTTTTCATTTATATATTATAAATAATTTAACGTGTAATTTCATCTCAGTGCAATTTCATTTTAATAACTTTGAATCATTATGGAGCTATGAGGTTTGGAACTATGTTTCGTTTATTGTGGTGCAATTTATATAAAATGTTCATGTCTCATACTAATTTGGTACATTTAATTGTTATTTACTATATTATATCTAATTATTGCTTTAAATTACTCAGGAGTGAATTTAAATAATTCTTTTGGAAATAAAAATAGCATGATCAAAACGTAGGAAACAAGAGATAATATTTAAATACCTTACCCTTTAAGAGAAACAATTAACGAAAATAAATTTTAGATTTTTAAATAGATGAGTAACCAAAACAACAAGAAAACAAATATTAAATTGTTTGACTTATATTTTTGAATTCATTAAAAAGATTTTACCTACAACAATATCTAATAATTTGAAGAAAAAAAAGGTTTGTTAGATTGTTGTTTGGTTATTCATGGGAGTTTGTTTTTCTCTTGTATTGTGAGACTAGAGTTGGTGGATGCTTGGTTTACATGAGAACAAATAGTCTTTCAAAACCTTAAAAAAATAATACATGTAATGATATGTGTAATCTTTAACAACTTTGCAAATAACTCTTCTTTTTTTTTGTGTCACCATCAAAAGAGAAATAAATAATATATTTTGCAGTTCGTTGTAATATTTAATGTATTTTTGTTGTTGGAACCCACGCTATACATTGATAGAGAGGGAAAAAGAAAAAATATAAAGAATTAAATAATTTTTAATAATTTTACAATTAAATTATATTATGCTAAAACTTGTTTATATTAATGCTTTTTATTTAAAAATAATTAAATTAATTTTAGAATTAAATTTATGTATTTATTAAATAGTAGATATAAAAGTATTTTAAAAAGTAGAGTATTAATTTCAATATAATATAAAAAAAGGAGACGGTGAACTGTTCGAGAAAAATAAAATAAAAAAAGGAAATAGTTGACTCGGATTTTATGTGGAATTATGATGACGAGGGAATGATTTTTATATTAATATAATATATGGTGGGTAGATAACTTATCCGTAAATTATTCAACAACTTAATTTACTTGTATTATGCAATTATCATACTACCCAACAACACTTTAGAAAATAATTATTACATTTTTCGTTTTAAATTGTGTTGTTGCATGTAATTTGATGCTCTTAAATATGGTTATTAGATTCTTATTTGGTGCCTTTAAACATAGTTTTTGGATTTTATGATTCATAATCTGAATCCTACAATTCAATACAACTCAGCTACTTACAGATTCATAGCATAATATGAATCTGAGTGATTCTGTATCTTACTTTAAATTTGTATTATCAATGTGAATCGCACAATTTAACAAATTGCTATATTTTAACTGTTCTATCACCAATTTTCATGAAAAAAAAATGAAAAACCTTATAAGTTATATAGTTAAATAAAAAAAATTAATGAAAAATTTTAAGGTATTCCAATTTGGCTGATATAAAAAAAATTACCTTATTTTTATTTTTGGATTTGTACATGATATGATAAAATAAAATGTTTTTACCATTCCTTTCTTTGGGAAGTTTTTAAATTTAATTATTGCCTCGAACCTTTGAACATACATAGTAAAGTGCAATAATATAATTGTTTTACAGTAGCAAAATTAATTTAGAAACATTTTCTGAACTTAAAGGCCTGAGATTGGGTCACTATAGGGATCTTACTATTCTGGCTCATTTCTCTCTTCCTCTTCTCATAGTCCATAATTCACACTATTATTCCATTAGTAGTAACAGAAAGGGGGTGATGTTTCACTACTACTACTACTACAAGTTAGTGTGTCTATGTGTGTTTGTGTCCATATGTTTGCATACTATTGGGATATTTTAACATAATATGATTATTTACTTCCTGAGAATTGTCAAATAAAGTAAAGCCTGCAACACAATTAGCCGTGGAAGTTGGAATGAAGGCTTATCCAGCCAAATTGGCAAATAGCTCATCTGGAGGAATCGTTCTTGCAGAGGATGGCAGTGTTCAATTCAAAACATTGTGTGTCAAGTGGCTAGAAAAAGAAGTAACTAAAAAGACTGGTTAATTATCAACAATGGTTAAATTTAACAGAAAAAACTATTTTTTTACATTTAACGTTGATAGTATTTCTCGAACAAGATTATCTTCAAATTATACAAACCTAGAATAAGTGTGGAAAACCAAAAGAAAGATCTGTTTATCAAGACCAACTTTAAGAGCTAGTACAGAACAGCTAATTTTAAAACCAATAATGAATATTATGGTTCCTTTTATAATAAATAGCTTGGATTGGAGTTTAAACTCAATAATTGACAAAAATTCTATAATATGAACAATTTAAGTAAAAAGAAATAACGTTAAGGAAAATTCTTGTTACTGAAAGATAGTGTGGGCAAATTGAGCTTGGAAGAAGCCAGTAGTCAAGTAAACTCTTCCTACCAAGACTGATCGCTACCACCAGAAAATCCTGTCAAAAAGATGGTTTCTAGTCTGAGAATCCAGGTGACAAAAAGATGCACTGCACTTAACGGATATAAACCAATTGCAAACAATCTACAGCAGATCATTAATAAGAGGTTCTTAACATTAACAGGCGTAGAGCTTTTCCAAACCCTTTTATCTGCTTATGTATGAACCCGTTTTGCTTGAACAAGTAAACCAACATGAGCACAAGCAGAAAAGACAATGAACATCATAATCTGATCAGCCACTATTCTCTGCCATTGCATTTCATTGAACAACTGAAGAGCCTCGTGAGGCTCATCACCAGATATCATAGCACTCCAACACAACAAGTTCTTTTCAACCATAGGATCAAATATGAAGCAAGAATCTTTAACCATTCCAAGTTTTGCGTACCCCGAAAGCATCATAGTTGAGACAACCAAATATTTGGATAGAAGGTGATCAGACACTTGCTTAGCTAAAATCCATAGCAAAGCACAACAATTTGCATACAAGTTAACAAGTGCAATCTGTCAAAGTCAAATGAAGCTCAAACTTTGCTATAGCTTAAATTTCAGGCGTGCATAAGAAGCTAACAGCTTTATGCCTGTATGTACATGGAGTTTAAGCCAAATAACCTGCCGAAGGTTCCTTGAGATGAGACAGGAATAGCCACCATAAGGATAGCAATACAAGTACAATCCTTTTGTAGTTCAAGTAATTGTCGGAAATGGCAGGAAACTTTATCAGTCACCGTCCACTTTGCTATCAAATCCTTTACAGGTCTTTCTATATATTACTCCCAAGGCAAGTTTTTGAGTTTCAGGCTTTACTGGAATGTCATGCAGAGAGATATTTTTGTCCCGATTAAAGACTATAACTCGAAGTCACTGTCACAATCTTCCAATTTAGATAACAAAAATATTTCATCCAGTACTCCATAGATCTCCTCAGATTGAGGGTGCGAATCATCTGCCACCAAAAACTCTTCAAATTCACCATCTATCTCTATTAAGCTATGACCGGGAATCTTCTTCACACCCTTGTCTCTCATCAAACTTCGCACCCTCCTAACATCACCCCATTTTCTCTCTCTAGCACAAATATTTGCCAGAAGCACATAAACGCCACTGTCTTCTGGATCCGAACTTAGAAGATTAGAAGCAGAAAAATTGGCCAGCTCAACATTGCCGTGCTTTCTACAAGCACTTAAAAGAGCACCCCAAGCAGCCTCACAAGGTTGTATTGGCATGTTTGTTATTAATTTGTAAGCTTCTTCTACGAGACCATTTCTACCTAGTAGATCAATCATGCAAGAATAATGTTCCTTTTTGGGTTTTATCCCATAGTTTCTTTCCATGGTGTCAAAGTATTCTTGACCTTGAGAAACTAAGCCACCATGACTACAAGCTGTCAACAAACTCACGAATGTAATATCATCCGGTTTAAATCCCATACTTCTCATCTGATCAAAAACTTCAACAGCTTGCTTTGCTCTACCATTGGCAGCATAACCTGCAATCATAGAATTCCAAGAAACCAAGTTTCTCTCTGCTATTGCACTGAAGACTTCCGCAGCCGCATCTATGCTTCCACATTTGGCATACATATCTACAATGGCATTTGCCAAAGTAACACTGGGCAGTAGTCTTAGTCCATCAACAAAATAGTGATGTATCCAATGACCCAAACTCAAGCAACTCAGTTGGCCACAAGCAGAGAGCACACTCACTAAGGTGTGCTCAACCGGAACAAAACCTTCCCCAAGCATTTCATGAAACAATTTTAATGAATCCTCAGGTTTGTCATTCTGAGAATATCCTGCAATCATCGCACTCCAGCAGACCACGTTTTTCTGAGGAGTTTGTTCGAAAAACCTCCTTGCAGACTCCAAGTCACCACATTTAGCATATCCATTAACCATGCTAGTCCAAGAGAAAACATCCCTACTTTCCATTCTGTCAAAAACCTTCCTAGCAGCCACCAGATTGCCACATTTCACATACATATCCAACAAGGCATTGTGTAAACTCAAACCCCACCTCACATTCTTCTTCTCCATAATTTCATGAATCCTTTTCCCCATACTAAGGTCACCCTTCTGAGAGCAAGCTGAAAGCACCGCAATCAGCGTCACCTCATTAGGCTCAACATCACCCTCCAACATCAAACCAAAAAGTTCCATGGCCACATCAGAACAGTTGCACGCCGCATACCCATCAATCATCGTGGTCCAAGTAACAACATCCTTAACAAACATTTCGTCGAACACCCCGCGCGCGTGGTTCAACCATCCACGGAAAGCGTAAAAATGCACCAACCCATTCCGCACGAGTAACTCGGAATCAAACCCCGTTTTCCGAGCAAGGGAATGCACGGACTCCCCCTGTGGAGCCCTCGAAAAGTGTTCGCAGGCCTTGAGCGCGAAGACGAAGGTTCTGGGGTCCAACGAGACGCGGCGTCGAAGCATGAGGAGAAAGAAGGAGAAGGCCGTGGTGGGAATTCGGGCCTTGTTATAGCCTCGGATGATGGTGTTCCACATGAAGGTGTTGGGTTGGGGAATACGGCAGAAGAGACGGCGGGCGTAGCGGAGGTCACCGGCGTCGGCGAGAGCGCAGAAAGCGAGGAGTCTGCTAAGTGGGAAGGTGTGGGTAATGAGGCCGGTGAGAGTCATGCGAGCTTGAATCTGCCTGAGTTGGTACATGGAGGAACATGATTCCATCACCACAAGGGTTGGGTGTGTGATTATGACATTGGTTTTGGAGTTCCATTTGGTTTGGTTTGGAGGAAGCGACGCAGAGGAGAGTGCTTTATGGTGTTGAAGATGACACGGTGAATGTAAAGAGAACGGAAGAAGAAGCCGTTTTTTCATATGCTGCATGCAGCAACGATATTCAAGAATAAGTGCGCATTTTATTTTTCTGAAATATGCAGTGTACACAAAAACTCGACAATAAACGCAGATAGGAATGATGACAGGGTTACCTTATGCGTAATATATATTTATTTGTTAAAAGTTATTAACATTATAAAATTATTATGACTTAGGATTTATTAAATAATGTGTAAAATCATACAATTTTTAATTTAAATAATAATAAAATTATATATTATTATTTTTAGAATGATATTATACCATATTATGGGTACAAATGTCTCAAACAATTCGAATAACTTTATTTTATTAAATAATAATGTTAAATGTTGAAAAAATAAGTTAAATATTTTATGGAACATTAGACGGTAAGGTTTTCTAAATGCTCATCTAATGCAATATAGAAATTCATATAAAGTAAAAAAAACAATTGATGATTAAAACAAATAGAACTGAATTATGTTTAGTTTTAGTAATTTAATACTAAACTCTTCCTAACACAAGTTCTTCCATTTGACAAAATCCATGTAAAACTAGTTTGATTCTTTTCTAAAACAAATAGGACTTGCAAATTTTAATCATTAAAACAATGTTGGAAGGAAAGATTATACATACTTCCGTACTAAAGAATTGATCTTTATAAATGAGTTCTTCATGAATTATTTGAATGGACAGTGATAAAAACTCACATAAACACTGCTTCATTCAATTATAAATTTTTAATCAATGAGCTTAAAAAACTGACAACACAACAAAACCCACCTACTGTTACTGTGTTACAGATCCACTTATTTTACCTTTTAGATTGAAGACCCAATTCATCAAATCAAAGCAAATCGTGTTAACATACACACTCAAACAAAAGTCGTCATGGAACAATTTCAGAATTTGTCATGGATCAGATCGATTCTTGTTCAAGAGCAACATCATTGAAACAAAAACAAAAAATAACCCATAACAGAAATGAAAAGGCAAAATATAAAAAAGGGATGAGAAAGTGAAAAGCAAACCATGAAATAAGAAAAACAACTAGTTATTTTTCACAGACTAATGGACTATACATCATCCAATCTCATCCTAGTCTCAAATATACCAACTACATGAACCACAATTTCTTGAAAATTGTAACATAAAACCCTAAAAATCTAAAACTCCTGACTAGCAGATCCAATTTCACTTTTCCCCTTCCCAGTTTTCTTGGGTAACAAATTCTGATGAATGTTGGGCAGAACCCCACCGCTAGCAATAGTCACAGACCCCATAAGCTTGCTCAGTTCTTCATCATTTCTCACAGCAAGTTGAATGTGTCTGGGAACAATTCTTGATTTCTTGTTGTCCCTGGCAGCATTCCCAGCAAGCTCCAAAACCTAAACCTCAAATCAATCAGAAACATAGAAACAAAACAATATTAAAAAACATATTATAAAAGCAAATAATTAAACAAACCTCAGCCGCAAGGTATTCAAGAACCGCAGAGAGGTAAACAGGGGAACCAGACCCAACACGCTGGGCATAGCGACCAGCTTTCAGGTAGCGTGCGACACGGCCAACGGGGAACTGGAGACCGGCTTTGGAGGACCGGGAAACAGACTTTGTGGTCTTGGGCTTGCCCCTTCCGCCCTTCTTTGTTGTTGCTGCGGCCTCGGTAGAACTCATTGTGTTGTTTTGGAAATTGAAATTGAAGATGGTGAATTTGGCTGCCCTATGCAGAGAATTGAGATAGTGTTGGTGAATTGTGAAGAATGTGATTCTGGTTTTTCCCGTTTATATAGAGCATGAGAATTGATTGTGATTGGTTGAATGGTGATGTTGCGGATCGCCAAGGTGGCAACTTTCAGCAATTTGAGTTTTGAGTTTGCGCGGTCGAGCGGGAAAGTAAATGTTTGTAATATTTGACGTTGGATGCCTTTCATGTTTTCTGCGTGTTTCCTCAATTTATGTTTCTTTTAAAACAAAATCTTGAATTAAAAAATCATTTTTAACATAACTTTTAAAATACACATTCTAAAATAAATACAAACTTTGTAATTTAATAACTATATAAAATTATTTTTTATTATGATGCATAATCAATTTTTTTCATGTTATATTTTCATCCTCATTTTCAAAAATTAGATCTGCCTTTGATATATTGAGTCAACACAAAAAAATAACATAAAAATGAAATAGAATACAGAAGGCAAAACTATTTTGAAGAATGAATTTCATTTTAAGAAGATGGCATCTCCTTAACTATTCAAAGTTAAAGGCACAGACATTAAAGTATAGATAGTTAATAGTTATATGATAAAGTTGTTGAATTTTATATAAATTATCTTTAAAATCATTCAAAATAGATTTTAATTGATTATTATGGTAAAAATTTTAAATCCGTAAAGAATAAATTACAAATTACACAGATTTTGATAAACACTCCGTAGAAGTTATTGTATAGAATGATGATATGTTTCATCAGTTAATTAATTATTCATTCAACCAAAACCATAAATATGGCAGGGTTGCTCCAGAACCTGCATGCCCAAAACTGTTTCTACACGTATGTTCATCTAAATATAACCAACTATTAACGATATGGAAATATAATAAGCATAATGAGGGAAGTCTTCATCCCTTTTAGTCATCTCATACTACACTAGCTATAACATAGGTATTTTTAGATAATATTTTTAGATAATGTGTTTAAATTGGATGGTTTCCCAAAATCTATTATGAGTGATAAATATTTTATCTTCATCAGCAAATTTTGATAAGAATGGATAGCATGTGAAGGGGTTCAACTAAAGTTTTTCAATGTTTATCATCTTTAAACTAATGGTGAAAATTGAAGTTATGAATAAATGCTACTTCATATGCATGTGTTCATACAATTCAGTGCGTTAAATGGTGATATAACACCACATTTCAAAGGCAATAAATGCTACTCCATACAAGATTATGTGTGATCAACCCTCCACCAACCTATTTACCTTACATGGAAAACTAATGGATAGGAGAGTCTTGCAAAGGGAGAAGAAATGTTGAAGGTTTTCAAATTTTATTTGAGAAGGGTTCAAGACATAATGAAAGAGATAACTAACAGGCATAAAATAGATAAACAATTTCAAGTTGGAGATTTAATTTATTTAAAAGTTCATTTTTTCATGCAAGATTTTGTTGCAAATAGATCAAATGAGAAACTGACTCCTAAATACTATTTGACATTTTATTATGATTGAAAAGGTTCGAACAATAACATATAAGTTGCAACTACCTAATGTATATAAATATTTTTCATGTTTTTTAATTAAAAAAACACATTGTGATGTAAGAATTTCAACAATTCCCACTTATATTCTTAATGCATAGTAACTAGAGGTCATTTTAGATAAAACTTTTATTAGAAGAATGAAACAAGTTGTGACTAAGGTATTGGTGAAATGAGAAAATCAATATCCTAAAAATACAACTTACGAATATTACAATGATTTATTTAAAAAAAATTCGTAATTTTATAATCTTTGAGATAATTTTTTTTTAAATTTAAAGTATTATTAGAATAGTTTAGGATTAATTAAGTAATTAACACAATTTAATTACGATTCAGCTTTATAAATAAAGATAGTTCATATCTTTCGGGGTTAACAAAATTATTTGTAAAAATTCTTTGTCTTATATATATTCCATTGTAAATCAAATAAAAAATCCCAAAGTTATTTATTTTATAGAATTTCTTGAACATTTTGTATTCATCCAACTCATTAAAATTCTGGAAATTCGGCTTACTAGAGTTATTGTATCATAATTCCACCACCCCTTATAAGAAATTAATCCAAAGTAGGAAAAAAAATTATCATCTTCATGGACTTCTCTCATTTCTTTCCCATCCTTAAGTGGAGGGAAAGGTAAAAAGCTTTTGCACCCCAACTAAGAATTTTATATGGGAAAATAATGTTACCCGTCGTTTTGATAATGTCAGTTTGTCAAAAACCGCAGTAATTTATTATTTGACGCTAACACCCCATGGTGTTTGAAACTGAAGAACTTAACAACTTTAGTGGAAAATACACTTTTATATAGAACTGTCAAAAAATTTACATTTCAAATGAACACCTGGTGTTATATAATGCCACATCTAGTTCCTATTGAAATCAATAATTCTGTTTAACTTTAAACAAAAGGTTCTCATATCAAATGAAAAATTGAAATTTGTTTATCTTAAGCCACAGGGAATTCAAGTATAATTTTACCCAAATATATATGTCTTTGTCTCATCTCTGTTCATGACATATATTACTTAAATAATATCCGACTTGTCAATACAAATAAAATACCGTAGTCTTGACATGTAATTGAAAGAAAAAAATGGCCAATACCAGAAGGAGTAAAAGAGAAAGAGAGAGCAAATAAGGTTATATAACTGTACTAGAAGGAGCTAGTATGGTACTTTTTCATTCTTTGGTATCTTCCACCTTCTGAAGTTTGTGAAAAGAATATAACAATGACGATTGCATATTAGCTATTTCTATGAGTGTCTCTAGAGCTGCAAAGAAATTCAATTTACAGAATGTGATATATCCTGGATTACAAACATAATACATAAACTGATGACAAGAATTCACATTTGCAAAAAAGCAAGGGTTATTTATTAAGATCTTTAGTTCTGTTATTCACCTCTCTCAAATGACAGCTGGGAGGCTCGAAGCTTTGGGGAAATTAAAACTCCAAAAACTGATAAGGACTTGGACCGCTCCTTTTGAACCTATAAAAAGCACCAACAAGATTTGTACAGTAGCTCAATTGACAGTTCAAGGACTTATGCTAAGAAATTCCATAATTTATTCCCCACATATCATGATAGCATTTCAACTTGTAATGCTTAATATATGTTAAAGAGAGCAAGTTGAACATTTGTAGAATACTTACTTCAGCACTATCTGCTAGTCCTGATAAATTCTTAGCCATGATCACCTCAGCAGTTCGTACAACCAAACATATAACAAAATGAGAAAACAACTACTTAAAGCATAAAGCAGCAGAATCAAATAAAAAATGAACTAAAAGAACCATTATTTGATGCATAGGAAGAAAAAAAACATACCAGAAGATTCCGCACTAGTACTATCTTGTGGCTGCACATTCTCATCTTCTAACTCCTGAGTACTTTCTTGTTCAGAGGATACCCATTTACGCAACACGAAGCGTGGCTGTGTACCTGTTGAAACAAGTTTGTTCATATATAAAAACAGAGGTTCCATCTAAATTAATAAAATGAACATATTACAGAAAGGCTTCATAAAAATGAAATTAAAACCGTGCTAGCACACTGGGGTGAGGAAATGACACAAGTAAAATGAAGCAGTCATAACTAGCAACCATTTCATTTAGTATAAAATTTTTACCATCATAGTTGGTTATCTTCAATGTTGTAGCAGCTGAATGGAATTTCAGGTCCAATAAAGAACTATTAATGCGAGCAGCACCCATGGAATGTCGAGCGCTTGCTAAGTCAAACCATCCCTGCTAATATATTAAAAATGGTTACCGAAAAGACTGAACACTTACTATATCTAAGCAAAATTTTAGTTGCCAAATTACAGGTTTAACTAGAGTTACTAGGTGAATCAAGGCTTCACGTTCTCTCAATTTGATGATAAAATAGTTGCACAAAGTTGTCCTACCAGTATTATACTCGACCTTCTATTAAGTGATAGATCAGAAAATTAAATTCAAAGCTAATGGTAAACCAGAAAATTAAACATTTCAAAAGATGCCATGAATTTCTTCTATAAAAAGGGTTTTGCTTTTACCTGTCGAAGTGTGGAGGACAATGTGTCAAAGAGAGATAGGTAGTTATGCATCGAATCCATAAATTGCAATACTAGTTTCTCTTCAGCTCCAGGTAGTTGGAATTGATGCTGCAACTGTTGATCTTCTCCATCCAGTTTCTGGGTTTGTGTTTCTTCACTACTTTCAGAATATTGATGCTCTTCTTCCATGGAACTTAATCAGGTTTCTACCGTAAGGTGATTTGGCTCTCTACTTCGCAACAAAATTCTTCTGCTTATCCTTCACAAATATCCCATCTGATCCAATAAGTTTGCAATTTTATGTTCTTCAATTATAAGCTGATTATATTGTCAATTTTGTCTTGTAGAGTTTTTTTAATCCTCTCTGTATCAGCAAACTACACTAGGTTTACATCTGATAAATTTGAAAGAACTTTCTATAACAAGATTTTACAACAAGGGGCGCCCTTGAGTCCTTACTTGTATAATATAGTCTTGAATGTGCTCACCAAGGAAATACAGAAAATCACCCCTAAGTGCACGCTATTCGTGGATGATACTATTGAATAATTGTATATGAGGAGATATAGCATGACACCAAGTGAGAAAATGATGACAAAAAATTAGTCAAGGTGATGTAGACATGTGCAAAGAAGACCATTGGAAACACCGTTGGGGATAGTAAAATGCATCGTTTCTAACCCAGTAAAAAAGGGTAGAAGGAGACCAAGATGGACAAAGGAAATTATTGAAAAGGGTTACATCATGGATGATAATACCCAAGAAAATTTGGTCCTTGACTGAGCTTAATAGAGTTGTATGATCCATGTATCTAACCTCATTTGGTGAGATAAGCCTATGGTTATGATATTATTTATATATCATATATATCCACTTAGTCCTAAAACTACATCGGGAAAGTTACCAAACAATATTTACAATTGAAAGCTAAAGAGATAGCCATACCCTCACTCTCAAAAACTAAACCAAATAATGGAAACTACCAGTTTTCTTTTAGTGTACCTTTCAACAGACACTAAATATTTACACCAAACAATAAGGGACTAGAAATGCATTCAAGAAAGAACTTGATATTGATATACATAGGAAGAAAAAGCAAACACAGCACCAATTTAAGCCACTAGTCTTAATTCTTGACCATGAAAATGATCCCGTGAACTCTGGAAATTATTTTTGTCAAAGCTTTCCTCTTTAGCATGATCAGGGTTTGTAAGTCCTTAAATATGTTTAATATGTAGATATAACTCATAGCATACTGTAGACATAACAGACTATAATTCTTGAGTGGTCGTTTGTTGCTTCTTTTTATAATGTATCTGATCTTTAAGAGCATCTCCAGCAGGAGTTGCTTCCACTTGATCTTATAGTTGCTTAGAATTGCTTCAAGCAACTTTCTCCTTGGAGAAGATTTACGTGGCAAAGATAGTTGCTTAAAATTGGTTTAAGTTGATTGCTGAAGCAAATGTGGCTTAGACATGCACTTCATTAATTTATTCCACCTTAAATCTAGAATCAAATCAGGAAACCAGTAGACATAGCAATTAAACCAACAAAGCAGCAAACACACAACAATGAAACCAGAAAACTGCCAGAAAGAAACTATAAAATCAGCGAACCGTTTAGCCATTTCTCTTCTGGAAGTGGGATGAAAGAATGAAACTAGTTCTTACTGGACTGAAAAAGGGACAAGCAACGCGAAGAACGCACGAACGCAAGTAACCCTTCTAAGAACCCGCTAACGCACGAACGCGAGTAGCCCACTGCCAAACAGATCCACTAAAGCGACGGCGAACAACCACTAAGAAGACCAGCAATCCACCGTGGAGCAGAACCAAAGAACGTGGCGGCGGCAAGCAACCTACCGCTGAGCCCCGTTGATTCTAATCAAAGAAAAATTCGACCATTGATGCTGATCAAAGAAAAATTGCAAAGCTTGAACCCCGTTGGATTGTTGAAGATAAAATTAGAAAAGGGTACACAACGGCTAAGAATTTAAGCTTAAGTAACGATAGTAATATTTTAACATTATAAAAACTCTAATTTCAAACAAATTCTTTGTATATTACCCAATCAATATTTTTATAATTTATTATAAAATTAACTATCTCAATCTAATTTATTTAATTATTAATATTATTATAATTTATTGTAAAATAAAATATTTCAATTTTAAATTTATACAAAAAGAGTAACACTTCAACATAAAAATCCTCACTCTTAGTTTTAAACAGATTTGATGAAAGAAAGATTTATAAGAGAATGATAAAGATTAATTTTACATAGTATATTATATTTTTAGTGTCATTTATATTTTATTATTATATATTTATTTATATATTATATATTTGATATTATTTTTAAATTAAAACATTATTTTATGTAATTAATTAACGTAATTAATATTAAAAATATATTTGCTTATTATGAAAAAAATTAAATAATTACTTATTATGGAATAACTACATTTTCGTGTGCAGTGGTCTGAAAAGATTTCAAAGCTTTTTGGGTCTTCTTAGCGTATCATGAAGTCCAAATCCAATATTTTGGGCACAGCCCATTATGAATTGGACTCGTCCCAAAACAAACCCATTTATCGAGTTGGACCAACTTGAACTCAAAGTGGAATCTCTTAGCCCGAATTAGGACCCACTTATGGTACAAATGGGATGTTGACAAGTTCAGCAAAATATTTTAAGGAATCACATTTTCAAAAATATCATAATCAGAATAATATTTTGAGATATATATATATATAAATATATTTAGTTAATTTTTTATATTTTGAGAAATATCTTTAAAATTTAAAATAATTAAAAATAAAAAAGAAAAAAAAATTGTAATAAAATTAGAAAATAACTTCTCACATTTTTTTATAGGGATGTAACCTTCCCACTCCAAATGAAAATAAAATATGAATAGAGAGACACAAAGATGTAACTTTTAAAGACTAAAATATATTTTGATACTTTTTATAATTTTTAACAAACGTAACAATAAATATTTTCAGAAATACTACAAAAGTTGGTGATGTTTTTTTTTTGTTGCTAAATCATGTACAGACTCTTTCTTTCATTTGATACGTGTAGAAACTCTTACTAGACACATGTTGTAATTTTAAAATGAAGAACACTGATTCATCCCACAAACTTTTGTGAGAAAAGAAGATTAATTTTTACTTTTGGTCAAGGAAGAATCTTTGAAATTAATCGGCGAACATTGACCTAAATGCATTGCACCGAGTTCGGTGGGTCTTTGTGTTATATCCAAGAATATTGTTTTTACTAACCTTTCATAATATTGTTAATGAGTGTCTTACAAACATTACATTGATAAAATAGTTATTAGGTACCTTTCTTTGTTTTATATATTATAAAAATCACTCTAAATAATAAAAACACATCAATTATATTTTTCTATAATTTAAAATATTAAGGGAATTACGCCAAAAACCATGCATTCATTGCATGTAACAGCATCCTTCGTCTTCACGAAGGAAAAAGTAACCCTAGTGGACTTAGAGGGGACCCTAAATAAAGGCAACCCTTTGTACAATCATATTATGCCATTATTAAATTGCCACAGAATATAAATATAAATAGAAAAAAAATTTATATATATCTATATATTATAACATATTATTGGTATAGAGAATTTACCAGTTTTAGAAATCTAATTAACTATTTTTAGCGAAACATTTCCTTCCCATTCTAGTTTTTCTCATTCACAATAATTCAATGTCGAATTTTATTTAAAGAGATTGAATAAAATACTATTTCATATCTTTCATTAAGCATTTGATCATGTTAAATTAATAATCCATTCTAACAATCCAATCACTGTTTTAGATTAAAGTCTTTAATATATTCTACATTCTTATTCCAATACTATCCATGACAAAATAATAATCGTTGACGTCAGAATTGTTAGGAATACAAGAGAGTAAAATATCAAGGATATTATTATTAATGGCTAAATTTGGTTCCATCTAATATAAAACTTTCATTCATACTTGGTTAAACCATTTATTAAGAATACGATAATGTATAAAATACTGAAAAAACATTATTATTAATGAGTCATGAATCACCACAGAAGTTAACTTAACAGCATATTTAATTCAAAACTTTTGAATTTATTAAGTATAGAAATCTTTGTTACTCATACAACATTTCATTCAAAGCGAGATTTGTATTTACATTTGTACTATAATAGATATCAATTGTATCCTTTTTAAATGGAAAGCATGTTTAAAATTCAATTATAACTATTTTCCTAAAAAACTGTATAATTACATTTTTTGAAAGAAAAATTAAAACAAATGGATATCGAACTCATGAGAAAACAATTCAAGGGTTGAGGAATTAATAAAATTTAACATGAATAGTTAAAAATGAAAATACCGACAGAATTTATTGACGAAGTACGTAATGTGAAAGGTGAATAGCAGTTATGACAGAAAGAGTGTTTGAGCAAAATAAAGAAAAACCAAAGGTGTAGGATTATCATGTACAAAATCTAAATGGTTGGGGTCCTATTCTTAACATGATCTAATCCTAAATCACAGGAATATATATATTTCAGAAAAGGTGGATGTTTGAAGGGGACCCTCATTTGCTTACAGTAGAGGGTTTAGAATTTTCAAAGACAAAACAGTAGCAGGGTTTAAAACAATTAATAAAAAACATGGATAGAAGACACAGAGTTAGGATAAGTAAATGAAACTAGATTGATGCATGGACAAATGGGAGAGAGTTAGGAGGGAGAGAAGATGGATATATATATATATAGAGAGAGAGAGAGAGAGAGAGATATAAAGAATAATAGAAATGGAAAAAATGGGAACTGCAGAAGGAAGGATATTAATGTGGGAGATAATCCAAATGTTAATGAGGATTGGTTGGTGAGTTGAAGTGGTGTTTAGCATTGTGATTAGAAGCAGTAGAATACAAGTGCTACAATCTCTGACGATGGAACAGAGACAGAGACATAAATGAATTGTTCTCCATTTGGTGGGATTGAGCCAATGGGCAGAAGAGGCCGAAAGGTTTTCCTAGTTGTTGACCTAACGCAGAAAAGGCCAAAGTCGAAGGTGGCCCGCACGTTATCGACGCAGAAGCTTTGATTTTGATTATTAAAATGAGGGAATAAAAAAGAAGACAAAAACAAGAGAGAGAGAGGAGAAGTTCGGTACCCAAAAAGAAACAAATGGGCAAATGGGCCATTGAATGCAGAGTGAGAAAGAGAGACGAAAAAAGAGGAAAAGGAAAAGGAAGCAGAGGAAGAAACAAGGAAGTAGTAAACAACACGGCAAATATGTTTGGAATAATGTGTGTGTGTGTGGCACATGCTTATCCACCGCTTCTATGTTAGGACAACAGATACAGCCAAATACTTAAATGCACGCTACCCCTTTATTTTTTTTCATTTCAGTTTTATTTCACTACGTCTTCTCTTCTTTATTTGCTCTTTTATTCCTACCTATATCCACCATTTTTACCTTTTTAGACATGTATCCCTCTCACCATGTGTTCTTCACCCTCTTCTCCCTAAAGGAAATCAATCCTCTTTCTAAAATAGAATCAATATTTCTCACCAGTAAAATAGCAAAACTCTTACCTTTTCTTGTTTCAGATGGAACACAAGTACTTTTTTCCCTCCCCTACTCCTATCTTTGTCTACTATAGTTTTCATATTTAATGCTTTTCTCTCTCCTCTTTTTTTCTCTTTAAAACACTCTTATTCTCCACATAATTTGCCTAACCATGAAACTAATTAAATTAATCTGTACTTGGTTTGGTACCCTTCAACACCTCAACGTGTGTTTCTCTCTGTGATGGAAAAAGGTTCACAAACTCAGAAGTTTCCGCCACAGTTCCCTAGCCAATGCTAAATGCCATGACATGTTTTCTTCTTCTGATTATAGTTTAGGGGACCAAAACACTGAAAATTATGATACTTCAGTTTTAAATTATCAGTAGTAACTAAGAACATTACTTTATTTCCAAATATCTTAAAAAATAATTAATTTTGTTTTAAAGAATAGTCTTATATTAAAAAGATTTTTCACCATAATTCCCAGTACAGTCTCACAAGTACACTATCTTCAATTTGTAAAGGAACATTAATGAAGGATTAATACATCAGGACACGCCATTAATCTGGACAAAACTTGTGGTGACCTGTTCATAAATATTTTGCACAAAGAAATTATTAGGATCTACGTGTTTGGATAAAAGGGTATCTTGTATCAATGGTGATAAAGTGAAAAGCTAAGATAATTTTACTTCATTCATCCGAATATATATGTCAGCATGATTTGATTTCAGTTAATCTTGACATTATATATAATTAAATTGTTTGAATCATGAAAAGAAAAACTAACAATTTTATTGTGATTCATGTAAAAGTTTTATATTGTTCTCAATACTGCTCAGTTTTCATAGGTTTCACATCTAAACATATATTGTTTTGTTACATTACTCATTAACAATTTGTGTTGAAATAAGTGTAGGTTACGATGTGCATATTAGATCATTTCCATTTCCATTTCCATTTCCATTTCGTAGGTTCACTTTGTTTCCTCTGTTTTAAATTCTCAAAAATGATATTTTATGTAAGATAAGAATGAATTTATTAATTTAAAAATAATATGAAAGCAATTAAATTCAATGTATATTTTTTAATCTAAACATAATATAAATATTTTAAGTGTAGTGAAGGTTAATGCAATTACAGGTTGGTTAGACTAAAAATTAAGATTAATTTGACTATTTCCTAATCTCGTAAATGCTTGGTGACTGTCAGATTCTCTGTGATATTCAATACGAATATCTGTATATAAGCATCATTCCTCTTAAAGTTGTAATCTTTTTTTGTTTTAATGACCAAATGGTCTAAGTTTTCTCTTTCTCTGTGGGCTACCATTTTTTTCGTTTAAAGTTTTATGTTTTCAATATTCAAGTAACGTACTTTTGAGTTAGTATATTATGTTCCTCAACTGAAGTAATGAAATTGTTTGTAAATCTAATATCTAAAGTTTACAAAACAATTTTCGTAATAAAATAAAAAATGGGAGCATTAATTTATATTATATACATACATACTGAACCATAAATACACTAGAGTGTAAATGATTAATTTTAAATGGTAATTAAAATATTTATTTTATAAGTAAATAAATATAAATATTATGCATAGTATATAGTATAGAGATGGAAAAGACAAAAAAAACTTGCTTTATGTGAGTGAGTAGGAAAAAGATAAGTGGGGCTTCCAAATGTAAGGAAATGATGATTTAATGAAAATAAGGAAAGGAAAGAAGAGAATCTAAAAGAAAAAGAAAATAAATCTCCTCCTTTACCACCACCAAGACCAAATGGTCCAAGTCCAAACTCCACGCTTCTCTATATCATAGGTGTAACAATAGCAAATGAAATACGTTTTTTCATTCTTAATTGTATGAATAATATATAGATATTTATTTTCTTTAAAAATAGGTTATATATAATATTTTGATAAGTTAAGAATTAATGTAATATATAATAAATATTTTATTTTTTGAAATGGGAAATGAGAAATGAGATGGGACACGTGTCGAGAAAGGAAAGGGTTGGGATGAGATGAGAAGGTCTAGTGGAAGCGTGTCTCACATGGAAAGGGCAAGGTGATCATCGTATCAAACTCGTTTTGAGAATAAAGACTTGGGAAGCGGGACCCACCCCGCAGCCAAGAGCAACGTCAGTACGCCACTTGTTCATAGTGGAGGATGAGAGATAGAGATAGAAACAACGGAACCGCCTCGGTTTCACTCAATACGACAAAAATCCAAAACCCTCCTAACTTTACACTATTTCCTTCAATAATACTATTACCACTACGTTTTCAATTATCATCAAAATTCAAATTAAAAAAAAATTGTCCAAAAAAAATAGGGAAAGGACGAAAAGGAAGGTGGCTTTGATTCCAGACCGTGACAAAAAACATGACGTCATGAGGAGGTGCTACTCGACAAAAAAGTCTGAGGGGGTAGTTTCGGGAATTCACTCTGAGGGTGTGTTTTGCAAAAGCGTGGAGAGGGAACCCTTTGTCGCCACGTGCCTTGGCGTCGGCCGCACGCAGGGAAACTCTTTTGTCTCCTTCTTCCCTTTCACTTCTCCTCTTCTTCTTCTCTTTTTCTTTCTTTTCTACCCAGATTTTTCATTAGGTACGGCTTTTGCCAGACCCTGTTTTTGACTATTTCCAGTCTCTTCCAGATCTACTGTCTCTATACAAACTGTACTTTTTTCCCTCCTCAACTCTTCCCCCATCTCTTCAATTCGTTACCACTCAATTATTATACCCTCCTCATCACCACCCCCACATAATCATACAATTATTATTTTCTTTTTATTTTTATTTTTCCCAAACTCATCAACAAAGAAATCAGAAATCGAACGAACACGTTGTACATTGAAGAGATAAGAACTAAGGTTGAGGGTAGTTCAATAAATGAATTTGATTTTTTTAGGGTTTAGGGAAAATAATAAAGTGTGCAACTAATTATGAGGTGCGATCCGGTGAAAACTTTCGGCTTTATGCTATAAGATGGTTTCGTTTCTTTGGCAATTCGAATTCAATTTTCATTGAAAGTACTGGATATACATGGTCAAGCCTCAGGCCACCTTATAGATGTACGAGCATTAATTATACATTGACAAAATGGAGAAATATATTATATTATATTGAAACATTAACAATTCATATATTTGAATTGATAGATAAAAGAAAAGAAAGAAAAAGAGAAAAATGAGGGTAGTAGAATGGATAGTTTTGGTTTTGGGAGGAAAAATTGGTGGAAATGAGAATTTATAATGGCATATTGTAAACGAGGCCAAAACGGAGTTGTCAAGAGGTAGAATAGTGGGGAATAGAGAAAGAGGAGAAAAAGACAAAATAGGGAAAAGAAAATGGATGTGGGAGGAAAATCCAGAATAAAGAAATGGAAAAAATTATGGCGAAAAAGAAATGGGAAAGTAAATACGAAAATGGTGGGTCCCATATTAACAGTTTAATTCGGCCGCCCGCTTTGTCGTCTCTCTCGTCTCCGTCCATTCCCGTCGTTCTTTTGCGTTTGACTCTCATCTCTCTCTCTCTTTTCTTCTGCACCTTCTTATCCTACACCCTTCTCTTCTCTCTCTCTCTCTCGTATCTGCGATTTCTCTGTGTTCATTCCGTGTCATACATACACGAGTGTACCTTCTCCTTCCGCAAAACCTTCAACTAGGAATCGATCGATCGAGCGAGTATTGTGTTCAGTTGGTAGTGCAAGAGACACCAACCTAAGAGAGAGAGATACACAGATACGTACGTGCGTACGTAGCAAGGCACGTACGCTTTAGTACACACCGTCTTGCACTCTGTTCTTCTGATCCTTCGTTTCTTCGTTCGTTGTTATCATGAGGGCGCACGAGAGGGCGCTTGCCGTGGGGATCACTGTTGCTGCTGCTTCTTAGGCCTTTTCTGTGGGTTCCCCCTTTCCATATTCACTTTAGAGACACAAGAGAGACAACCAGACATGGCTGGCAGTAACCAAGTCAATCTCAATGAATCTAGGGTAACCCTCCTCTCTCCTCTTCCTTTCGTACCTTCTATCTTACAAATTATTATCCACTTCTTTTTTTTCGCTTTCGGAACCTCTCATTTCCTTTCGCCTTTGTTTCTTGCTTTATTCCTCGTGTTGGCTTAGCAGCGTAAAGGGGTTTTGGTTAAGAAAGATGAGACACCGGTATTGGATCATCTAATTTTTTCTTCTTTTTTTTTGTACTTTTCTATTTCTTCCATGTAAGTCTTTTTTTCTTGTTCTGACAAGTTGAAAACTTGAGTTGGATTTGTATACTTATACCCCTTTGTTTTCGTTCTCCTGCACTGGTTTTTCAATTGATTCTCTGTTTATCCTTTTGCCCCTCCCGTGGACACTATTGACTTGGGTGCTAATCTAATTTGTTTTATTTTTATTGCAGAGTGTTGTTCCGCTAAATACATGGGTGTTAATCTCGAATTTCAAGCTTTCTTATAACCTTCTTAGACGTGACGACGGAACGTTCAACCGTGAGTTGGCGGAGTTTCTTGATAGGAAGGTCCCCGCCAATGCAATTCCTGTTGATGGGGTGTTTTCAATCGATCATGTCGATAGAAACGCTGGTTTGTTTTACCGGGTGTATTTGCCAGCCTCTGGGAACGAGGCTCAATGGGGTATCAAAGACCTTGAGAGGCCGTTGAGCACTACGGAAATTGTTCCTGTAATCATATTCTTTCACGGGGGAAGTTTCTCTCATTCCTCAGCAAACAGTGCTATCTATGATACCTTCTGCCGGCGCCTTGTGAGCATTTGCAAGGCTGCTGTGGTGTCTGTGAACTATCGGCGATCTCCGGAGCACCGGTATCCTTGCGCCTACGATGATGGCTGGGCAGCATTGGAGTGGGTGAAGTCAAGAACATGGCTGCAAAGTGGGAGGGAGTCCAAGGTTCATGTCTACCTAGCAGGGGACAGTTCTGGAGGGAACATTGTTCATCATGTGGCAGTGAAGGCTGCGGAGGAAGAAATTGAGGTCCTGGGGAATATTCTTCTCCACCCTTTGTTTGGTGGAGAGAAGAGGACGGAATCAGAGTTGAGATTGGATGGGAAATACTTTGTGAGGCTGAATGATCGTGATTGGTATTGGAGGGCTTTTCTGCCTGAAGGAGAAAATAGAGACCATCCTGCTTGCAACCCCTTTGGACCAAGGGGGAGAAGCCTTGCGGGACTCAAGTTCCCGAAAAGTCTTGTTTGCGTTGCCGGTTTGGATCTTCTGCAGGATTGGCAATTGGCATATGCAAAAGGTCTTGAGGATTCTGGACAACAGGTCAAACTTCTTTATCTCAAGGAAGCCACTATTGGCTTCTACTTCTTGCCGAACAATGACCATTTCTATTGCCTCATGAGTGAAATCAACAATTTCGTGAATCCTGACTGTTAATATACTCAACTAGTGCTAAGACTACTACTACTACTTAACCTTACCTTACCTACAGGAGGCATACATAGCTAAAGCTTGACATTTTTACTTGGGTTCTCTCTTTTTCTTTTTTTTCCACTTTTGTATCTTGTCTTTTTTTCCTTCTCTACTTTGTAGCAAGGGTGTGTAGTTATAAAATTGTGTAGCATTACTTATTATCGTCATAACATCTGTGGTGGTCAATTTGAGAGTTCTGTGACCTGAGGACAACTGCTTCCTGTTCTCTCTGTTCGTGTCTTTTGGAAGATAGCACCAGATCTGGCGGTACCAGAACTCGGTTCATTTGGGGGTATGGTGGAACCACCATATACAACGCCTTACCCCATTTTAACGTTTTGAGCTTGATAGCAGGAGGGGAGATAGAAGATGAGGATTGATTCACTTTGTTTGATTAAGTGAATGTTTTCCTCTTGTAGCACTAATTACTCAATGTGAACTGGAGAATGTCCCAACCTGTTATATGAATTTGTATGTTATATGTATACCTATGTTATATAAATGTCTTGGATGTTTGGTTTTGCATTTTAAGTTGGATTCTCCTTCTCCAATGTCGTACTTGTCCCTCTTGAATCGTGGTATGGTTCCAATTAAGCAGTTTCAATTTGTCGTGTCACAGATGTTGTTTGTGTTGAGTTATTCAAGTTGTATGTCTTTGAAATGCATATATTTCCAAAAGGAAGGGATATTAGAAAAATATACAATTGAGAGGAAGGAAAAAAAAAAAGGAAAAAATGAATGGAAAAGGAAGGGGAGTAAGCCTAAGATAATGACACAATTTAATTTGAGGATGGCAGTGCCAATTTGACTAGAAAAGTAAAGTTAAGCCTTTTGAGTTTTGTCTGATATAAAAGGGCAGGGTGTTGATTTTTGCCATTAGGACTTTCGAAAATATAAAGTAAGTTCATCATCTTTAGCATCTGAATCATAAGCAACAGTATAATAGGAGTAAAAGGTAGTACTAGTGCACCAGTGGTAAAAAAGATGAAGCATTTGATATATTCTCTGCTTTTCCCCAATATACTTTGATTCATTCATCCATTCTCGTTACGTTCGAAAAATATGATTCGTCCGAAAAAGTTGATGCTAAATGTGAAGGTGGAAAAGAGGGTTTTGCATTTTGTTAATGATGTGGTTGACAGGAAGAATGTAGTGAAACGTGTAATTGAGCTTGATTGAAGATATGGGGGAGGTGAGGAGTGTTGTTTTGTTCTTTAATCCTTAGAGTGTGAAGCCTAACCCCATCGACCAAAAGGACAAGAAATGCTTTCACGCGAAGAATGATTGGCAGGAGTTTGAATCATTAAATTTCTTTATCTTTCAACATCAGTCTGATTAATTCTTGTCATCTCCTTATTGCCTGTTCTATCAGGTCTGTTTGGAGCTTGGGAAAACAGCAAATACGGGAATTTGGCATTGTTTTGATGGGGGGAACCCATTTTTTTAGTGGTTGGGATTTTTGGATGTATTCTTAGGGACCACTTTTCGAACCCACGAAACCAAAAAGTCCAAATTAAAAAATTAAACCTGTTGGGATTGCTTTAAAGTGTTTAATGCACACTAAGTGGTAGGGAACAGCTAAGCTTGGACAATGACATTGAACCCTGTCTTTTATGGACTTTCTTGTGTCATATAATATACATTCATTGAGGGAGAGAGAGAGAAAGAGTGCAATATAGAATTTGGGGTTGGTTTTGTAAGTTTGATTTTTACCAGATTATCTTGCTTAATTCATGTCTTATTGTGAATTGTCCTTAGTAAATTAGCTGTTTATGTCCTGAAAATATTCCCAAATACGACAAGGGGAGGAGTCATTGTCAACAAAGGAGTTTTCTTTATTGGGGATTAAGGACAGAAAACTTCATTTGTTTGGTCGGTCCCTTACTTTTTAATACAATATAAAAAATTAGTCATTGCTTCTAGTTTGCGCGTTCACAACATTATGATGATTCTTCTATTCAGGTGTGTGTGTCTCATTAGTGTCCAATTTTATTTAGTTATACTAAATCTCATTGTACCAATTGCATCTACAAGTTTAATCAATAAGGAAATTATTATCTTAAAACATGGGATTAAAGCTTTTAAAAGGACGATAAAGGTGCTAAAAGAGAACAGAGCCAACTCAAATGGAATTCATTTAGTCTAAAATCAGTTTTGCAGAGTAAAAAAAAGCCTTTGACATTGTCAACTATTTCATTTTTGTTTCTCAAGTAATCTTTAAAGTTATAGTTAAACACTAAACTAAACGTGAGAGTCACTACTACAAAATATTTATCCATCACTTTATGAGAAAATAAGCATGAATGGCATTTATCTTGTGTTCTCAAAAGTCAAAAGTAGTTTTGTATACTGAGATGGGATCCAAATCGTATGAAGTCGACAACTGGAGAAGATATTGATAAGTTCAAATGTTAGGTCAATATTGGGACTAAAACAATTGTTATTAAAAAAAGCTATGAGTAGGGTTATCCTTTGAACATAGAATCTTCTCATTACATTTTCAAAGTGTGACTTTGGAAATGTGACACGAAGTTTGTAAATATTATTAATGAGTTTTGGACGACAATGATAAAACAAAATATTCCCAATACAATAACACTAGTTATAGGCTTTGAGTGATTGGAGTTGTAGGTCAGGTGGACCAAACCAAACCAAATTAACATTCTGGCAGAAAACAATACTATAATACTTATCCATAACCTTCAGGGTGGTTTTATTATTTTCTTCAGTTTTTTCTTCTTTTTTATTTTTTTTTCTTTTTTATTGTTCTCATAATAAATATATTTGGTAGTCAATGACATCTCCTAATTTGGATCCTGAACTGATTGTCTCTGCTAAAGGGTATATTAAGGAAATTTATAAAAAAAAATGAGGATGATTCTTTGGGGACAAAATAAAAAAAAAAAATGGTAGAAGTCAAAGAAATAATAAACAATACTATTTCCCAACTAAGATAATATAAAAGTTTTTTTATGTAATAATTAATTAAAAATGAATTACGCCTGAATTCATGCTATTAGCCTTCTCATGTCTGTTAACAAATAAAATTATGGTCAAAATGTAGTATTTAAAATAAACATTTATAATATTTATTTTATTAAATTTGCGTTATAAATATTTATTTCATCAAAATGTTTTAAGTAAAACTCACGTGCCATTTTGGTTCAGAAGAATAAACTTTACTAGTTTTATATAAACTATGATAGTTTTATTCAAGGAAATTAATGTTATTTAATATAGTATAATAAAAATTAGAATATAAATATTATGTGTATATATACCGAAACTTACAGGAAACGGTGATTTTAATCCTAATAAAATAAGAAGAGTTGAAGTAGTTTAATTTTGAATAATTTCTTTGACTTTATTTTGTAAAAAATGAAAATTAGTTGATAATTGAAAATTAGGAGTTAGTAGCTGTTAAAGAAACCTTTTAGCTATTAAACTGATTTATTAAATTATAAATGATGGATAAATTATTTTATAAAATACAAAAATACAGAATATGTTTAATTTTATCCATAAAAATATATTTTAAAGGCATTTTAAATTTGTAATTAATTTTAAACTGGTATAACATAGATAAATTATTTTAATTTCATTCAGTTTATTTCAATTTTTATATATTTTTAATTTTTTAGTTTTTTTTAATTACTAATAATCTTATAATTTTTCTTCTCCAATTTATAATAAAGTAAAAATAACATTTATATTTAGACATCACATTTCATTAGCTTAGTTAAAACAAGAATTTTTAAAAATTCAAAATCATACTATATTAAGGAATAAAATAAATTTAATATTTTTTAGGACAGCTTAAAAAATAGGTAATATGAAATAATCAGGTATTCAAAATAATCCCAACGTACCTTATTTTGGTTTAGAAAAAATAAATAAATGGTCAACTAGTGTTATCAATTAGCTAAAAATAAAGAAAAAAAAATTACTTAAATTATTGAATTATATAGTCTGTCATTTAATATTAAAATCGTCACTAAAATTATAACTTACTAAATAATTTTCAATAACCCATTTATGCATATTACTTGAAATGACTTGTTTTACCTATTTTGCTATCTTATTACAAATTCTATGTTTTTTTTTTACAGACACACACACACGTGTATATATATATATATATATATATATATATATATTAATGATAGTATAAGATATTATTTAAAATTGAAAACCCAATTTGTAATAGAATCAGTTCAGTATCCAATAGCACTTCAATTAAAATACAATATGGTTAAGTTCAGAGCACAAAAGCAAAACAGATAAAAGAATAAAGTTGCTTCAAAACTTTAAAAAAGTTTATTAACCTAAAAAACGATTTGATTCAGTTCAGACAAACCCTTTTCTAATTTAATTCAAATTGGTGACTCGTATTAGAATACAGTTCATAGAACTAAAAAACAGTATGATTCTAACAAATCTGATTTCAAACTTAGTTCCATTTGAGTGAACCATTTTCTAATTTTAGTTCAGTTCAGCTTTTAGTTCTGTGCTAAACCAAACCATGGTGATGCTTTAGAGAGGAAAACAAAAAAAAATTGTTCGAAATCCACCCCCACCTTGCTATATCATGCTGAAGCATATTTATTCATTAAAAGCAACCAAAAACAGAATATTAAAAATAATATAAAATACTAAACAACCAGGGAATTAAAAAGTATTTTATGTAAAAAACTTTACATACAATAAGAAATAACGACTGAAACTATATTGAAAACTCTAGTAACCAATGATTTAATAAAATACTCACATTACCTAGTTCAGTTTTTTTTTTTTTGTGAAAGAATGTAATATGGGGTCTAATAACCCCTGGGGAAGGCAATTTGCATTACATCTGCTTTCAACTCACTAACAATAACGTCAGGAGCAAAATTATAAACATGCAAATCAAGAGCAGCACACAAGGCTTGTTGAACTAACTTATCAGCCACTTGATTGGCTTCTCTAAAAATGTGGTTCCAGGATATAAATCTCTCATGACCACGAATTGAATGAATAGCTTGAACCAGGTTATAACAAAGATGAGCATTACGACACCCTCTGTAAGAAAGCTTGAACCATACAAAAGTTCAGTTGGGTACCGTGGACACTACAATCCACCTAGGACGTGACATTCATAACAAATACCCATTTTCTTTTATATTAATATTTTTCTAATTTACTCATTTATCATATATTTGATAAACTAGTTTTGGACAATATTTCCATTTTACTTATCAAAGTAAAATGGCTGAGTTGATATAACTATTAAAAACCCTATTGATGGTATAATTAAAAACACCCATCAAGCAGAGATAAGGAAAAACAACAAAATTGTTGATGAAACATACTCCAATAAGTTGCAAGATATACTACTAACATAAAAGCAAGCAAAATCAATATCCAAAACATTAAAAACTTATATGAGGCCAACTGATCAGAAATAAACAGTAGATGAAAATAAAAATGGTTGCAACTGACAAAGAAAATTGGGAGAAATTTACTTTTCTAGCTTACCACATTTCGACTAGAAGCTAAGATCTATCCAATGTAAATTTTCACTTACGTGCGCAACAAACTGGTTTTAGTAGACTTTCAGAGGAAGGCACAGTTCCAAGAACCAAAACCCGGATTAGTAGTTGTCACACCTTAAGCACCCTTCACAAAATAGGGCAGACCTGTTCCTCTTCTTTAAGCCTAGGTTTCAGGAGCAGCTGTATTACTGAGAATAACCAACCCTGAGGTCAAAGCTCAGAATTTCATTTCAATGCCCTTCTTTCTTTGCAGATGGAACCAAAAGATCGGAAGATCTTCTACCTTGTGCTTTGATCTCTTCTCGAGCCATAACCAATATATTCTTTGGTATCTTCCAAAACAATTATCTACACAGATAAAAATACAAATAAAAAATCATACAGCTGCGTACTGTCTAGTACTATTCCGAGGAGTGTGCGATACAAAACCCAATGCTTTCTTGAGCAATGATATTAAGTAGGCCACCAATTTCCAATGAGCAATAAAAGAGGTATGTTTGTGTCTTCCATGCATAATATATATTAATTTTACCTTCATGCTCCTCATGAATGGTGAAACAGATTATTCTTTGAAATAGTTCAACTAGCATTTACACTATGAATAAGAAAACTTTTTCTTATATACTTCATTTTTAAAGTGGCAGCCAAAATCCAAATCATGCTTTTTAACTCAATCACCAATGTATGGTCATTCAAAGATACAATAATGCAAAAGGATGAAAAGAGCATGCCATATGTAACTCGTCAGAGTTATTTCTTTTTTTCATACCACTTATTCAAAGTTATGTATATGAATATGTATCAAGAGCATTCCAGAAAATGTGAATTATACAATTAAGAAAGAGAACCTACAGAATCAATTTGTCAGAGGAGCAATTTCAGAGAGTAAAATGCAAAGTGGCCTGCAATAAGACGGTTAGTTGAGTCAATGCAAAGAATGGAGGGAAAAAATATCCATTCTTATTAATTCACAGATAATTAACATCTTTCACAGCCAGTTCGTTTTGTATTGGCCTTTGAGCTATTTCCATCATATAACTCATGTATTTTTTTTCCTTGAACAAAAATGTTACAAAAAATAATTCACTATTTTTGGTTTTGTAATTCAGCTTCTTGAGGGAGCGAGCAAACTCTGAAAAATGTTCCAGATACAACTTGAATGTAGTTCCTGGAATGAGGAGTTTAAAATCTTTTCAAGTGGGTGAAACATCTGAGTCTATGAGCTGGTTAGAAGTTTTTCTGCTTCCACTTTTAGACTTCGTATCAACAACATCATTAGAAACATAATCTGCACCTCAGGATATATATATATATATATATATATATATATACACACATTATGATGGAAATGCTTCCAAAGGAAATTCATAACCATGCTTGAACATTTGCCCCAGTGTTTTTAAAACCATGGAACTCTGGCCACGGTTCATGTAAGCTTTGTACAATATCCATAATGTTTTCTTCGTGCAATAAAGATTGACATTTTCCATCTCCTCAAGGACATCATGCAATTCATATAAGGGCTTCTGTGACCCATACAGGACCAGTTTACAATGATATAAGGAGCGGCAGATGCTCCACCCAGATGTTTCAGCACGTCTCACAAAATTTTCTAGCTTTTCTAGTGCATTGCACCGATAATAAGCTGCAACTATGTATCTCATGATACTCTTGGTTGTTATAGAGGTCCCATGTTCAAATGCCTCATTTATAGCATTCTCCATTTTCTCTAACCAGACTTCCTTGGCATAGAGTTTAATCAGCAACACATTTAACCATGGTCTGTACTCTTTTTCTGGAATAAACTTCAACAATAACTCTATCTTCTTAAGTTTATCTGCTTCAGAACTTCTACAATAGGCACATATCATACATCTGATTAATGGAATTTCCTTTTCATTGACATGATCCCTTATAAAGGAATATATCTCTTCCATCTTTTCCAGATTACCCGATATTGCATACCCACGAAGCATTAGCAGGTAGGTTTTCATATTAGGCTTGACAGGGCTCGACTTCAACATTTGGAACACCTTTTCCATATCATCCCACATCCAACCTGTCATATATCCAATAATTAACAGATTATAAGTATTGATGTTCATGGCGAGGTCTAACTTTTGTATCTCACTGAATGCTGCTTCCATGTGATCGACCAGTATCAAGCTACCAAAACCAGATATAAGAATATTGTATGTGGCAATAGAAGGCTTGCAAGTTGGATCCCTCTTCAAATCACAAAACACGGAATGGCAGCGATCAATACGACCATTGACCACAAAGGCACTCATTAGGGCATTGTAAGTGCTGGTCTTCTTGAGACCTTTAATATCAGCCTCCTTAAAGAGCTTAACAGCTAAATCAATATTCCCAGATCTACCTGCAACTTTTATACCCTTTGAGTACTCTTCCGCATCCATAGGATTTTCATCATTACATCTTTTCCTTCTCCAACCAAACACCTGAATGTTAACCACAAAATCCGAAAAGAAAGAAGGTAACTTTCAAATTTCACAAACTCCGATTTAGGACACCAGGAAACAAATCTAAACCATTAAAATCGGTTATATTCATTTATATTTCGCAATAACATAAGGTTCAGGAAACCACCACTAACTGAACAAAACTGGATTGATCCAAAATCAAACAGAAGTAAAAGAAACAAGAATAGCAATATTTTCAAGATTCTAATGTATACAGAGAAACTTTAAAAAAAAAAAATAAAAAAATAGATAGTTCAATTTATCATATCCACTTTAACTTCACTAAAATACACAGTCCAATTTACCAATAAGCCAAACCCTGAAACCGGTTTTAAATTGAGTTGATAAAAATTGAACCTGAAGGGCAAGGGAAGGATTTGAGTTCAATTGATTCAAAAGTTCGAGCAATGCAGATCCATGTGGGTAACGGCGATTGAGAGCGTCAAAATTATGGTCCAAAATGCTTTGAACCCGAACAGAGTCGGAGGATTCCCGAACGAGCTCGTTTTTCAGGATGGCGACCTTGTTGATGAGAACCTCTTGGCGTGGACAACTAGCCTTGGCAGTGAACAATGGAATGAGACCAGAGACAGGGTCTGTATTGAGCTTGCGATAAGACAGCGCGGTGGAGAAGGAGGGAATGATTTTGGGCTTGGAGAATCCATGGAAATGGGATTGGAAGAGCAACAACTGAACTCGTGTTACGTCTGAAGAGAATCTCCACACTCGCTTCATTGTCGATCCTCAAATTCTTGTTAGGGTTTTACGCAGAAGAAATCCCCAAGAGAAGCAGTACTATCCCGGCCTCAAACTTATTTTGGGTCTGGGCTTTTCAGCCCATTTTATTGAAACTTACGTATTGAATCATTAGGCTAAAATTCACCCCTATGTCGCTTAGACAATTACAAAAGATAATATAGAATGTTGATTTGAAAGGATGATTAATACTACTTTGGATTTTAAATTTTAAAATATTTTTTTTTAATATTTAAATTTTATTTTTTGATTTGTAATAAATAATTTATATTAATATAAATTTAATTTTTTTAAGAAAAATAAATAAATATAAGACTAGACTAATATGTAATAAGTTAATAAGAGAAGGATAATGTTCCTAAGTTTATGTGAAAAAAAATAATAAAATATTTATTTATATCAATATTTTTAGTTGTTAGGTAAGTAAAAAATCAATAATAGTATTTTTATATTTGTGAATAAATTTAATATCAAGTACTCAGTTATTAACAAATTATATTATGTATATTTGAATAGTTTTATTTTAAAAGGAAAAGTTAAGTAAGTTATTTTGAATCTATAAAAATATAATATAGGTTTTGGAAAAATTTGTCTCATATTAAGTCCAGCATTATCTCACAAATCAAGTATGATAAATACTTATTTTCATGTTCGAACAATGCATTTTTACATTTTCAAAATTTATCATGATTAAGGTTTATAAGGTAAAGAAAGTGAATAAATATGAGAGTTGTTTGTCAGGGCCAAAGAAACTGCAGAATTATGTCTCATAAGTAGACAAGGCAACTAAAGTAAATTTTGGCCTTTTTACGTTGTTTTGAAGCGAAGAGGAAACATTCTAATGTACGCACCATATTCTTTTAGGTCTGCCCAGCTTGCTTTCTTTGCCTAAAGGCAATCTACCACTGCTATTTCATCTCCCTGTCAATGCCTGTTATTTCATTTTCCAGTGCTAAATATCAGAGCACCAGACTCATGAACATCTGCAAAATTTAATCCAATGTTACCAACCACTATCTTCATTTTTACCTTATTTATAACATTGCAACTTTATTCTAATGTCCATGTTTTCCAAAAATGTAAATTGATATATAGATCTTCATTTGAGAAAAATGTTGTAATTTGTTTATATTTCCTTACTGATTATTTGATGTGGGGGTAAATACATGATAAA
This sequence comes from Macrotyloma uniflorum, assembly GCA_016859785.1. Lineage (NCBI taxonomy): Eukaryota > Viridiplantae > Streptophyta > Magnoliopsida > Fabales > Fabaceae > Macrotyloma > Macrotyloma uniflorum. The sequence continues at coordinate 8,193,581 of BDMB01000004.1, forward strand.
AAATTTCATCTATTATTTTTCCCAAACACAGTTTAATCTAACCTCTGACAAAAGAAAAGTAAACATGTCTAAATAAGAATTATTAAAAAGAAAGCATATGAATTACATAATTTAGGAAGGTTGATCTCTGCATAATAAAACTTGATATTTTTGTGACATGGGAGGATTTTTACGAGACACAAAGCTGTACCTTGACAATGATATTGACCCAAATGTGTTGTTCTGAAAAGGGAAACAAACAAAATGTAGAATGTAAATAATATAATTAATTCTGCATGAAAAAGAAGAGAGTAATGTCGCTTGTCCAGAAATTGAATACAACCAGTACTATGAACAGTAAAAAGCCTGAACAATTGTTCTTACTCATTACAACGGTCAACAAACATTTTAACAGAAAAAGATACATTAAATATAATCAAATTATAATATATAATATAAATTTTATATTATAAATTAATTTTATGGAATTAAATTATATATATATATATTTTTTTTTTAAAATGATATCATAATTCATTTTTATAATATTTGTTAGATTGATTGTTAAACATGTTATTGGGCCACTTTCTATTAATATATGAATTATAATCTTAACGCATTCTCATCAAATTCTTGTATTTCATCAAATTATATATATATATATATATGTAATTGTAAAATTTAAAAAGGTTAAACATGTTTTTTTAATTATTTTAATATTTATACTTTTAGAGAAATCAATTAAATCATCTAATTTTTAAAAATATATCATTTTAATAATTTTATTAAAATAAAAATTATTATTATTATATATTAAATTTAATAATAAAAAAGAAATAAAATACTTATTTTTAAAAATTTAAAAATTAAATTGACTAAAACTCAAAATACCAATTCGATATTCATTTTTGTTTTCTAAAAATTATGTAAAGAATAAAAAAAGTGGTGACGGAATGAAATAGTATGAATTGAGAATTTAGAATATTATTTTAATATTTGTATTAGAAATAATTAAATAAATTTGTGATTCCATTATTTAAAAAATACTGGAATTATAGGGAATAAAGCATTGTTGAAATAAGTTTTTTCGTAATAATTTATAAAATAATAAAGTAAAATTTAAGAATGAAATTATATTAATGTATTTTTGTAAAATTAAGAATGAAAATAATTTCTTTTATTATTTTATCATGATTATAGGACCTGTATGCATACGTGAAAAGCCACCAGTTGAGTGAAGTGGTTGAAGTATTTTATTTTGCTTAAAAAAAAAAAAAAACTCTTTGCATGCATCCAAAAGTAAACGCTACCAAACAATCAAACAACAAAAATAGTAAAAGCTACCTAATTGAAGTTTTTGTGTTTTTTCCTAACAATTTTCTCTCTTTTTTATGGAAACATTGATAAACTTATGCTTCATTTTAGATGTATGTAGGTTAAATATGAAATGAAAAACAAAAAAAAAAGGAATGGACATAAATACATTAATATGTAATGCAATGAAAAAAAATGCCGAAATAATAAAGGAACATAATGCTATGTTTAATGATATAATTGTTTTGATCCCCATTTTAATATATATGTGTATATAACTATATAAACAAAATTTATTTGTAAACAAATATATTACATTAATAATCACTAATATTTTTACATGGAAGATTGTAACCTATAAAGCTATAACCTGTCTGGTTTCATTACACTCTTGTGAGAGTATTCACAGTCTTATTCGGACAACAAAAATGAATGGAAGGTCTAAAAAATAAGATAAGGAAAATAAATATTTATATGTTTTTTTTTTCTTTTAATACTGAATAATACTCCTTTTCTTTTAAAAGACGAAATTGGGGTGTGAATAATGAAGTATTCTAGTAATTAATATAGTATAATAATATAATAATATAATATATAAATGCTTTTATGGAACTGAACCAAGCTTCAGTTTCACACACTTTAGCGGCGGTTACACTGCTGAGCTGGCCTGCTTTTCCGCTTCCCGGCGTTGAAGGGGCACGCCGTCTGAACCGGTGGCACCATACAGTTATATTGCAAACACAGGGTGCTACTCACTGGAATCTCCGCCGTCGGGCTTATCGCAATTCCGGTCAGAAAATTGTGCTGCAGATACAGTATCTGAATGCCCGCCGCCAATAACCGCTCCACGAAGCTGCCCGGAACCTGCCCCGTGAACCCGTTGTTGTTCAGGTACAGGTTCTGCACGCTCGCTAGCATGGGCGACACCTCACCGGATAGCCTATTGTAGCTGAGATCAACGGTCTGGATCGTTACCTCATTGACCGGTTGGACCCGACCGGAGAATTGGTTTCTTTCAAGTTGTAGATTTGATAGGGGGAACGAGAATATTTGGGCCGGAATTGGGCCTGTGAACTGGTTCAAGCTGAGGTCCAAGTAGTTAAGCCGGTTGAGCCGGGTCAAGAGGCGGTCCACGGGTCCGGTTAGTTTGTTCCAGGATAGAGAGAGGTACTGTAGGGAGGGAGGGAGAGAGTACGGTGCGAGGGAACCGGAGAGAGTGTTGTGTTTAAGTTCGAGCCGGGTTAGGGAATAAGCCGAGGCGAACGACGGAACTGAACCGGAGAGACGGTTGTGGCCGAGGATGAGGTTGGTTAGCTGCGGTAAGGTTCCGATGGACGGAGGAATTGTTCCGGTGAGCTGGTTGTAACTGAGATCGATGGTTCTAATATTGCGAAGCTGGCCAAAACCCGCCGGAATCTGGCCGGAGATGAAATTTCGGCTGAGGCCGAGGAACCGGAGGTTTTTTAATTGGGAGAGAGACTGAGGGAGCGGGCCGTATATTCTTCCGGGGACGATGGTGAGGTCGGCGAGAGCAGATAGCTTGGAAATGGAATGGTCTAGTTTTCCGGTGAGACCGGGGGAACCGGCCCTGGGGTCGCCGAGGTTGAGCGCGACGACTTTATCGTCGGCGCAGTAGACGCCGGCGAAGTTGCAGGGGTCGGCGGTGAAGTCCCAGGAGGCGAAGAAATTGGAACCGGGGACATCGTGAAGCGATTTCCGAATGGATTGCAGAGCGAGGAAATCGTTGGGGTCTAATATTCCTCTGACCGCTTGAAGAAAGCACATGAAAAGTAACAGAAGCAGAGAGTAGGAAGCGACATCCATTGGAAGTTGGAGAGAAAAAAATGGTGGCGAAGGGTTTTTATAGCAATTGGAAGGTTGCTTTTTGTCTTGGAGTGCGAGGGTTTCTCGTGAGAAATGGTGTGAAGATTTTAATGGCGGAAACTGGGTATAGCTGGCTGGCTTACTTAGGCTTGGAGGAGAAGCAATTCCTTGCTGAATCTGTGTTACTTTTGATGCTTCAATACCTTTGCCTTTGCCTTTACATCATTTCTACTTCTATCACAAGGCGCAAATACAATCACTTCCAACAAAAAACCCACACTTTTTCTTTCTCTCTCTATCTCTTTCAACAAAAATACAATGTAAGGCTCCCAAATTATAATACTATTTCCTATTTCCTATTTCCTATCTCCACTCTACACGCTACTTTTCTCATTCTTTCTTGCTTTGGACCAGCTTCGGGTTAAACCTACAGCTTTGGATTAAACGGTTGTCCGAGCCTACCTGGCTCCAATCCAATCCAATCCAAGTGTACAACGTTTTGGGTGGGAAACACTGCTGACAACGTTGTTGGTTAACCAGTTTAACGGCTGACGCGTTATTTCTATTTTTCTTTTCTCTACATGTGCATGTGATTACGTTAGATATTATTATTATTGTTTATTATTTTGTTGTAAATGTAAACGTTACTGGTTGTTTTTTGTTTTTTCCAAGGGAGGATTGTTGGGTCACGGTCCAAGAGTGACAGCTAAGAAGTTCATGGTAAAGTAAGAGGTAGACTGGTCTGGGTTGGATTCAGATTCAGATTCAGTTTCAGTTTCACCCACTTCATCTCAGTTCATGATGAAGACCATTGTTCATGGCTAGTCGAGCTCATACTCACATGCTTCTTGTGACATGCAAGGGTATCTGTCAAGTTTCGCTGTATACCAAAAATCTTATCAGACAAATTAATGTCCGTACCTTGTTTTGGTTCCACTGGATGTGGTCATCATTCATCACGCTTCCAAGCCTTTCAATGAAGCCTATGCTTTCAATCAATGAAGGCTAACCATACATTACATAACTTACAATTCATGTATATTTTTTTTTAACTTACATTGACTTCTTTTATAACATCCCTACTTTCAAGAATACATTAAAAAAAATCAAGTTTTTGAATGTTACAAACAACTATAAGAAGAGCCTGTGTAACTTGAAACACAATGTTCTATTGACTTGATTGCCAATTATTTTCTACGTACCGTATTGGAATATAAAAGTTGCAGGGACCAATGACTTTGCTTGTATAACTTTTATTTAATTATTTTCTTATTACGTAGTATAAAAGAAACAACCAACATTCTCCAACTATAGTCAATTGCGTTCGGTTGAAGACAATGCATGCTCCAAAGCTTGTTTCACAATTTCCATAATCTGCTTTTCACCAATTTCTGTCAAGTATAGTGGGTGAACATGGCTCGTCCTCTTTCTTTGAGAGGAAGATTCTGAGTAAACATAACAGAATCAGATTTTCATCATGTGCCCTGCTATATGTATATATATACTACATACATGGAAAAGTTTATTCCTTCCCCTGAATTGTTCATTTCTTTCTTGGTTTTTTTGTCACAACTGCAATTTTTTTAGCTCCTTTTTACCTGGGTCAAACTCTATATTTTCATCCCCACTGAAAAAGAAAGAGTTTTTCACGAAGAACAGTTTGATACTATTAAAGATGTGGTTGTGGTTGATACTATTTTATCCAAACTAGGAGCAATACTGTACTTGTGATTCAAATTGGGAAAAAAAACTGTGCAAGTATAGAGTTGAATAGTTGGTTTTCCTTTGTTGTATAGCAGCATAATAACAAATTTGGTCGAGGACAGTAATAAGAGTAATTGAATATCCTCTTACACACCTGCACTTTCCTTCATCACCGTATCTCTTGTCCACCTGATGAGCTTATAAGGAATTTGAAGATCATAAGTAATAATAATAATGCAATTTTGAATTATTTTGCGTATTCGTCAAAATACTTGCTCTTGACGTGAATGTAGCAAAAATATTGACTTGGAGTAAATAGGCTTAATGGCAATTATTCATGTCTGATACTCCTTTCAATTTTACATTTTCTTTCTTCTCTAGACTATGCTATATAATAATACTTTTTGTGAGTTTAACTTTGGAATGGAAGAAGATAAACTATTACGTTGTTAAAATGAGTTAGTTTCATAGGTTGATTGAGAAAATCTGTAAAACAAATCATATTAGATAAATAGATTTGTTATTCAAAATGAATTAAACCGTTTTTTTTTTTTCATATACAATTTGTAGATGTATGAGTGGATTTATTTTATAAAATAATAATAATATATTTTTTAAAAATATTTATTAATATATATATATATATATTATAACTTATATATTGAATAATTACATTTAAAATTAAAATTTTAAAAATATTTATGTTAGGTATAATTTATATATATATAATTATTTTTTTTAAGTAGATCAAGATTATTATATGTAAAATTCAATCTAAAAATCTAAGATATTAGAAAATGGAAAGTTGATGTCTAACTGATAATATTTTTTTTTTCTGAAAACAATAGTTTTAACCTTATAATGATAATGATATATGATATATGTACATTTTTCTTTTTCAGAATTTTCCTAAACATCCTATTTTATTAACAAAACCAAATATATTAACTTATTTATAAATGAAATTTGGATTCTCATTATTAACGAGTGTTCTATAAGATCTAACCATATAAATTAGTGCAAAAGTAGTAAGAAAAAGAGAAAATGGTACGTAAAAAATACAGGATAACATAGGATTAATTTAAGGTATAAGTCTGATATGATATTTAAGTTTCACTTTACTTATTATATTATTTAAAGACTTACTTTGAATTAAAACTTAAACATATAGGTCTAACTTACTATTAGATAGAATAATTATTTTTTTAATATCTGCATTATTCAGAAGTAAAAATTCTATATTTATTTGAAGGGTTAATCTCTTCCAATAATTTATATATATATATATATATAGAGAGAGAGAGAGAAAAAAATTGAACCTTTTATTGCAGCATTAAAGAATAAAAATGTGAATCATATTAATAAATAGGCAAATAAATATGTCATATATTATATGTGATCCTTAGGGTTATAAACAAGAAATAAAAAAAATGAGTTTTTCTTTTAAAGACAAAGAGTACATCTAACCTATTTAAAAAAAAAAAAAAAGAGATTGGGTGAAAAAAAAAACATATTTATAAGGATTAAAAATTTATTTTATTTTTATCTAAAAGATACAATTTTAATATATTATAAAAATACTAAAAAAAAAATTATTTACATTTCATTTTAATCCGATGCACTTAAAATTTTTTAATATATCATAAAATTGGTATAATAAAAAATACTCCTAAAAAGTTATTATTTATATTAATATCCACTGTCAAATTAATTAATTATATATATATATATATATTAGGTTTCTAATCATAATTCCTTATCTTTTAATTTACACAACACCAACTTAAACATCAACATAAAAATATAACAATTTTATGGCCGAAAATGGTTAAATTTACTTTTTTACTACAGTATTTATTCAATGATATATAATAAAACTTTGTTTTAAATTTGATTGAAAATTATTTTAAAATAAAGTATTTTATGATATTATTTATTTTACTATTGATTTTAGGTTATATTTTAAAATAATTTTCAATCAAATTTAAAACAAATTAAAATATCATAATTTTAAATAATCACGAATTATTTTTAAATTAAATTTGAAAAAAGAAAGTCAAAAGTAAAAAAAAAAATTAAGAAATATTTTTAGAAAAATGTGATTAATGAAAATATGTAAGAAAAAAGTTAAAAAATATTTTGAATTAACTAATTTCTTACTAACTTGAAAAAATAACAAATTTTATAAAAAATTAAAAGATTTTAACAGAAACAATTAAATGTAGACAAATCCTGATAATGGTTAGAATAAGTTATTATTTTGAAAAAAAAAAAATATATATATATATAATTAAATAAAAATAATATAATATTCTACATGTACATAATTAACATATTTATAGATAATAATAAAAATAATATATTTAATATACAACGTATTTATATATATATATAATTATATGAAAAGTATAAATAATATATAATAATATTTTATTATATTTTTAATAATAATTTAATAAATATTCTTTGATTGTATAATTGATTTGAATTTTAACTTAATTTAAAAATTCAACTAGTTTATCCCATACTACCCACACTACTAACAACTTATTAAAATTAAATTAAATAAATATATTACGATGAATTATTTTAATATTTTTCTATTAAAAAAAATCGTAACATTTAAATTATTATTGATATATTTTTTTCTATTTTAAGTCTAACTTGAAAATTAATATTTTTTTATTAAAATAAATTTTTAAAATTTAAATAAAACATTCTCAATAGAATAAAAAAAATATAAGAATAGACAAAAATTCATAATAAACTCTTATTAAATTAATTATCTTCCTACATAAAAGAATATCATATATTATAATTTTTAGATTATTATATAAAGATTTTTTTTAAATTATATTACGATAAATTATTTTAATATTTGTCTACAAAATAGAATTCCTAAAATTTAATGGTGTAAAACATGTTTTTCATTAATTTAATTTGATGGTGTAAAAAAAAAAATTATTGTTTACATAAAAAAAATTAAAAGTAGGATGTTAGATAATATCGTTGTTTAACATAATCAAATCATAATACATACAAGAAACAGAAGATGTGTATATTACTTTTTTTTTTTTTCACAACTCCATTAGATATTTTAATGAATGATGATATTATTTTTTTTACTTCACCAAAAGTTATAAAATTAACGAAATGAAATATATTTTTAAAATTTCAAATATAATAAATAATAAGGTATTTATAGGATATAATAGAAACATTTAAACTCTCTTTTAAGAATTTATCTAATTTAAACTTCATTGTAAAATTTGTTTTACTCTTATTTAATTAAAAATTTGTTAGATTCTTTTAGGAAATTAAAGGGTTATTCTATATATTTTTATATTTTAAATTATAATTTTTTTCATTTAATTTAAATTTTTCTTCTTTACACTTATCTCTATTCCTAGTTTTCGAAACTTAAACTTTTTAAATTTTAGTAATTTTGTGAAAATATACGTAACTTGATCTTAAGTCTTAACATATTTGAGCTCTACTCCTTTCTAATAATGGATTCTCTTATAAAATAATATTTCAGGTTTTTTTATATATTACAATCATCAAACATTAACTTCTTTAATAGTACTTGTGCTGACTTTCTTTTTATTTGTGAAAATCTGTGTATTTTTCAATAATTTCCTTGACCAAATTGCATGAGTTCAAGAAGTTGTTACCACATATTTCAACTCTGATGGTTGAAAGTGTGAAAATTGATTGTTTTTTTGAACTTCATTAAAAAGCACATCCCTTGAAAAATATAAAGTCATTGTTACTCTTCTTATCATTGATATCTCTAATGTAATCACAATTCCTATAAGTAGGAGTGAAAGTCTCCATGAATCTGGACCTTATACATATGTTAAGTATCTAAACTTCTAAAATCATCTTCAAATAATTTTATTCCGTGTTTGGTGGATTACAAACATTCTTTAAACAAATTGATGTCTAACATGGTATATATAATTTTTTGTATTCGAAATTTTCCTAAATATCCTATTTTATTAATAAAACCAAATATATTAAGTTATTTATAAATGAAATTGAATTCTTATTAATAAAAATATATAAGAAAAAAATTAAGAAATATTTTGAATTAACTAATTTCTTACTTGACAAAATAATAAATTTTTATGAAAAATGGAAAGATTTTATACAATTAACTATGAGTTATTAATTTAAAAAAAAAGTAAAAAAAAAAAAAGAAGAAGTAAAAATAATATAATCTTGTACATCATTAACATTTATAGATAAAAAATAATAAAAATAATATATTTTATATATAACAATATATTTATGTATGAATAATATATAATAATATTTTATTATATTTTTTAATAATAATTTAATTAATATTCTTTAACTACAGATATTTTTTAATTGGATTTTAAGTTAATTTAAAAATTATATTTTTTAAATTCTAATTTAAAAACTCAACTAATTCAACTTATACTATCCACCCTTCTAACAATTAAATTAAAGAAATATATTACGATGAATATTTTTTCGGTTCTTTAAAGCTAACTATTTAAAGCTAACTATCAAATTAATTATATTTGCATAAGAATACTAGGTTAATTTTTTATTATCATATAACTATTTTATAATTTTATATTATGATAAATTATTTTAATATTTTAATATTTTATTAAAAAAGAGAATCCTAAAATTTACATTTTTGATAAAAAAAATCAAAGAAAATATTTTTATTTATAGAAAAAATTTAAAAATTTAGCTTTTTTTTTTTCCTTTCCTCTTCTGTTTGCCAAATTCAAAATAAATTTTTTAGACAACTTAAGCCGATTGGTATTTAGATAAAAATGATAATCTTAGGAACCATAATGAATTTCCCATTTACAGAATGTACAAAATTGACAAGGAAACTCATAATAATTCAGCGAAATTCAACTATAAATTTGTGCTCATTTGCCATTTCTTATTCATAATATATTTACATTGATTTTAGATTTTCTAAATATCATTCCAGCCAGCACAGATGACGAGATGACTTCATAGATGCTGTGAGTATCTTCGATTGTTGTAATCAACCTAACATGAAATCAATTTATTGGTAATAGACTAATAGATGATAATATAATAATACCAGAAATAAAAATGACAAAAGATATATACTAGGTGCAGGTGCAGCTTTATATTTTACCTTCTTCGGAAAAGGCAAATATACCACCAAGCATTTCATCATCATTCTCGCCATCCTCTTCCAATTGCTCTCTTTCATGGTGACTACTACTGCTGTCAACCTCACCAAGCATTTCATCATTCTCGCCATCCTCCTCCAATTTCTCTCTTTCATGGTGACTACTGCTGCTGTCAACATCACCAAGCATTTCATCATTCTCCCCATCCTCCTCCAATTGCTCTCTTTCATGGTGGTGGCTACTGCTGCTGTCAACATCATCAGTTACAACTTCAGTTAACATGCCACCACTATCATCACCACTATCATCCATAGATATACGGACATTTTCATTTTGCTTTGCCGAGACTTCTCCCACAAATTCAGTCTCGTCTGAAGACTGTTCTAGGATCAACGAGGAGTTCCCAACACCTGTAGAACAATAAGGTCAGCATTAAAATCGACATGTTTCGTGTGATGGGTTTTGTAGAGGAGGGTCAACATGGATTGTTCCCATTCTTTCCAGGCATATCTCACCGTGTATTGGATAACTAGAAGCAACTTGATCCAAATCAAACAGATTTTCAATTCTTCTTGATGAACCTAAAAAAAATTAGTAAATATCATATCAATGGGAGGAGGTTGGCACGATAGCACGAGATTCAAAATTAAAAAACTAAAAATAGATTTAGAAGAAGAGGTCAGTGATTGCAAATACAAGAATTACTTCGACAGGGTATAGTATTTAGTTGATCAAGCGTCCATCAAAGTATGAAAACATAGCAATATAAAAATGTGTATATCATCCTTTTTCTTCACAAAAGTTACAAAACTAACGGAATGAAATACATTTTTTCTAATTTAAACTCCACTATAGAACTTTCTAAACCATTATTTAATTAAAAACTTTCTAGATTTTTCTTAGAAAACTCAAAAGTTATTCTATATATTTCTATATTTTAAATTATAATAACAGCTTCTTACCTCCATCAGAGCTTTCAGTGGAACTCAGTGAAGCTGGCTTTGAATGAGAAATAACTGTCACATCAGCAGTCTCCTTATAATCACCTTGATTGGTAACAGGAGATGAAAGGCTTAAATATCTTTCCCCAGCAAGGCCTCTAAATTAAAAGCCAGTACCAAGTAATTAGAATGACCAAATAATAAGATACAAGCACATACAAACGAAAAACAGTCTTTAAGGGTAACAGTTGTAACTAATGATAAGTATGCATTTTACTAGAAAAAAACTTAATTGATCAAGGTAATAGATCCACGTAAATGCCTCCAGTTCATCAACCGAATGCAAGCAACATCTGATAATATTGGTGTTTATTTCTTTTTCTTTGTCCTTGTCTTTGGACAGGTGTGCATTAAAAGTCAAATAGTCTCTGACTTCGAAATCCAGATTCAACACATTATAATAGCAAAATAAAGATAGAGATAAGACATTCTCTCGTTCAAAGATGCAGCCAACAAACAATGATTCAACAATTGTGAGATAACACAGTTAAACCAGTTTATCTACATACAGTGAGAACATGTAAAGGGTGAACTTGCACCATCAAGGTTGGAGTTGGGAACGTACGAACTACTATCCAGTAAAATTTAGCCTGCACATGTTCAACATTAACGAATATCATGTGCTCCCAAGGTAACCAGTTAAGTGAAATAAGTATTCAAATAATAAACATCATCCTTCTAATTCTCCACTGAAACATGAAATCTGAGAACTCTAGAGGTGCTAAAAACCCATTATATTGTTTCTTTAATGTCTTTGGTAAAGCTCACTCATTTTGTTTTATTATATACTACTGTTTTAGTCCATTTTTGTCATCCAAAAGTAGTATTAACCAGATAGGATGACATCAATTGATAAAGCATTGGCACCACACATAGATCGCAAGACACTGCAAGGAATGAAAAAGAAAATAGTCACCACCTCTCATTCCAGCTTGATCTGATGCTATGAAAATGGTTGAAAACAGGTAACCGCTCCTTCCGCCTTATTTCAACTTCGTTAGCAGGAACCCTTTCAATCTCAAACTCCCCAGTAGCACAGAAACTAGCTCCCACACAACTCATTGAATAGAAACAAATCTGAAGAGACAAATTTTTTAACTACCAATTCACAGTATTGTATACGAAAATAAAAATTTGGAACAATAAATACCTTAGACTTTTGCCATATGGGTAACCTTCCAAAATTCCCTTGCACCTCCGCATTAGACAGATACCAATGAAACCTCTCTTGCATATTTTCACTAGAAGATTTTACCACCTTTTCCCCTGCCCCATCACTTATACCAAAAAAATCCAGTCCATGGATGTCACTATAACCTATTTTCTCTTGAAGTCTCTCAATACCTCCTTGCCTATCAAAGGTATTGCTGCAAGTATCCCCTCTTTCTGGCCATTCTGACCTTCTACATACATCCCACCATTGAATAGGGTCAACTTGGACTCTGAACTCATCCTCCTGCATATGCAGGAGTGAAGTTGACTGGTTTCTCAAACTACTATCACTTGTTTCTGAACCAACAGATGGCAGAAGTTCGTGTTGAACTACATGACCTGAAGGTGTATATACCAATATATGCTCTAAGGGGTTTGCCTTTGATACAAGCTTCTGCGAGTGAGATAAGGAATTATGAAAGATGGCAGCGATAGCACCAGATGGAACAAAAACTTTCCCTGTCACATTCGCAGCAGAATTGTGAACAGTATTAAGCCATCCAAAACTACTATATTTTATCCGGCTAGCCACAGAAAGGACAACAGGTGCTGGGGGAGGCAAAGATTGCTGATAAGAAATGGAACCCGGAGTATACCACCAAGGTAGAGGAAAAACAGGAAGTAGGGACGGTTCTTCACCCTGAGAACTAATAATTCGAAAACCAGTATCACCCCCAAAGGGTGATAAAACAAAAAGATGACATGTACCCTTGGATGAGACAACTGCAATCCACTGACTAAAATTACTGAAACAGATGTCTTGAATCATCTGGCGAAAAAGAAAAAAAAAGATCAAAAGGGAATGAAGGTAAGCTATAAAAGAAATATCATATACGAAAAAACAAAATTCATCAGAACTAAAGATATACTGACAGCTGGTGTTATTCCACGATGAAGTTTATAAAGGTGCACATGAGAAGAGCTCCAATTGGAGCTTGGAATTCCTGAACTCTTGCCTGTGAATGATGGCATCATACGAAATATATTAATGCTATTCCCATAGACTGATGCAGTGACCAGAAGGGTCCCACTAGGGTCAAAACATAGTGCAGAAATAGGACTAGAGTGAGCTTTGAATTGTGATATGATAATTCCGGAAACAAAATCCTTAACAACTACCTGCAATCAACCATATGACACAAAAAAATGTTGGAGATTAACATCTCATATACAGCACACAAATATCTAATTTATCAATTAGTTCAGGCATCATGAAACAATACCAACCATGCCCACGTTATCTGCATCAATTCCTGCAACCCTATTGACTTTCACACCTAAATTTGATGGCATGGGTGAAGAGGAGCCATCAGGAAGCAGCTCTTGACAGTATTTGATTATTCCAGCAGCCAAATGTCTACTGGACTCCATTGCATAACGAGCCACTAAGCTACCACTGCTTGGAATAGTTGATGGACCAATGCCCGATGAAGGACTGAAGATTTGAGGGCTCAAGCAACCTAAATTAGAGGGCAGGGGGTCGTTAGAAGCATATGCCAACCACCTTGGACCCACAGCCATCGGACCATAACCAACATTAACACCACTTGTTCCTTGTCCAGCTAACTGAGGAACAGGATAAGTGTCAACACTGAACTTATTCTGAAGAGTTACAGCATCAAAGCAGTGTATCTGCAAAAGTAATCAAGAAAACATCAATTATAGTATAAATTATGCAAACAAGCTAAGTCAAAAGACCATCATCTTAATCTGACAATAATGCTCTAATATACGTATTAAAAATTAAGCAAAACACTGGAGAAACCACTTCATACGTGTGTGGCAAGACCAACTGCTACTACCCGTGAACTGCATCTGATCATACACACTGTGGAACGGAACCTCAGAACATGAACATAACAGTGAGACTTCAAGGAGTAAAACCGAACAGTTGTTGAAGAGCTGACATCGTTCCCATATTGAGTCTCAACGTTATCATCGCTTCCTAAACCGCTCAAACAAGTACCGTTCTGGTTTAGATTACTAGTATCATCCCCAGACACAACCAACAGTAAAGGGTGCGACTTTCTAAATCCCTCCTCGCCATCACCACCGATAGGGAAAGGCTGCATCTGTAGAAAGGAAACTGGACCATCACGCTTTGAGACCAGTTCACTGAAGCCAGAGGCATCTTCCACATCAAGAACTTGAAATCCATTCAGATAACCAAGTAAAAGAACGCGTTTGAAGTTAGATGGATCAAGCTCCAGTGTATCAAAACCAGCCCAGGTTACCTATCCACCAAGTAGTAAAAGGTAAAATTTTAATCACTAGGACGCGATATTGGATACATTAGCTCATCCAGTAGTTCAAAAGAAGAATAAAGTCTAATCATCATGAAATATTTTAAACTGGAAAATGGAAACTACGCCAAATTGGAAAGCATTGAGTATGAAAAATTTAGGGAAATCTATCGACAAGTTGAAGCAAAATAAATTATACAGAGAATTTAAAGCGGGTATAACTTCCAATATGTGCGACTAACGATAATATAGTTTGGTAAAAAAATAGATTCCATATCTAATATCTTACATCATTGGGATAATAATGAAATTTACACTCTGAGATATCTGTCAAGTACCAGAATCCCCCAAAAAAAAGTATTGAGAAGATTCACAAATATTGTCACGGGCAATCAATTTTGTAAACAAACAAAAGCTGAAAAATTCAAGCTTTATTTTTTTCACCCCCATTGAAAGGCTATTCTACATGAATTAACAAATTAGTAAAGCCTACTTACTTTGCCCTTAACTGGTTTAGATAAAGTTTAACAAAAGCACTTAGAAGACAAGAAATTAAAAACATGAATTAAAATTAATTTATGCATAAATTAATCCATTTGAAATTGAAATATATTTTACAAATTAGTTTGTATATAAGAGACTTTGACGAATTTATTTCATTTCTATTTTCTATCAATACTTTAGTGAAAATTCATTTAATGTATAAAATATAACTAACATTAGCCAATAACTTCATTTTATTTAAACCATATTTACAGAACTAATATATATATTATGATTTTTTTTCATGATCAAAGCATTGCAATTAAAGCTAACATCATTAAAAGATAAGAGTGATAAGAGTTATTAAGAATCAACAAATAGATTTTGTCCATTTATTTATTCATTTATATATTTTATATATAATTTATTAATAAGTACCTGATCTTTGTGATCCTCAGAAGAAGAGGAAATAGAAGCGGCGAGGGAGGCGCCGGCAGAGCGAACGGTGGAAGCAACGTTGGTGGCATTCGATGACACCGTCTTAAGGCACAGAGAAATAATCTTCAGCGAATTCGGCAACAAACCGCTGTTCTTCCCCTTTCCTTTCTTCATGATTAATGATATCCTTCTCTTCCGGCACCTCCGCGCGCTCAGCCACCTCCACCTACGTCGAAACAAACATTTCCTATAAGATGGTAACAACGATCAAAGACTTCTCACTCCTTGAAAATTGATGTGGAAGTTTCCACTTGTAAACTCTTATATGTGCAGAATTGCAGTTACTCTGGCTATCGCTCTGGATAATAACTATCATCTATTAGGATAGCTATCTGTAGTCTGCAGTTTGTTGTATTACTGTTTTCTTTTTCTTTTCTCTCTTTTTCTGTTTCTACTTCTTCTTAAATTTTCAACGAAAAATTAGGGTGATGAAAAGATGGATTAGGATTAGAAAACAACTGTATGCAAATTAGGAGAGATTTTCTCTGTTCTGTTTCCTTCTGTTAGTTCCAAAAAAATCTTTTATTTTAGGTAAAACATTAAGGTTTTTAGAATGTTTAATATCTGTCCTTACCTTACTATTAAAACTAAAAAAATTTAAAGATTTTTTAATACTTTTGTTTCAAGTTAGATAACATAAAATATTATTATATTTAATTACAGTAAAAAAAAATTGTGTAAAAATAAATAAATTCTTAGAATTAATAATTTAATTCTTTAAGATTTTTTTTTTAAATTATAACAATATATAGATTAAAAAAATTATATATAATTTATATTAATTTTATTTATTTATTTGGATAAACCAAACCATTTTCTAATATATATATTTATAAATTCCTTACTAGGTAAGAAAATTATAATTTTTATATTATACGTGAATTCTTAAATATAATTATATACTTTTTTTTTAACAGTTATTTTGATTTAAATTATGTAAAAAAATTTAAATAATAATAATAAAAATTGATGTAGTTTTTAAAAAATCTTTTTAAATTATAATTTAAATTTATTAGAAAATAATTAGATTTATATTTAGGGAAGAAATCATTAAAATAATTTATTAAACATTAAAAAAATTATATAAAACATTTTTTAAATTATTTTTATATATAAAAAATTTTCTAATAATTTTTATACTTTATTTTTATTTTTTCCTATAAAATTAGGGTATTTCTCATCTTATGGAAGATTATCATAATTCTAATTTTTAACAGGTAAATTTATTTATAATTTATATGATATACTTTTACAATTTTCAAACACTATTTATTTTATTTTAAATATTTGTTATAAAAGATCTTATCATAAGAGTACATTTGTATCTCTCTAAGGTTTTTTAAGAAAAAATAAATAAAATTAATTAATTTATAAATTAAAAATAATTTATTTATGTGTTAATTTATATAAATTCTAAGTTTTTTTAATATTTTTATTTTTAATTTTTACATAAATTTAATTAATTTATAAATAATTCAATTTTTATAAAAATTTCTAGATAAATTTGAATAATAATATTTTTTTTCTATATTATATTTTATTTTTAAAAAAAAAATGTATTTAATGACTGAAGATATTTATTTGAACAGTTTGAATTTGATTTATGAAAAATGGATAACAATGTTTATCAGTCCAAAATTCAATTAAAATTCTATTTTTAAAATCAAATTTGTATTTGTTTTTATTATTTTGAAGTAATAATAAAGAAACAATTATATAAAATTTTAGAATCATTCTTATAAATATGGTAAAAAGTTAAAAAAATAATCTGAATTTTTTAATATTTAATATAAATATTGTAAAATTATTAAAATTGTAATTTTATATATATAATAAATAATTTGAAATAATAATAATAATAATAAAAAATCCAATTCATACATGTATATAAAGTATTATTAATCTTTTTAATTTTTAATATTGAATAAAGAAAATTAATTGTAACATGTTATTTTTTTATTAAAAAATTATTATTATGTAATTTTTTTTAAATAGTATCAAAATGAAATATAACTAATTAAAAATTATAAAAATATATAATATCGTATTAATACAAATAAACTATTTTATTATCTAATTAATTTTAAATATTTATATGATACATTAAAATAAAATTTTCCAGATCTACTCGTTAGATTTATCTACAACATTACATATTCTCCTATTAAATATAATTATTAGGATAATATCAACAAACATAAAATAAGAAAAACTAAATTAAAAATTTTCATTACTTTACGTAGTAATTTTATGACAACCTAAGAACAATAAAATAGTTTTTTTATAAAATTAGCTTAAAGTAATTATAAGTTATATTATTTTTACATACGATATTTAAATATAGGATAAGTATAATAAATTTTTTTATTATTTTAAATTATATTTCTCACCTCCTTCTTATAGGACAATATCAGGAAAAGAGGAATAAAATAAATAAAAAATAACATAAAAATTTTTTATAAATAAATAAATCAACAAAACACAATTCAATTGTTTTAAATATATTTATAATTTATCAAATATTGTTTTCATATATAACATTTAATCAATAAAAAAATTGAAACTCATAATTAAAATAAAAATTTTGAAAACCAATATAATTTGTACTCATAATTAATTTCTAAAATTCATAACCATTGAGAAATCTGAATTTTTTTTAAATTATATCACATTTCATATTTGAAATCATAATAAGTCTCTTTATTCTAAATAATAGAATATTCGATTACCATTATAAAACAAAACTAGTTTATCATTGAGTTCATACATTATAAAATTCAATCTTTACTTTATTCATACACATCCAAAACAGTATTTATAAATTTATTAACTTTGTCACACTAGATTATTTTGTATAAATAATTCATTATAATACTCAACTAATCCCAATAATCAACCAGTGAAGTCATAATTTCAATTCAAGAAATCTATCTTTATTTTTCATAATTAAGTCTAAGTTGTTCTAGTTCTAACTTATTTTAAAGATACCTAATTACAAAACTAACTAAATTATATATATCTAAGTTAAGTATAAAATCATATTAAAAATTAAAAAGTCACATCCAACCAAATTAAGACAAAACTCTAAAAACAAATTAAAAAACAGATAACTTATTCTATTGAAAATTGGAAATGGTCTACTTTAATATCTTTACATCTTAAATGAATAGAGGATGATTAAAAAAAATTTAGAAAAATAATAGATAATAGTTTAAAAATAATAAAATATTCAATTTTTATATATTTTAAAAATTTAACTAAACAAATTTCACTTACATTCAGTGTAATTTTTTTTCTTCTAATTTTTAAGTTGAATCATCAATCATAACATATAACTTTAATCAGGTTAGTAATTCAGTATCTTAAATTATTTTGACTATTTATCCACCATCTAAAATTATTGTGGCCTAAAAAGAAGAGATATCCACTTATCTAACACACTAGACTTCAAAATATCACTGCAATTGTAAACCTATTTTCTTACATCAAAATTTTACGTATTCATGTGTATTTATCCCTTTTATATAACAATCTTTTTCAATGATATGATGCAACAATTTAGATCCTATTAAGTTAACATGCAAATCCTCCTTCCAATAATCTTTTGATGTTAAATTTGTAAATTTATTTACATTATTTAAATAATTGTATTTAAAGTAATGCGAGTATTTTGTGATTCTTTGACGATTTTATTCTTTTAGGTGTAATTATTTTTACCAGACTTTTGACTCTTAAGGCACCATTTGAAAAAAAAAATGCAGAAGCAAATTATATTCACTTTAACTGCTCTTTTTGAGTAGCTAATGCATGGCAAGAAAACAACAAATAATACATAATATAAAGATAAATAAATACTTATTATTAAATAAAACATTTACAAATACTTACATAATCAATAAGGTTACATAATTAATTTTTTTTTGTAAAATTTTAGTATTTTTTTAATAAACACATAATTAAATGTTTGAATTAGTATAATTTATTTATAATAAAAAAAACTGGTTGAAGTTATGATTATATGTGGAGAAGTGGTAGCCACATGTCTATATATTATGTTGTTTGTAATTCGTCGGTGGTTGATCGTGTGTGGGTTTGTTTCTAAATTTGATGTGTTGTGTTGTTTCTAATTCGTGGTCATTGTGGCTGGTAAACATCTTCAAACATAAGCACTTGCATTCACAAAGCCACGAACCAAAATTGTTTTTCTCATTCATGTTTATGGATTTTCTAATCCTCACAGGCAAATTAATTTCAAGTGTTATTGTGTTTATATTTAATTTAAAGAATAGTTTACAAATTGAATTTAAAAATTATGCATAATTATTTCTCAACTGAGTTGAACCTAATTACTAGGAAAAAACTAAGTTGTTGGATGCTTAAAATTAAATAGAGAGAAAAAAGTTAAAGAATCAAACCAAAATTAGATATGAATTTGCACAACCAAAGTTTTGATAGACTATATCATGTTTTCTTTGATCTTCATATATACTGCAGAATATTCGGTTTGAGTCTGTCTAGAAACTCCAATCCCTTTAATGACGTAGTGGGGAAAAAGATCTTTTTCCTTTTTCAGAGAAAAATGCAAAATTGACAAGGATTTGATACATCACTGTCATCATTCAATGTTGCTGTCACTCATATGATTTATATTCCTTTCAATTAATCAGAATCAATGAACTCTTCCTGAAAGTCTCTTCCAAAGAATGGAAGTTGAGATTTCTTCGTGAACCTAGAGCAGCTAAGGTTACCATTCAAAAGTTGTACAACCTGCATCAATAGGTCAATTGCTAAGTCATGAACCTTGGTGCTATTAAACAGAGATCCCTTAGTACCAAAACAAAGGGTTCCATTTTCCTAAGGTTGAATATATTTGCATACATAGAGATCAAATGAAAAAGTGTTTAACATTTTTAGAAATATAAACTCGTCAAAATTTCTAAATTGAGTGAGGTGGAGTTGAATATTTATTGCCACAAGCATTATACAACAACACTCAATACGGTACAAACATTCATGAAAAAAACAAGGTGAAACAGTTACTCACATGTCATAAATAGAATACATAAGAAGACAAATTTGAAGGTGAAAAGATTGTTTTGTTGATATTTGAGAAGAAGAGAACTTGCCTGTTTCATAGAGGGTCGACGAATAGAGGATTGTTGAATGCATAAAGAAGCTGTCAAGAGCATAATTTTAATCTGCCGATAGTCAAAATCATCAGCAAGTGAAGGATCAATCAGCTCCCTGATATGATTCTTTTTGAGCAAAGGTTCTGCCTGCAAAAGCTTTACAAAAGTTAAATAAGAAATTACCCTGTTATTATCTTTCATAATTAGAGGTTCAAGCACATTTTTATTTCTATTTCATTTTTGGTTGAATTGCTCAACATACCCACAAAACAAGGCTTTCTTGTGAATAATCAAGTGCTCTGCGACCGGTGACTAATTCTAATAGCACTACACCAAAGGCAAACACATCTGTTTTCTCATCCACTATCCCATGAAGCAAGTATTCTGGAGCAAGGTAACTGTGTATGTAGTCATAATTGAAGATTGAGTTAATAGCAAGTTATTCAAAAAAGTACAACACGTCATAATCATTTAATAAGAATGTGACAACAAACCCAAAAGTCCCTTCAATTTTTGAAACGGTGTGATGGGTCCAGTTCTCTGGTAGCCATTTTGCTAGCCCGAAATCACAAATCTGCCATAAAAAAATCTCAACGTTTCATAAATGTATTATTCTCATACCATTATGCAGAAGTAATGTCCACTTACGTACAATTCATTGGAAGTTTTTGTTAGAGTACAAACGGGATAAAAGACAGGTTTCATAACTTTAGTCCAAACAAATCAGGGATCTTCCAAAAAATTGTTTGTCTTTACCAACCATGAAAAAGAAATGCCACAAAGCATGAATATGTGGTGATTAACCATAGAATCAAATTTGTACAAAAGAATCCAAAGTCATATCCATACCTGCGGCTCAAAGTCCTCAGTAAGCAAGATATTTGATGCCTTTATATCTCTGTGGATAATTCTTCTTTGACAACCTTCATGAAGATACAATATACCCTTGGCTGTTCCTAACGCTATTTTCTGCCTAATAGACCATGGTAGTTTCTCCTTGGAACCTAACAGCAGTGAGAAATTAATAACACTAACATTTACTGTAGTGGTAAGAACTGTCTCGATAGCAAAGTAAAATTGATCCTACCATTCAGCATTGAAGCTAAGCACCCTTTTTCAGACAACTCAAGCACTAAATGCACTCCTCCCTCCACTCCATAGCCAACTAATTTAGCAGTATTGGGATGGTTTACATGAGCCATTATGCCAAGTTCTGATAAGAAGTCCCCTATAGTTTCATTTTCTGCTCCACGTGTCAATCGTTTAATCGCCAGCAGCTGACCATTTGGTAAACACCCTTTGTAAACCTCAGCATAACCACCTTTTCCAATACAATTTTCTGCACCACCAATATAATGAGTTTAATTTCTGCAATGGGCATGTTAACCACTACAAAAGAATAAATAAAAAGAAAAGTTATATTAAGTAACAATAGTAAATTATTGATGCATTGGTATCTGCAACCAACCATGTTAAAGTACATAAGAGAAATGCATCAATAATTTTGAATGAGATTGTTTAACTCTCATTTGAAGTTAACAAATCCATCAATATCAGGTAATTATTCTAAAAGGAAATGAAGTAAACATCTGTAACAACTTGTAACTGGATAACATTAATGTAATCCATTAAGCATGTTGCATACCTTGGGCGAAGTAATTGGTTGCAATTTGTATCTCATGGTGACTGAAGATCTTCCAGGGTGGCCTATGCAAGGACGAATCTGCATCTATTATAGTCTCCCGCATGCCACTGCTCAATCTTCTGGAGAGCTTGAGGACACTGAGAGGATGCAATATGGCTATTGGCTTCTTCGATTTGACCCTCAACAATTGAAGAAACGCGTGCCACCTAGAACCGGGTTTTGACTTATCAGAATCCACAGTACCGGGTTCTTTGGAAGAGCTAGTTTCTGATTCTGAACTCTTGAAAAAATAATCCTCAAGAACACCAACAGGGGAATCCACCTCGTCCTCCATTTTCTAAGACCCAAACCCAGAACCTAAAGAGAACAAATTACAAATCCAAATCCAAACCCACCACGAAAGTGTGAAACTTGATGAAGCAGGAAAAGCATAGCGAATAAGATGAGGAATTAGAAGCGAAGCGTCAACTAGAAAATGAAAATCCAACCCGACATAAAAATCTAGTAAGCCAAAATGTGGGGAACGGTTGTGTGAGTTAATTTAACTTAATGGAGCTTTCAATTCAACAGAATTTTCCTAGAAAACAATTTAGAAAAACCAAGTGCAATGTAAGAATGAACGAAACCCGAGGGAGAGGTGAAAGCAACGCAACAACGAACGTATCGAAACAGGTGCACTGAAATCACATGGCAACACAACATCTCAGTTACCCACAATGCGAAATAAATCCTCAGCAAGGACGAAAGAAATTTAACCAAACACTTCATGGTTGAAGTAAAAGTGGGGTAGCTGAAATGCCATAAAGGCAAGATTTTGAATTTGATTAATTGCTTAAACAATAAACGTATTTTTGGTTTTTGTTTTTGTTTTCTTGAGAGTTGCAACAGAGGGCTGGGAGACCAGGGGACCGAAACGGGAATGGAGTCGCAGACATCAATGTTAGTTATTACTTCGCCTTCTTCATTCAACTAACTACAAGCTTCTCGCAATGTCGCTTTCTAGTTTAATTGTTTGAACAAAATAATTTTATGACACGTTCACGCAAAAGATAGTAATGTAATGACATAGTAACTTGTAGACTGTTATCTTTCTTCTGTAAAGTTATAATTGCGGGTTATCATATCATTCATCACGTAGATAAGAAGAAAAGAAATGCAATATTTCTACAGCTTTATCATTATAACTTTTCTAGTCGTGAATTTAACTTATTTTACCCTTTTTTTTTTCATTTTAAATTATGTATAAATTTGTGATAAGATCTTATTATTATTTGAATTGTGGGGTAGGAAGAAAGAGATAAAAGTGTAGTAAAGAAAGGCTTAAGTGATTGTCACAGTAGGTTGTTGGTGAGAGAAAAAAAGCTGTGTTTGGTGTCTGTGGTCTCATCTTGGGTATGGTATGGGCACGTAAAAAGATGGTTGGTTTTATTGGGATATTCGAATTGTTGCTAATAGCAACCCAACAACACAACCTTGGCTTCATTCATCGAAGATATGTCCTGTATAATGTCCTGTTTGTACTGTCAAAAGTTAAAAACATGTTAGTAAGGAATACAGGTCTCAGATACTTATGACTGATGATGGATCACTCTCAATACCTCATAAAATGAAAAATTCAAAGAATTTATCTCAAATAAATATACCATCTTCTATGAAGATTCAAAGGCAACCATTAATGACATATTTGTTTTTAGAATACAACTTTAAAATAGAAGTATAAATCACTATAATATATGAGATATTTAGATTATAACTTTTTTATTTCAATCAAATCCACATATTTTATTGTAGACTACATGTTTTAAAATATATATGGAGTTGATCAGAACAAGAAAAAAAATACAATCTCATATATTATTATGATTTTCCTTGTATTTTAAAAATAAATATGCATATGTTTTTTTAACTAATCCGCAAACCATTTTTAAAAATAATATTTAAGCATGGCCATTGAGAGTTTTAGCTAAAAAAAAGTTATAAAATGAAAAATAAAAAATGTAATTTTATAATTACATGTTTTCATCTAAAAATTTCCAAAAAAAATTTAATTCGAAAAATTTAAAGGAAACATATGAATTTATTTAAGGGATAGTATATGTCTAAAGCATATTTTTATCATTATCACTACTCAAACATGATATTTTATTTTCTCAAAAACCTCACCCTTTGACACCGATATAGTTTAATTATATTCAATAATGTATTTTAAAAAGTGTAGAATATGCAATATTATTTTTTTTCATTATCCACTTAAGATATTCTCTAACCTATAGTATTCACTAGCTTATGTATAAAATTAAATAAAATGTGAATGGACCCCTTAATAAAATGTCGTTTGCGTGCATAATCAGCGTCGAAGCAACATAACGAACATAGCCTTGATTGCTATCATTTCACGTAATTAACACATGAACGATGAAACAATAAAAAACCCTAAGCTAATAAACTATGTCATGCAATATTCATCATATATAAGGTTGATTCAATGATAAAAATAAAGCGGCAATTGTGAGTTTGAGTATTTCTTAGTAAAAATTGATATATTAATAATTACTATTTATTTATAAAAAATATTAAATCATAATTATTGATAAAATTATAACTTAATTATACTCTTAATTTTTTAATATTGAAAATCTCGTATAATTTAAAGATAAAGATAATTTAGAAGTGATAACAAATTTTATTTTATAAGTCAGATTTGTAAAAATTAGCTTAAAATTCATTTCTAATATATTATTAGATTTTATTTTAATAAGATTATTCGTTATTAGGATACTATTTAACTATCCATAATTCTTTAATCTAGATACGACTTGAGAAGACTTCAACATGAAGATATATATTAAAAATTTAAAACGAATATATTAGATATATACAAATTTCATCTTGAACTAATAAAAAAATATATTAAATAAATATAAATTTTATCTCATAAATTAATTTTATTTAGTTGAATTAAGTTTAAAATTTAGTTTTAATTCTCAAAATATGTTATGAAGTGCTTATGGCAATTAAAAGATAAACATTCTCTATCTAAAAGCTTTACGTAGGTTACGTGTCTTTCAATGTCAAGGTTGAAACTACATCATCTTCCATTTTCCAAACGTTATTATCTCACGTAACTAGTAAAAAAAACAGGTTTTTGTTTCCTCCACTCAACATTACGAAGGTTTAATACAAAAGCAACCCAATAAGAAATACATTTCTCTAAGACATACATGTTGTGGATTATCATCGTTGTCCACACTACTGTTTCAGACAATGACAACAAGATTAATAAACTTAAGTAGTTGTTTGTTTAAGGGAGGAATAAAATGTACATGGCAAAATATAATAAAATATTAAATTTTACTTTTTGATAAAAGAAAAATAGAATGAGAAAAATTTTATCTTATTTTGAATTTCCTAAATTGATATGAAATAAATATATACATTTTTCATGTTTTAAATCATTAAAACTAGATATATTTTATATCAGAAAAAAATAGACTTAAAAGCTTAAACTTTTTAATAGTTATTATTCCATGGGTTAAACTAGAATAACTATAATAAATGAAAATATTTGTAAAAATTATTCTTCAACGATGACATTTTTATATTTTTTAATATGTTGTCTCTTTCTATATATCTTAATCATATTTATTCTTAAATTAAATACCAATATTTTTTAAAAAATTGTCAATAGTTAAAACAACGTTATATTAGATGTTAAGAACATTTATATATTACCAATTTTAGGTGCAATACATTTTTTATATTTAAAATAATTATTTATGATAAATGCAAGTTATATAAATATTATTCTGTGCATTAGACTCAAATATTAGTAGATATAAATCAAACAAAAAAATAATAATTCAATTTTAAATACCTGAACCTGAAAAGTGTTATCAAACTACCGACTGTAATATTCATTCATATTCATATAAGACAGAAAGAAAGAAGAACACAAAAAAACATGTGAAGAAAGAAAAAGACATTATTATTATTATTATATACTCATAATTTTGCTCAATATCTATTAATATATTATTAAATCTTTTTATAACAATAAAAAATATGATATAAATAAATACAGGATCATACTATACAGTGATTTCTTGAAGAAAGACATTGGTGTCAGTTCATATTGGCCCCACTTCTTCATCTGGGAGGGCCCCTCGTTGACCAAGTCAATGCGTGTGAATTTTCTTTTTCTTTTCATTTTTGGTTGCAAATTATTTAGCTATATTATCTACCTATAGTTTCTCTATTTAGTTAAACAATAAAAATATAAATTTGAGTAGTTTATGTAATAGCCAATATTAAAAATTAAATTAATTTATACATATAGAGTTCAAATTAGTGATTACTTAAATTTAATATTTTAACCTAACCCATGTAGAGTGTGTTGTTAGGTTATTTATGTCACTCTATCAGGTTTAAACTATTTTATTATGAAAAAACTATACATGCCTCATTAATTATAAACTAAGCCTAGATTTTTCATTTTAAAAGTGACGGCTTTCTTTGATATTTTTTTCTATTATTTATAAATTGATTTTAACCTATAAAAAGCTTATTTATTTTTCAAAAATTTTGTAATGGGTGGATAATTTATTTTTGGGTGTTGCTGGTTTATATAATCGCGATACTAGTTAAAGAATTAAAATATTTTTTAGAATACATACAAATAAAAAATAATAAAAGAGTATATTTTTACTAATTTTAATAAATAGATTTCGTTTTAATTTTTAATCCTATTATTCTTAAGATATTAATTAGTATTTGCCTCCACTTATAATCCATTTCATGTTTTGACTTTTTTTTTTTTTTTTTTTTGTGCTTGCTATGATTGTTTTCTCTGTACGTGAGTGGGCCAGCTTCAGGTTGTTAGAAGTCCAAGATCCACCCAAAACTGGCTTCAATTATACAAAATAAATTATTGTCTTTGTACAGTTCAATCCTTATGCTGTTTTCTTTTCGATTTAGGTTATTCTATCATCAAAACAATTATATGAAACGATATTTTGGATATTAAAATAAGAAATTCTTCAAAAATAATTACTAAATTTGATAAAATACATAAAAGCTTGAATTCAAAGGCTGTCTAGTCTCTGGGAAAAGAAAGAGACAAAGTAATAGTTGGAGGCGAAATAAAAAAATTGGTGAGTACGAAAAGAAGGGAAAAAGAAAGATTTACAAGGTAGAAAGAATGAATTGAATAATAATATAATGTGAATGGGTTGTTAAATGGAGTTTGGTTCTGGGATGTTCTAGATGAAAGAGGAGAATGGGAGAGAAAAAGAGAAAGGGTATAGATTTTGACATAGGACTCGGGTCAAAACCGCATCACTCAGAAACAGTTACCTTCAGTAGAGATGAGTTCGTGGAAAGTCCTGATCTGGATTAGTACATGTTTTCATGTTTGAAAAAAGTGATAAAGAATAAGGTAAGTGAGTGTAGTTAGCTGATAATGTTTGAACAAACAAACTAAGCTCTCAAAAGACAGAGGTAACTAACTCCACAACGTTAGTCAAATCAAAACCCTCTCTTCCACCAACCCCTTCACTCTCAGATCTCCCATTCATAATCCAAACTCAAAAATCAAAAACCATCTTTCACAAGACCACATCTTCAATGTCCCTTCCCTTTTATTTCTCCCTCTTTTTTCTTTTTTCTCTTTCCTTTATTTTTCCGCTTCCTTCTCTGGCTGCCAACGAGACCGTTCCCTGTCCCTTGAACATCACGGTGCTCCGCGTCGTGGGCGGCGGCGCCCGTCCCTCCTTCGATTCCGGCACGCAGTGCCATTACATCCTCCAGGCCCTCCACCTCCTCCAGGCGGACTACCTCCGCCGTAGCAACCTCTTCGTACCGCCGCTCAACGCTTCTGAATCCTGTTGGGTCTCCTTCCAGTCCTTCATCAATGAATTCGACCCCAGCATCGATATCCGCTCCTCCTGCGGCCTTCAAACCGCGTGGATCTCCCAAGGCTGCATGAACATCACCACCAAACAGGAGTTTGAAGATACCGTCCCCGCCGCCGCAATCCAGGCCGTCAAAGACAACTGCAACCAGTCCCTCGATAACAACGCCCCATGCGCCCTCTGCACCACCAAACTCTCCAACCTTCTCTCGTACTTAACCGGCTCAACCGTCGGGAACGTCTCCGATTGCCGAGCCTATACCTCCATCTACGCCGCCTCTCTCTCTGACCAGTACGGTGCCACTGACCCTGGAACGGCCAAGTGCCTCTTCGGCCTCGATTTTTTCTCCTCCGGTTCCGGCGGTAAGCGCCGAGTCATTATTATAGTCGTTTCCGTTTTCTGTTTTGTGGCTTTGCTTGTTTTTGTCGGGGTTTGGACTTACGTTAGATTGAAGAAGAGGAGGGAGTTTGCGAGAGGGAAGGGTGTTGGAACATCTGAACTTGGTTTGGGTTTGGGCTCTGGGTTGGATTCCATGAACCAGAGTACCACTTTGATTAGGTTCACTTTTGAAGACGTTAAAAAGGCTACTAGGAACTTCTCCAGGGATAACATTATCGGGAGTGGGGGTTATGGGAATGTTTATAAAGGGGTTATGTTGGATGGTAGCCAAGTTGCATTTAAAAGATTCAAGAATTGTTCTGTTGCTGGGGATGCTAGCTTCACTCACGAAGTTGAGGTTATTGCCAGTGTTCGCCACGTGAATCTTGTTACCCTGAGAGGTTATTGTACTGCCACGACCAATTTAGAGGGGCACCAGAGGATTATTGTCACTGATTTGATGGAAAATGGGAGTCTTTATGATCATTTATTTGGTTCTTCTAAGAAGAATCTGAGTTGGCCTACTCGTCAAAAGATTGCTCTAGGGACTGCTAGAGGGTTGGCTTATTTGCATTATGGGGCTCAACCTTCCATCATTCATAGGGATATTAAAGCTAGTAACATACTCCTGGACCATAAGTTTGAAGCCAAGGTGGCGGATTTCGGGTTGGCGAAGTTCAACCCTGAGGGAATGACACATATGAGCACTAGAGTGGCTGGGACTATGGGGTATGTTGCTCCTGAGTATGCCTTGTATGGACAGTTGACCGAGAGAAGTGATGTGTTCAGTTATGGTGTTGTGCTTCTTGAGCTTTTGAGTGGGAAAAAGGCTCTTCAAACGAACGATGATGGGCAACCCTCTGCACTCACTGACTTCGCTTGGTCGTTGGTCAGAAACGGTAGTGCTTTGGATGTTGTTGAAGATGGCATTCCGGAGCCTGGTCCACCAGAAGTTCTTGAGAAGTATGTGTTGATTGCTGTGTTGTGTTCTCATCCACAGCTATATGCTAGGCCAACAATGGATCAGGTTGTCAAAATGCTGGAGACGGATGAATCGGTTCCCTCGTTAATGGAAAGGCCAATTCCTTTTATTGCTGGGAGGATTGATATTGAGAAATCTGCGCTGAGTAACTCGGGTCAGCTCTGCAGTCCAACCGGTTATCAAGCATATACATTACAAAGTCGCCGCAAATCTATTTCTAAAGAAGAAGAGGAGGAAGAAGAAGGAAGTTCAGTGGCTGATACTGTTACCACAGAATGAAACTGGGGAAATTGGATTGTTTTCTGCTAGCTAGTGTAACCGTGTAGACATGATTTTTTTATACATTAAGATTTTAGATTGTATCTTCTTTTGTAACTTTTTTGTTGTAAAGGGAAAAAGGTGTACAAAATTTGATTCATTTTCAGTTTATGAAGGAATAAGGACAATGTCCTTCCTCTTGCTCAGATAGATTGAACTCAAACATATCGAAAACCTTACTCCGAAACAAGTTCTTGTACTTCTAACTAAGTCACAGCTGGTACCGAAAAACCTTTTGATTTTCATCTTCTGGGTTTGCACGTTTTTTTCCGGGTGATTCCATGCCATTCCCACCGGACTCATTCATCATCTCATCATTTTTCTGATTCAAAGGTAGCACTTTTTTTGTTCCTTGGGGATTATTCAGGCTGTTGTTGTGTCTTTGTCATCGGATTGCACTTTCGCTCTTAGTGGATTGCAGTTAGACATAGAAAGAAAGTTCAATCTCTACCCATTTTATCAATTTTATATTCCAATTCTTACCAAATTAGTAAAATATAAAAATTTAATGCACAATAACGCGTACAGGGTGAAGTGCGTAAAACGAACTAAACACAAATCCAAGTTCTGGTTTGTTGTTGCTGGTATCAGTGGTTTTAATAGGTGCTACCATTATTGTTGTTACCCAATAGTTTCAGCAAAGGTGCATAGTCGATCGCTGTTGGCAAGTGGTACAACAGTTTAATGTTAACTGTGGATGTCGATCCCTACAGTTGGAGAGAGAGAAGGGAAGCAGAATCTTCACTAATTTTTTTTTCCAAACTTCATAAAGTTAATGAAATACCAGTATAATATAAGCTAAGAGAATTGGATATTTACTTGAAAAGCAACAAGTTATATAAGGTGAAAATAAGGAAAATGATATTGATGTTTAACTGGATTATTCCATGTGTTGATAATTATCCCAACTGGCATTTGTTTTATTGGACAATGGAACAAAACACCATGGCTGGCAATCAGACAAATATACTGATTCCATTGTTTAAATATTAGGATTGTATGGTGGTGATCATATAAATTAATGTATTCCTCATTAGACAGCATAAGTGGGTTGATACTGGACTCAAAAGTTTCTCAATAAGTGGAGCTTTAATTAGTGTGATCTGGTACAAGTTAGTCAGGTGAGGCTATGCAACTTGAATAAAAGGAAAAGATGCAGTTTTTAATCTCATACAGCTACTATTTTGGTATCATTGACTGTTCTGTTTTACCATAAAATTATAGTTTTAGTTTACTTACCAGAAATGTTATTATAGTCAGTTAAATTGTGGCGTAATATAAATAAAGGACATATACTTTTTAATTGCTTACAATTTTGTTTTCCTCACAGTCTATTATGTTGCAGTTCTCAAAGGGGATTTGCATTTTTAAACTGTCTTTAAAGGAACTATAAAAACAAGGCAATTTTTTTAACATTTTCTCATGTGGACTTGACCAAACATGTGCTTCAAGGTAATTTGAATACAAATTATACTTTTATTATAAGTGGAAGGTTGATGGGTGAATTAACTTGTGTTACCATTCATATAAAAAAAAACACAAAAGAAAAGCTTGTGTTACCATTAAAAGAGTTGTTAAATTCAATAGTATTGTTCAACTCTGAAGTTTGAAAGAGTCCAAAGTGAATCCTCTATCATTAGAAGCTGTAATTTTCTTAGGATTTGTTTTACTCAATATCTTGTTAAGATGATTTTCATCCCCCTTAATTTATGGGGAGAATCAAGAGATTCCATTGGAATCTTGTGAACTGGTGGATAGAATCACTGAAACTACCTCCATAAGCACTGAAACAAAATCTTTTTTATAATGTTAACCAAGTTAATGTATTATGTCATGCTGTTACTATGACAGCATGATAATATTACATTAGATTTAATAAAAATAGTTAACTACAAAGATTAAAAATAAAAAAGACGTAGAAAAACAGAAAAAAAATTCTTATATAAAAAAGTTAAACAATAATTAGGCGTAATTGTAATAAATTATACATTTATAATATTACTTATCTTTTTTACCTCAAATATATTTATGCAATTATTTTTTTTATTAAATTACATAAAATTTGAGGATATGATATCCTTATTTTTTTTTATCATATTATTTTTCATCATCATTACAATACTTATTATATATATTTTGTTTTTTATTTTGTAATGGTTCAATTTCTAATTTTGTTGATTTTATCCTCACTTTTTTTTTTTTCTTCTTTCTCTTTCATGTCCAAGTGTTCAGTGAAATAAAATAATTGAAACAAAATTGAGAATGAATTGGGATATTTCAAAATTAAATAGTTTAAAACTTGTCTTTTTAAATCTAATTTTAGGTTTGGTTTTCTCTCATTCTCAGTTATTGCTTATTTAAGTTGCTTCCACTGGTCTAAGATATATTGAAACAGTTTATGATTTTTTTCCATGAACATGTTAAGGCGACTTCATTGTCCCAGATAGTATTGCTGTCTAAAAGTTTCATCTTTAGGTATGTTCCCTCTCAACTTTTGTGTTTTCAAATAAAGTTGCAAATTTGTGGGAGAAAAAGGGTTTCAACCAATGGTTAAGACATTTTGGGGTGTTCACATTATTACGCGTAGAATAGGAGAATATACTGAGATTCATGTGCAGAAAAACCTAGGAAGAGAGTAGTTTTGATATGGTCCCAAGTTGTGACAAATATAGACCATATACTAAGTAACGAAGCCTAGCTTGAGTTCCTGGAAAGTGTGTCCTCAACCTCAGGTCACCCTCAATGTTTCATTTTTTTTGGTTGGAGAAGAGGAATTACCAAGAAACTCACCATATGTAGACAACCTCAAGAATCATCGTACCACAAAAGCAACAAGCAACACACTACCATGCTCTCAAACCTCAAATGTTGTGTCACTGCCGCAAACTCCCAATGCCACTGTTCCCGATCCTTCTCACCATCTTCCTCACTCTCCCTATCCTTTCCCTTTCCCTCTACGTTGGCTGTCCCCTCAACTTCACCCTCATCCGTTCCACACCCTCCTCGGACTCCGTCATGCGGTGCCATCACATCATCCAATCCCTTCTTATTCTTCAATCCGATTACCTCCGCCGCACCGGTTTCTTCCTCCTTTCTTCCAACGCCCGCTTCTCCTGCTGGAACGCTATCCAATCTTTCACCCACCAATACGACATTCGCTCCTCTTGCAACCTCCCTTCCTCTTCCATTTCCCTCTCCTGCAACAACATCAACAACCGATCCCAATTTGAGCACTCTCTTCCTCCCGCTGCTCTTAAATCCGTGCGGAATAGTTGTAACCAATCTCTCAGCAGTAAGGTAGCTTGTCGTCTCTGCACCAAAGATTTGTCCAATTTGGCTTCCCACCTCACGGACAATAACGCTAATTGCAAGGCTATGGCTTCTATCTATGCTGCTTCGTTGTCCAATCTGCAAGACCCCGGAACTGCTAAGTGTTTGTTCAACGATGATTTATCTTCTTCGGTTTCAACTGGTAAGCGTCGAACCATTCTTATTGTTGTTTCTTGTGTGGTGGTCTTCTCCTTGTTGGTCTTTGGGGTTTATTGGGCTTACTTTAGACTGAAGCAGAAGAAGGATATCGGTGAAATTGAGATGGATTCGGGCTCGGGTTCTGGGTTGGATTCTATGAACCAGAGTACTACTTTGATTAGGTTCACTTTCGATGAGATTAAAATGGCTACTAGGAATTTCGCCGGAGACAACATAATTGGGAAGGGGGGTTATGGGAATGTTTATAGAGGGGTTCTGTCTGATGGGACTCAGGTTGCATTGAAAAGGTTTAAGAATTGTTCTG
The DNA here is from genome assembly GCA_016859785.1 of Macrotyloma uniflorum. Taxonomy (NCBI): domain Eukaryota; kingdom Viridiplantae; phylum Streptophyta; class Magnoliopsida; order Fabales; family Fabaceae; genus Macrotyloma; species Macrotyloma uniflorum. Next base: position 8,227,149 of record BDMB01000004.1, read on the forward strand.
TTGCTGGGGATGCTAGCTTCACTCATGAAGTCGAGGTTATTGCGAGCGTTAGGCATGTGAACCTTGTTGCGTTGAGAGGGTATTGTACTGCTTCAACTTATTTAGAGGGTCACCAGAGGATTATTGTGACTGATTTGATGGAGAATGGGAGTGTTTATGATCATTTATTTGGTTCTGCTAAGCACAAACTTAGTTGGCCAATTCGTCAAAAGATTGCTATAGGCACTGCTAGGGGATTGGCTTACTTGCACTACGGGGCTCAACCTTCCATCATCCATAGGGATATTAAGGCTAGTAACATACTTCTGGACCACAAGTTTGAGGCCAAGGTAGCGGATTTTGGATTAGCGAAGTTCAACCCTGGGGGAATGACACATATGAGCACTAGAGTGGCTGGAACTCAGGGGTATGTTGCACCTGAGTATGCTTTGTATGGACAGTTGACCGAGAGAAGTGATGTGTTCAGTTTTGGGGTTGTGCTTCTTGAGCTTTTGAGTGGGAAAAGGGCTCTTCAAATGGACAAGGATGGGAAACCCTCTGCACTCACGGACTTTGCTTGGTCATTGGTTAGGAATGATAAAGCTTTGGAAGTTATTGAAGATGATATGCCAGAACTTGGTCCAATAGAAATTCTTGAGAAGTATGTGTTGGTTGCTGTACTCTGTTGTCATCCACAACTATATGCTAGGCCAACAATGGACCAGGTTGTTAAAATGTTAGAGACAGATGAATCAGTGTCCTCATTAATGGAACAACCAATTTCTTGTATTGCTGGGAGGTTTGATACTGAGAAATAGTATTAACTAGGTGCTGCAGAGTGGATCCAACCGGTTAGCAACACATTGTAAAGTTACCACACTTCCTATTTTAAGCAAGGAAGAAGGGGATAGAGAATGGAGAAATTGGATTGTTTTCCATTGATTAGTGTAACCATGACTTTGTACATTAAACTTTAGATTTTAATGATCCTACGCTCATTTGTCATGCTTGTCAAGGTCAATCTCACCTCCTATAACACTGACTAGTTACAAGTTGGTCTTGGTAGCCTAACTCAGATTAAATGGTGTTATAGTATTTTGTGGATTGATGGAAAAAGGTGAAATGAAAGGGAGTAGAATAGAGGGGACTGTGTTCATAAATAACTAATATAGTGAACTGGAATGTATCATGTATCATCCAATACCTTTTTTAAGTCCAGTTTTTCCCCCTCTAAATTTGAAGGAAGATCTGAAAAAATGAGTTCTTACAAAATTTTAGGATTCAATATTTTGGTACCTAAAGTTTTGTTGGTTTTAACAATTTAAAACCACCAAAAAATTACTTCATTAAAGTCATATTAAGTAATTTTCTGCCACTATAAAATTGTCAGAAACATATTAACTGACAAATAACGTATGGAAAAAGGTTTAGATAACGATGACTATATTTTCTTTGATTTTATATGTTATATGCTTTCCATTTTCTGTCAATTTGTCTTTAAGTAAAAAGAAAAACGTTATAGAAAAAAAAAACGTGTAAGTTAATATTTATTAAATTCTTTTATAAGCTATTTTACATTTAAATTATAATTTTTCTTTCAAAATTTTATGGTAAAATTATTTTTCCTTTTTATTCCAACTTTATGAAATTAAAATTTTATATTTTCTAATAAATTCCTTTTTCTTTTGATCTAACTTAACTAAATTAACATTGTATATTTTGAAAGACAATGCGACAAAACTAAGTTTTGGAATTATTAGAAGAAAACTAGGGAGAGAAAAATTGCGAGAATTTAAAAATTTATGTTTTGAAAAAAGTAGAGAGATATTGCAGTGAAAGTAGAGAGTTGCAAAAATGTCACAGAAAATTGATTTAAAAAAAAGAAAAGGAAAGAGATGATATCGAAATATAATATACATTTATTGTATAAGTCCCGTTAGTATAAATATAACATATATCACTATTATATCATTAGTAAATATAACTATATCGATAATATATTATATTATATTTTTCTATTAGATAATATAACGTGGATAATAAAATAGATAATATAAAAAATTTTAAAAAATAAAAATAAATTTATATTAAAATTAATAAAAAATAAAAATAAAAATAATAAATAATGTAACAAAATATTATAGTATATTATTAATATAAAACATTTTTACTTTGGCATCCAAGAGCATCAAGTACATTAAAATTATCTTAGAAGTCATCCAAACTAATTTTTTATGGATTGATGGCATACTTTTGTTTACATTGAGAATATACTAAAATTAAACTCCAATTATAATTATAATTTGGAAGTTCATTTATTAATATAATATATACACCTATTTAAGCAATGATACATTTTGTATGCTAAAAAAAAAAAGGAAAACATTCAGGTGAAATTGTTGGATATAGATTGATATGGAGTTTTCTTTTATTTTGAGAATATTAGTATATATTTATTATTAATGAGTTGATTGGTTAAAAATTATATTTCAATTAAAACTACATAATATTCATAGTAATCATATGATACATGAAAAAAAAAAAAGTCTAACTTTTTTTCACTATTGAACCAACCTCAACATGTTAGCTACATTCACAAACATCTATAGACAATAAAAAAACAAAAGATCAAATTAATGCATTTAGATAATAATATGTTTTATTATTCATTTACCTCCTAAATAAAATATTTGCAAACAAAAATATATCAGATGTTATCACTTATCTAACCAAAGACAAAATACTAAAAATGGGAAAAAAATAAATAAATAAAAGAGAAAGATGAATAAGAAAAACTTGAGAATAAAAAAAGGAAAAACATCAATCATATCTCAATCATAAAATGTTACTCAAAACCACAATATTTGTCTTTGCTTAAAAAAAAACTCATGATTTATTTTATATAGAAAAAATCATCATAGAATAAGACATTTCACGCACATTTACAGATAAAAAAATAAAAAATAAAACAAGAAAAGAAATAAAAAAAAAGTGCAGAAAGAGCGATTTTTTAAAATCAATTATAGGTATAACTCTTTTATTGAATGTGGTGTTTGGATGATTTAATACAATTAAGACATAGTTTATATTAATGAAAATTAATGAAGTCATAATTAATGTTCTTTTATTAATTTTTTTATTTGTTTATAAATATCGTTCAAGTTTTTTTTTTTAAATTAAGAAATAAAATAAATTCTTATAACTTTAATAATATTTTTTATTTTATTTTATTTTTATTTCTACATTATAATAAATACATATATTCATCTTAAAATTTGAAATAACAGTTAAATAAAAATAAAAATATTTCAAAAATTTTACAATTAGAAAAATAGATGGAGTAATAATAATTAATTAATAATATTTATTAATGATTAATTAATAATATTTAATAATAATAATAATAATAATAACTATCATTCATATTAACCATATTTGCACTGTTGTAAAATACCATAAGCAACCTTAGGGGAAAATGAATTTGAAGCATTATATATAAAGATATGTTTTGAATTAGAGAGAGTAAAAGTAACAAATTTTTTATTTTGAAGTTAAAAAAAAAATATTTAATCAATTAAAATTTAAAATAAAAATTATAAATTTGTGAAAAAATTATTGAATATTTGGAAAGAGATATATTTTTCTTCATTAAATTACTTATATTTTTACTTTATTTCTAATTTTTTTTGTAACATAACTATCTCTTCTACCTCTATTGTTTTTCATTACAAAATAATCCAAAAATAATTTGAATTATTACATGCCAAATAGTAATCCACAGTCACATCACAGCCACACTTGTCCTTTCTAACTGAGATTAAGACATCTCATTTCTTACCACATGAATGATGAATTTCATGGACAAAGTCATAGCTCTGTTCAACAAGAAAATAATATAAAATATGAAGTTGAAGTCACTCTATTATTGTCAAGACATATAGAATCTCAAGATACAAATTTTCAAAATTTTGATGATAAACTTAGTACACTCTTGTGTCCATAAGTTGAACGGGTAAGTGCTACTCCCACATCCATACAAAAAAACACGACATCTAAATTCAAGTTCTTCAATTTAAGATAATAACGCCATACCAAATGCCAGTTTTGTGTGGGACACTGCTTGCTGTCATTTTACTTCTATCCCTCGTGTTCATAAGTGGGAAAAGTTCTATAGTTTCCATAACAGACGATTCTTGTCTGCTTTTATTCTATTCATACATACATACAAGGAGTTGAACTAGTAAGTGTTAACACATAGAAGTGAAAATGGCGATTAAAGATGATGTGGAGGATGGCACGCAGAAAGGAATCAGAGAGCCACTTGTGGGGGAACATAACCACCAGCTTGACCATGCAAGCAAAGGGCATCCATGGATGGTTTACTTTAGTACATTTATTGCAGTTTGTGGATCTTATGAATTCGGGACTTGTGTGAGTGTTTAGTTTATAGTTGAACTCTGTGTAACACAAATAGCATTCCTCTTTCCCAGTAAAGAGGATGTGGTAAAGTTTAACTCACTGAGAGTTTAATACCTATATGTTTCTATGTGGAATGATTATTATTTTGTTTTCAGGTTGGATATTCATCTCCCACTCAAGATGCTGTCAGGAAGGATATCAATCTGTCTTTGGCAGAGGTAAGCCTGTAGTTATTCACACTTTAGGATTAGTGAAATAATGGGAAATAAATTGAAAATGATAAACTAACAATATGCTTAACAAGGGCCAAGGACAGATAGGAACAGTGAATATTTAAAAATGTGTAGATGATCAAATTTGTAAAATCTTTACATAGATATTGAATGGTTTCAAAGGAAAAATCTGGAAAATTTTTTAGTAGGAACTAGCAACTTATGATTGTCGTGTACTCATAAATATATCCCTTGCTTAATGGATTTTGATGTCTGTGCTAGCAAACTGGACCTGGATTTGATCTTATTTTCTTTGCTTTTTTCGTGAACTTATCGTATGAAGTACTCCTTGTTTGGCTCCATCTTGACTTTTGGTGCGATGGTTGGCGCAATAACAAGTGGTCCTATTGCTGATTTTATTGGACGTAAAGGGGTATGTTCAGAGAAATTCTGATAGTTGTTTGGGATTAACTTGTAAATTATTTTTATTTCGGGTTTCAAAGGTGTGAAAAGGCTGATTTCTGAATATGCAGGCAATGAGAGTGTCAAGTGCTTTCTGTGTTGCAGGGTGGCTCATAATATACTTTGCTGAGGTTCTTACCACAAAACTTGTACCATGTTTTTGCCATAACTGTTCTACAAGGATTATAACCTAGAAGAATTTTTTTTTTCCTTTTATACAGGGCCCAGTGCCTTTGGACATTGGGAGGGTAGCAACAGGATATGGAATGGGAGTTTTTTCATATGTGGTGGGTTTCTACTCACCCAAAACCTACTTAATTCCAAAATTTCATTTCAGAGACTTGCATGTTCAAATTTTTAAAAGCTGACCATATATGTGATGGATTGTCAAGGTTCCTGTCTTTGTAGCAGAAATTGCACCAAAAGAACTCCGTGGGACTCTGACTACCTTAAATCAGGTAGATTTCTTAAACAATTATTGTAACTTTAGAATCATTGGTGTCCATATATGTGTGTGTGTGTTCACAACACAATGAACTGATTGAATCTGTTGTAAACAGTATGCAGTAGAAGTAACAAAGACATCTAAGTTCTGTTTAAATTTCCCCTTGCAGTTCATGATTGTTGCTGGTGTGTCGGTGTCATTCATAATTGGAAATGTACTTTCATGGAGAACTTTAGCTTTAACTGGTGAGTCTTCCCTATTTGAATTTAATTCCATCGATAAGGATATAAGAGTAATTGAAAAGTAATTGTTGGCAAACTATCTTAGTTGTGATCACGCCTAAACAGTGTCTTACAAAGGGGAGAACCAAAAAGGCTGGAGTGTGGAGCCACTGTGACATTAGCTCTTAGTGGGTTGAGGTCTCGTATTGAATAGAAATATTATCTAAGAGTTCTTGTAAGGCGTTGATGATCATCTCCTTAGTTTTGTAGGATTGAGTTATGGCAAGCCTAGATTCAAAGAATCATAAAATTAGAAATTAAATAATACTTTTCTGGAGAACTAACCTGTTTGCAATTGAAGGGCTTATTCCCACTGCTGTATTGCTTTTGGGTTTGTTTTTCGTTCCGGAGTCTCCTAGATGGCTGGTAAGAAATTATTTTAAATATGCATGTTTTTATATGCAGTGGTTTGCATAACAACAGGACTACTAACAAACGATTATTGCAGGCAAAGAGAGGACGTCGAAAAGATTTTGAGACAGCATTGCAAATACTTCGTGGAAAAGATACTGATATATCTGAGGAGGCAGAGGAAATTCAGGTTCCTATACTGTTTCTAGTTTTAGATATTATAATTCGTGCCACTTTGCTTCAAAGTGAACTGTTAGGATACTACCTGTGTTTAAGTGAATGTATTTGTCATTGCCACACAGGATTATATAACTACTTTGGAGAGGCTTCCAAAATCCAGCCTGCTGGAATTGTTTCATAGAAGATATTTGCGCTCAGTCACTGTAAGTATAACTCTCATCATTCTAACTTTTGCATGAAACCTGCTTTCCTTTTCCTTTTGGATAATGCCACTAAAATATCACTTCACTGTCTTTAAGGATGTGTTTGGTAGACTAGGTATAGGGGTGATAAACAAAATGAGCTGAAAATCATTTTCAAAGAATGAAGATGGCAGACAATATATTTTTCTATCATTTTGTATTTTTGTTGTATCAAGCATGTTTGTAATGACTTTCATTTACGCATTAAAAACAAACGTATAACTTGTTTTATATATCAATGGCCAGATTGGAATAGGCCTTATGGTCTGCCAGCAGTTTTGGGGGGTCAATGGTGTTTGCTTTTATGCCAGCAGTATTTTTGAGCTGGCAGGTACGTAGTAATAAGAATTGCGGTAATCATAATGTGTTTGGTTCAAAGTCTGCATTCCAAGTCTACGGCACCATCATACATTCTTGTGCATCACCCTTTCCTTCTAACCTATAACTCACTTCCACACTTCGCACTGAAAGTATGTTTAAAATCAAATAAACTTCATGAAGCATTTAATTTTTTATATTTTTGCAATGAATATTTTGTGGATTTTATGTCAGGATTTTCTATCACCATCGGCACTATAACATATGCTTGCCTTCAGGTTCGTAATTTTGACTTAGTCACTAGTTCATGTAAAATCTGATATACTGCTTTCTTTTCCGCAGATCAACTCATCTAGATTTTTTCTCTTGCAGGTTGTAGTCACAGGTCTTGGAGCAGCCTTCATAGATAAAGCTGGCAGGAAGCCCCTACTTCTAGTAAATCCAACGCACAAGATAGTTTATCTTCAAACTTTCATTTGCTTATTAAGTTCCTTTGGTGTATATAATATTCTTATTGTTCTTTCTTGGTTTCATTTTAGTTATCCGGATCAGGATTGGTCGCAGGATGTATATTTGTAGCAGTTGCATTCTATCTCAAGGTACATCCCAACATGGAACCTATAGCTTCTGGTTTTTAATCCTGATAATTATGTGAAGATGACATCCTTGTTTGAATTAGGTTCACGAGGTGGGTGTTGCAGCAGTTCCAGCACTTGCGGTAACAGGCGTATTGGTATGACCATTACTATTTCATTCTCAATGTTGTTTTCATTGATGTGTCTGAGATACGAACTCATCCTCCATCTGACATTATTTCTTTTGGTGATATCAGGTCTACATAGGATCATTTTCTATAGGAATGGGAGCAATTCCATGGGTTGTGATGTCTGAGGTGTTTACCTTCCCTTCTCTCTCTTCTTCCAAATTTTAAAACCACAAAGACTAGCACAATAGCAAAGATGCAAATTAAATTGAACACATACAATTTTCTAGCATAACTTTCGGTATTAAGAACTAGCATCTGTTGATCCATAAGCAAGTGTTGATCCACTGCTCTCTCTAGTTACATCTATTTTTCTTTATTTCTGGAGAAGCTAGTTGTCCATGTTAATAGCCAAAACCAACTTACAAATTCTCCACTTATAAATCTGATCTCTGTTATTAGATCAGCAAGACTTAATTTTTAGCAAAAACTTACTCAAATATTACCTTCGGTTACAGATATTTCCTGTGAATATTAAAGGGCAGGCAGGAAGTATGGCCACATTAACGAACTGGTTGGGTGCATGGTTATGCTCCTATACTTTCAACTTCCTCATGAGCTGGAGCTCCTATGGTAAATAAATACAAGTCTTGTTTATCAGATTTATTCCAATTAAGGGTGCAGTTTTCTGATCACTGTTTTTACATGTTAATTGATTTACCACCTGGGAATAATCGTAGAATATTGAAGTTCATGAAACTTACAGAACCAATAAATTCACTTCTGTGTACGATTTGCAGGTACCTTCATTCTTTATGCAGCAATTAATGCACTGGCTATATTATTTATAATTGTTGTGGTACCGGAAACGAAGGGTAAAAGCTTGGAACAATTACAAGCAGCCATCAATGCATAGGAAGCAGGAATTTTGTGATTTGCAGAACAGTGTAGGGTTGAAAAAACAGACCCAGTTTAACGATTGAATCATCATTACCTCTATTATTTGTCGTAAGTTTCCTTCATGTGTAGTTAGTTATCTTTGATTTTTCTTTTTCGACTTTATGTCTTCGTCTTTTTGTGTAAAGGCAGATCCTATTAGACAAATAAATTCCATCCACATTGCTTTTAAAATTCCTTTTCTTTTTCATTATTTTGAAGAAGATTCATTATCATAATTCTAATGGTCTTAAACCTTCATATTTAAAAATAATTCTAAGTGATAACAGTTATCGTTTGTGGTTAACAACCAAGTTGAACCATTCAAAATAAGTTTTTTTTTTTATATTATTTAAAAAATTAAAAAAGTTAGCATTGATATTAAAAAATGTTTTTACATGTTAAATTAAAAATGGTATTTGTAGGGATTTTTTTATTATTTTGCAAAGAATAGTAAAATATAGGACCGACATCACTACAAGAAAAAAAAAAAACCTAAACTTCCAAAAAAATTTATTCTATAATTAAGAACTCTTGATTATACAAGAAAATATAACAGATAAATTAGACACAAAATATTTTATTATTAAGACTTCATGGTTTTTAGTTAAGAAACTCATGTTGGAATTATTTTTACCTTCTTTGTTAGACCTAAATTATAATTTAGGGTTTCTTCAGAATGATAGTTGATAAGATAGGATTACTAATAAATTAGTTGCAAATGTTATTATAACTAGTGAGATGTCTTTCATTTACACCACTTAACATTAAGATTAATTAATAAACTAATGCGTATGAGAGAGGTGACTTTTTGAGTGAAAGGCTTGTTAAATTTTTTTACTTTATATATATGAATAATTTTTAAGAAATTGGTTTCTAAAAATAAGTATTTACAATGACTAATTTAAATTTTAACTATTCTCCATCAAATTCAAAAGCTATTTAGAATATTAGGTTAAATTTTCAAAAATTCATTTTTAAAAAATTTTAAATAATTAAAATTAATAAATATACATTTCAATTATTTAATCCCGACTATTACCGGTTAAAAAACGTTTATGATATTTTAAGTTTTTTTAAGAATTATTTTTAATAAATTTAATAATTAAAATTAGTAAATTTAAAAGTACTAATGTAACCCAAAATAACAGTTTCACATTTTTAAAATATTTAAAATTTAAAGAATATATCTAAAATCATTTTAAATAATTTAAATTAATAAAATTTATTTTAAATTGTTAATATCAACTGTTAATAGTTTCAACAAATCATATATTACATTTTTTTTAAGCTTAAAATCTTTTAAAAAAATTCACCACAACTTTTAAACAACTAAAGTTATTAATTTATATTTAACTATACAATTTCAACAATTAAAATTCCAATCAATCATATGTAAGATTACTTAATAAATTAAACTTCAAAAAAATTTATTTATAAATTTTTTAAAATGATTAGATTTTATAGAAAAATACTAATTTAACCCAGAAAATTTGTAACTTTTTAAAACATGTGAAATTTTAAGAGAATATTTATAACATTTTTAAATCATTAAATTAAAAAATATGAGTTTAATTGTGTAAAGTCTAATATTCATAGTTTCTAATCAAAATTTTAAAATAATTTGTAACAAATTTAAATGATTAAATATCAACTATTCATAAATTTAATAAATTATTTATAATTTTTAAAAGTTTGAAATTTTATAAATAATTTATAGCAAATTTTGCATAATTAAATTTTTTAAATTTAAATTCAATTATTTCCAATTAAGGGGTTGACGGCACAACTTTTTTGCATTGATATATTAAAATTAAACTCGAATTGTAATAATAGTTTATAAATTGATTTGTTGAAGCAATTATACATTGTGTGTGCTCTAAAAAAAAGAAAAAGACGATAGATCCAGGTGTTGTCATGTGAAATTATTGATGGATTGATATCGACTTTTATTTTATTTTGAGAATATTTAGTATATATTTATTATTAATAAGTTGATGGGTTTAAAAATATATTTCATTAAAAGTCTTTATCACGTTATAATTTTATTTGACTTAATATATTGATTATGCAAGTTTTTATCACGTTAGTATCATTATTAATATCGTTTAATTTCATAAACTAAAATAATAATTTTAAAAAAAAATTGATGGACTAAAGAAAAAAAAAATTAGTTAAAAGACTCAAATGAAAAAATACCCTAAAGTTGGAAGATTAAAAACATATATAAACCTAAATTAATTTTAAACTAATACAGAATTTCATATAACGTGGTAAATTTTAATTAAATAAATCTTTATTACATCAATATTGTCATTAATATTCTTTAATTTTAAAAATTAAAATAATAATTAAAATTAATTAAAAAAACTCCAAATTAAAAAAATTAAAAATATATTTGAACTAATAAAAAATAAAATACATAAAGAAGGAATTTGTAGATCAGTTATGTGTATTATTTTGTGGTAATGATTTAATATAATTAAGACCTGATTTCTTTTAATCACAAGGAACATAATGTTTGATTAATTAAATACTATTAAGTTACGATTTATGTTTTTTTAATAATAATAATAATAATAATTCTATTAATAACAATAATAATTGATTAATAATATTTATTAATAATTAATTAATAATATATTTTTTTAATTATTAATATTTAATAATGATAAACTATAATCCATATTAACCATATTACATTGTTGTAAAATACCTACTTGGCAAAACCCTTACAAAATGTCAGAAAGAGTAAAAATAAGGGAGAGAGTGAAGAGCGTCTCTTTGGATTACATGTAAACACAGAGGGTAAGATTTGCAAAGAAGAAAGTTCAGAATAGATTATGTAATATTAAAATATTAATATATTTTATATATTATTATAATAATAAATAGTTAATATAATATTAAAATAATAAATATTAATAATAATATATATTATATAAAATTATTAATAATTTTTTTTATATAATTAATTAAAATTTTTTATTAATAATATTAAAATAATATATATTTTCTTATTTTCTATTTTTATTATAATAATAATTTAAAAAATATATTAATAATAATATTTATTTTTATTTTTATTTTATAATAATAAATTCAAAATAATTAATAAATTTATTAATAATAATATTAAAATATATTTTTTTATATTATAATACAAATTATTATAAATTTTTAAAAAATATTAAAAAATTTATTAATAATAAATAATATTATTTTTTTTATTATTTATTTCTATTCTTTTTTTCTTTTTTTTAATTCAAACAATTTTACTTTTTTTTTTCTTTTTCTCCTATTTTTTTTCTTTTCTACTTTTGTTAGATTCATTTTCTAATCCAAATACAGCCAAGAGAATGGATATAGGAGAATATTAGTGATTTATGGTAAAATGCATAGAATTTTATTTTATTTTAAAAAGAGTAGAATTTAGAATCACTAGAAACAGGGTACAAGTACACACACCATAAATGATAGGTGAACCAAGGATTTGACTAACCATACAGGTGACATGGACATTAAAGTTGTCGAGGATGGCACGCAGAGTGGAATGCAGAGAGGAATAAGAGAGCCACTTGTCCGTGCAACCAAAGGGCATCCATGGATGCTTTACTTTAGTACATTTGTTGCAGTTTGTGGATCTTATGAATTCGGGACTTGTGTGAGTGTTTAGTTTATAGTTGAACTCTGTGTAACACAAATAGCATTCCTCTTTCCCAGTAAAGAGGATGTGGTAAAGTTTAACTCACTGAGAGTTTAATACCTATATGTTTCTATGTGGAATGATTATTATTTTGTTTTCAGGTTGGATATTCATCTCCCACTCAAGATGCTGTCAGGAAGGATATCAATCTGTCTTTGGCAGAGGTGAGCCTGTAGTTATTCACACTTTAGGATTAGTGAAATAATGGGAAATAAATTGAAAATGATAAACTAACAATATGCTTAACAAGGGCCAAGGACAGACAGAACAGTGAATATTTAAAAATGTGTAGATAATTAAATTTGTAAAATCTTTACATAGATATTGAATGGTTTCAAAGAAAAAATCTGGAAAATTTTTTAGTAGGAACTAGCAACTTATGATTGTCGTGTACTCATAAATATATCCCTTGCTTAATGGATTTTGATGTCTGTGCTAGCAAACTGGACCTGGATTTGATCTTATTTTCTTTGCTTTTTTGTGAACTTATCCTATGCAGTACTCCTTTTTTGGCTCCATCTTGACTTTTGGTGCGATGGTTGGCGCAATAACAAGTGGTCCTATTGCTGATGTTATTGGACGTAAAGGGGTAAAGTTCATAGAAATTATGATAGTTGTTTGGGATTAATTTTTTAATTATTTTTATTTCCGGTTTCCAAGGTCTGAAAGGTTGATTTCTGAATATGCAGGCAATGAGAGTGTCAAGTGCTTTCTGTGTTGCAGGGTGGCTTACAATTTACTTTGCTGAGGTTCTTACCGCAAAACATGAACCGTGTTTTCTCCATAACTGTTCTACAAGGATTATAGCCTAACAAATTTTTTTCCCTTTGATACAGGGCTTAGTGCCTTTGGACATTGGGAGGGTAGCAACAGGATATGGAATGGGAGTTTTCTCATATGTGGTTTGGTTCTAGTCACCCAAAAACTACTTAAAAAAATTCATTTCAGACACTTTCATGTTCAAATTATTTAAAACTGACCATATATGTGATGGATTGTCAAGGTTCCTGTCTTTGTAGCAGAAATTGCACCAAAAGAGCTCCGTGGGAGTCTGACAACCTTAAATCAGGTATATTTCTTAAAAAATTATTGAATCTATATATGTGTGTCTTCACAACACAATGAACTGATTGACTCTGTTATAAACAGTAAGCAATAGAAGTAAGGAAGATATCTAAGTTCTGTTTAAATTTCCCCTTGCAGTTTATGATTGTTGCTGGTGGGTCGACGTCATTCATTATTGGAAATGTACTTTCATGGAGGGCTTTAGCTTTAACTGGTGAGTCTTCCCTAATTTAATTCCATCAATAAAGGTATAGGAGGACCAGAAAAAGAATGTATGAGTATCTTGTTCACGTATAGAAAGTATAAATGTAACTATTGCATTGGATGCTTGAGTATCTGAAAGTATCGTGATAAGTCAAAGTAAAAACTCAATCTGATATCTACTTGCTTGAATCTAACATCTACCAATAGATCCTCTACCACTTTGAGTAGACGCACCAAATTTTTGACTTGAAGAATTTCCGACCTACCTTGTGGGTGCAGATGAGACTTGAGAAGATGTTAAAATTATTGATGAAGAAGAATGACTATGTTGTAGTTAAGGGACAATTCTTTTTTATATGATTAAACTGACCTCAAAATGATAACACACCTTATTATTTCTAAAACAAATACCCCTTATTTCTTTTTCTTTTCAAATTCTGAAGTAGTTGAATAGTAAATTGTTAATACTTTCGATCTATTAAATCTTTTCATTTCTTTTATATGTTTCTGTTGATAAAATGACTTGAATATTGTTTTGAATCTTGGTATAAAAATACATTTTTCAGTCTAATTAAACATTTTATATAATGACATTAGCTAACAGTAAATGAGAATAGTTTGTAAATTTCTTTTTTAATTTCTTATAAATAATTTTATGTTTGAGTGTCTGGTTTAGATTTGTCAAGTTAAAAGTGTTAATTTGTGCATTGGTCATGACTTTTGGATCATGACATATAAGTTGTCAATGAACATGATGAGGCTATTTAGAGACCTTCTAAGACTCACTCTCTTCACTTTCCTGGCTTCAAGGTGGTTTGTTGCCCCCACAATTCCTCCCACCAAGTTGGTTTATAACCAGTGAGCCAACTCAATTTGGGTTCGAACTGGGTTGGATTTAAAATAATTTCAATTTTTTTATGGTGACTCAAAACAAACTTGATTTACTTAACTCATGGGTTAACCGGGTTAGAGGTGAATTGATGGTGAGTTGACCCATGACCCACCTTTTTTTTAATTTTTAATAATTTAATTTAACCTACACATTGTAAATCAAAGGAAATATTTTAGTGAGTTAACCCATTTAATCCATTAACTTTAATAATTTAACAAAAAAAAAATTAAAAAAAAAAATTTATATTTAAGTAAGTTAATCCATCTAACTTAGTTGTAAAATTTTTTACTCACCAAAAAGTAAACTGGATATGGTGAGCTGAATTGGTTCACTTTGACACCCCTACTACTACACAACTAGATACCTACTAACGATAACCTTCATAAAAGCGATATCATTGTTGTTACAATGTGTTGCTATGTTGCTCAAGGGTGGAAACTTCTCACCACATCTTCTTTAGATGTCAGACTATCACTTGCTTTTGGAATTGGTTTAAAGACATATTTCTTTTGCATACTGCATGGTTTCTCTAGGTTTTCTCTTGGATTTTCTTCTTTCACTTAGGTCTACTCAACTGGTTGAGATAGTTTTGTAGCTGCTTTCCACAATTTTGGTACATGAGAAATGCCTTAAGATTTCATAACCACCAGCCCATCTCCATTAGTCAATCCTTACTCTTGGTCAAATCTGAAACCAACTTCTTTGGCTTGCTCTCTAATGCTTCTGGCCATGTGGATTTGAATGCTTTTCAGTTTCTTAAGTTTTTCTCCATTCCCATATGCCCCCTCCTGCACCCAATATCACTCAAATTAATTGACTCCCTTTCATTAGCTCCCTATGTTAAGTGCAATACTAATGGGGGCCTCTCATGACAAGCCTGGTCCTTCTTCTTGTGCTGAAATTTTTCATGATAGCACTAGCCATTTAATGGGTGGTTTTTCTGCTTACATTAGTGTTGAAACAGCTCTAGTCACTAAAATTATTGTCGTGCTTATTGTTATGGAGTATGTGGAGATAATTAGTTGACATCACCTTTGCCTTGAATGTAATTCCCAGCTTGTCATTCAAGCTTTCCAAGACAATCATATTGTGCCTCGAAAAGTTCGAGCTAGATGAAGAAAATGTCTAACTTTTTGTTCCTCTGTGACCTTCCATTATTCTCATATCTCTACAGAAGGAAATTTTGGTACAGACAAATTTGCTAACTTTGGTTTAGATAATAGACAAGTTTTTGTTTAGTGGGACCATGCTCCTAAGTTTATTTGATATGTTTTATATAGAGATAGAAGTGATCTTCCTACTTTTAGATTCACATAACTCTTCAAGAGTTTTGGTCTAATCCCCTCTTGATCCTTGTCTATTGTCTTATATTTATATATTTTTTATATGCTACATATGATGGGTGAAATTAGAGGTGCCAACGTTAATGGAATGTCTGTTAGTTCCACAATTATGTTAAAAATATCAAGCTTTATTTTTTAAAAGAAAAAAGAAAAATATTTCAATAAGAGTAGGAGGAACAGAAAAAGTTATTGTTGGTAAACTTTCTAAGGGGATAACAAAAAAGGCAGAATGAAGCATGATAGTGTGGAGCCACACTATGACATTAGCTCTTAGTGGGTTGAGGTCTCATTGAATAAATAAAGATATGACGTAAGTAGTGGTTGTAAGGCTTTGATCCTCTATACCTCACAAGCTAGTTTTGTAGCGTTAGTTATGAAAAGCCTAAATTCTAAGAATTACAAAATTAGAAATTAAATAATACTTTGCTGGAGAACTAACTAAGTGCTTGCACTCGAAGGCCTCATTCCCACTGCTGTATTGCTTTTGGGTCTGTTTTTCATTCCGGAGTCTCCTAGATGGCTGGTAAGAAATTATTTTAAATATGCATGTTTTTATATGCAGTGGTTTGCATAACAACAGGAGTACTGAGAAACAATTATTGCAGGCAAAGAGAGGACGTCAAAAAGATTTTGAGACAGCATTGCAAATACTTCGTGGAAAAGATAATGATATATCTGAGGAGGCAGAGGAAATTCAGGTTCCTATACTGTTTCTAGTTTTAGATATTATAATTCGTGCCACTTTGCTTCAAAGTGAAATGTTAGGATACTACTGTGTTTAAGTGAATGTATTTGTCATTGCCACACAGGATTATATAACTACTTTGGAGCGGCTTCCAAAATCCAGCCTGCTGGAATTGTTTCATAGAAGATATTTGCGCTCAGTCACTGTAAGTATAACTCTCATCATTCTAACTTTTGAATCAAACCTGCTTTCCTTTTCCTTTTGGATAATGCCACTAAAATATCACTTCACTGTCTTTAAGGATGTGTTTGGTAGACTAGGTATAGGGGTGATAAACAAAATGAGCTGAAAATGATTTTCAAAGAATGAAGATGGTAGACAATATATTTTTCTATCATTTTGTATTTTTGTTGTGTCAAGCATGTTTGTAATGACTTTCATTTACACATTAAAAACAAACGTATAACTTGTTTTATATATCAATGGCCAGATTGGAATAGGCCTTATGGTCTGCCAGCAGTTTGGGGGGGTCAATGGTGTTTGCTTTTATGCCAGCAGTATTTTTGAGCTAGCAGGTACGTAGTAATAAGAATTGCGGTAATCATAATGTGTTTGGTTCAAAGTCTGCATTCCAAGTCTACGGCACCATCATACATTCTTGTGCATCACCATTTCCTTCTAACCTATATATAACTCACGTCCATACTTCCCACTGGAAGTATGTTTAAAATTGAATATACTTCTTGAAGCATTCAAGTTTTTATATTTTGGCAATGGATTTTTGTGGATTTGGTCAGGATTTCCTACCACCATCGGCACTACAACATATGCTGCCATTCAGGTTCGTAATTTTGACTTAGTTACTAGTTCATGTAAAGAGATTGCTTTCCACAGATCAACTCATCTAGATTTTTTCTCTTGCAGGTTGTAGTCACAGGTCTTGGAGCAGCCTTCATAGATAAAGCTGGCAGGAAGCCCCTACTTCTAGTAAATCCAACGCACAAGATAGTTTATCTTCAAACTTTCATTTGCTTATTAAGGTCCTTTTGTGTATAATATTCTTATTGTTCTTTCTTGGTTTCCTTTTAGTTATCCGGATCAGGATTGGTCGCAGGATGTATATTTGTAGCAGTTGCATTCTATGTCAAGGTACATCCCAACCTGGAACCCTATAGCTTCAGGTTTTTAATACTGATAATTATGTGAAGGTGATAGATAAATAAATCCTTGTTTGAACTAGGTTTACGAGCTGGGTGTTGCGGCAGTTCCAGCACTTGCGGTAACAGGCCTAGTGGTATGACCATTACTATTTCATTCTCAATGTTGTTTTCTTAGATATGTCTGAGATATGAACTCATCCTCCATCTGACATTATTCTCTCTTTTTGTGATATCAGGTCTACATAGTATCATTTTCAATAGGAATGGGAGCAATTCCATGGGTTGTTATGTCTGAGGTGTTTACCTTCCCTTCTCTCTCTTCTTCCAAGTTTTAAAGCCACGAGACTAGCACAACAGCAAAGATGCAAATTAATTGAACACATACAATAGCAATTTTCTAGCAATTGTTGATCCCCTGCTCTAATTGCATCTATTTTTCTTGATTTGTGGAGAAGCTAGTTGTTCATTTTAATAGCCAAAACCAATTTACAAATTCTCCACTTATAAAATCTGATATTAGAATCAGCAAGACTTAAGTTTTAGCAAGAACTTACTCAAATATTACCTTCGGTTACAGATATTTCCTGTGAATATTAAAGGGCCGGCAGGAAGTGTAGCCACATTAACGAACTGGTTTGGTGCATGGATATGCTCCTATACTTTCAACTTCCTCATGAGCTGGAGCTCTTATGGTAAATAAATACAAGTCTTATTTGTCAGATTCATTTCAATTAAAGGTTCAGTGTAATGATCACCATTATTATATGATAATTGATTTACCACCTGGGAATAATCGAAGAATATTGAAGTTCATGAACTTTATAGAACCAATAAATTCATTTCAGTGTACCATTTGCAGGTACCTTCATTCTTTATGCAGCACTTAATGCACTGGCTATGTTATTTATAATTGTTGTGGTGCCGGAAACGAAGGGTAAAAGCCTGGAACAATTACAAGCAGCCATTAATTCTTAGGAAGCATGAGTTTTGTGATTTGCAGAACACTGTAGGGTTGAAAAAACCGACCCAGTTTAATGATTGAATCATCACTAAGCATATTATTTGTCTTAAATTTGCTTCTGTATTGACGATCGAATTTGTTCTCAAGGTTTATAGTTCACATTGGTGCTTAATGCCAATGATTCAGAAAATAAACTCCAGACATTAATTTAAATTTTCCAGTTGCATTTTAGCTCCTCAAAGAACAAAAAAAATTAAGCATTAAAAAATAGCAGGTCAAATTTACTAAAATGACATGGTTTACAAGTAATTAATTCAAAAGGTAAAGTTAGCCCCAAAACAACAAATGAATAATTCTTCTTTCCTCTTTACAGCAGTTTGATAAAGAACATCAAAGCTTCCCTAAACTAAATGTTTATTAACCTCTTGAAAACATGCATTAACTTGTCACCGATCTTTCACTTTTTGTATCTTTATGTAATCAGAGTGAAATCGATAATTCTGAGATGACAGAGGGTGGGGATAGAGTTATTGGTAGAAATTCATTCAATCCACTACATATTTTTAGCCATGGAATGATACAGTCACAGCGGGCATTCTAAGCAAAATGCTTTCAGGCCTCATGTAAGTTTTTATCCTAGCTTTTTTTCTCACTTCTTAAGCCTTGTGAAGTGTACCTCAGAGAAGAAGAAAGTCAGAAAAGCATGCATATGCAGACAGAAAGCAGCAAGCTAGGAACACTTCTAATTTTGATTATTTTGGTGGAATACCAAATGCTAATATTTTTAGACATCATGACTAGTTACTCTGTAGACTTTTCTTCTCCACTTTGTTATCTTCCATGCGTTCTATCATACGCGCTCATTTTGTATTATGTTAGACATAATATGTACTTTATTTTATAAGAACTTGAAATGACTAACCTTGTTTTTCTTCTCTAAACTCAATTTCTCACGGTACTAGTCTGCCCACAAATCACTTGTCTTCTTCTACTTTGGTTGAAGTAAAGAAGTAGTAGGAGATGAGAAGCCACAATGTGAGGAATTGAGTAACCATGGTTGGTTATAAGAGGAAGCTAGGTCAATGTTGGATTGTCCATGAAACTTAGTTTTGCTTTGAAGAGAAAAACAATGGAAATAACTAATGATGGTGTGCTTACGACCATAAATACGAAAATGTAATTCACTTTCTAGTTTTTGTTTACCAGATTATTCACGTGGTCACTACCCGTAAAAAACTTATCAGCTACGATGGCTAGACTAAGATGAATAATAATCTATAGTCTTATGGACATTTAAAAAAAAAATAGTTATTTCTAGAAACTAAACTAATAACAGGTCACAGTTTCAGGAAGGTGGTTTTAGTACAAAATTGAGACATTTCAAAAGCCATACCAACATGTAAACGCAGATACTTAAGTTTAAGTACATCTTTGAATTTCAGAGAATTCAAAACTGTTTTTACTTTCAAAACAACAATTTTTTTTTTCTTTCTCGTTTTGTGTTTTGGAATTCGCAAATCAGTATATTCACAAAAATATTTCCTGAACTTTTATCCAAAAATAGCCAAAATTATCACATGCTGAACCATATATTCACTCTTAAAACGTCATCAACACTTGTCATGAATTCACATTGAGACATAAAATTTTTAACTCACATGAACGCATGGAGTTCATTAGGTAACTCATAGCCTCTTTCAGTCACCAAACCTTAGAGATAAATAGGAAGTTGAAGACGTTGACGCAATTATTGTCGCAAGACAGAGATCTTAAAGCTATTATTTTCCAGATTTTTCATAATGAACTTTGTACATAGTTTTGTCCATATGTTTGGTGGGTAAGTGCAACTCCCACGTCCATCCAAAAACACGAGATCTAGATTGAGTATTTTAAATAATAATGCCAGCTTTGTGTGGTATACTACTTGTAGTTCAACTTTGGGATAGATATATTTAAGATACCGTTTGTTTCTAGTCCAAACAAATATATTTTTATTTTTTAGTCTCATTCATAAAAATGAAATAGTTCTTGTCCATTACAAAGAAAATAAAAAATAATGGTCACATGACACATTTATGTTAACAGATACCAACTAATAGAGTCTAAAAACAAACACTTCTTTGTTTGCAAAAATACTAATAAGTTCCTTCGTCTTGATAACAGCCTGCTTGCTTGCATTTGGGTTCTGTTTTTTTGCTATATATTCTCCATCAATATATATAACTAGTAATTGATTACGCATAGAAGTGAACATGGCTATCAAAGATGTGGAAGAAGGCATGCAGAAAGGAATCAGAGAGCCACTGGTGGGGGAACAGGACGACCGGTTGGTCCATGCAAGCAAAGGGCATCCATGGATGGTTTATTTTTGTACATTCGTTGCAGTGTGTGGTTCTTATGAATTTGGTGCTTGCGTAAGTGTTTAGTTTGTAGTTGAACTCTACGTAACTCAGATAACACTTGTCGTTCCAAGTAAAGAGGATGTTGTGGAGTTGAAATCCAAAACAGAAGCACTTTTGTGGCCTGCTGTACAAGACAAATGGAAAAAAAAAAAAACTGTGAACAGAAAAAATGCTCGTTTAATTGACTCATGTTTCCCTGTGGAATGATTGTGTGTCTTCTTTCAGGCTGGATATTCATCTCCCACTCAAGATGCTATCAGGAAGGATTTCAGTCTGTCTGTGGCAGAGGTAAGCCTTCATTATTCATCCTTTCTTAGGATTAGTGTTGAAAATGCTTAATAGCGGCTAGTCTTTCAGTATGCTTAAAGATGGCCAAGGACTGATAAGAATAAGAAATATTTAGAAAGAAATATGTACAATTTTCTGAGAGAATCAAGCTCAGTTGTTTAAAACTAAAAAATATGCTAGTGACCTAAAACCTGAAATCTTTCAGAGTTTGATTGGCTTCAAAGAAAAAGTTCGGCAAATTTTTAAGTTACAACGGCAATTTATCATTATTATGTACTCATAAATATATTCTCTTTGCTTAATAGTTTTGATGCCTGTGCTAGCAAACTAAACCTGGATTTGATCTAACTTTCTTTGCTATCTCGTGTACTGATTGTATGCAGTACTCCTTGTTTGGCTCCATCTTGACTTTTGGTGCGATGGTTGGCGCAATAACAAGTGGACCTATTGCTGATTTTATTGGACGAAAAGGGGTAAGTTATGAGAAATTATGATGCTTGTTTGGGATTAACCAGTTAAGGTGTGAAAAGGTTGATTTTGGAATATCTGCAGGCAATGAGAGTGTCAAGTGCTTCCTGTGTCGTGGGGTGGCTTGTTATTTACTTTTCTGAGGTTCTTAACACAAAACTTGTACCGTGTTTTACCATAACTATTGTCCAAGAATTGTAACCCACCAGAACTTTTTTATTCTTTTATACAGGGTCCAGTGCCTCTGGACATTGGGAGGCTAGCAACAGGATATGGAATGGGAGTTTTTTCATACGTGGTTGGTTATAGTTCTACTCTCCAAAAATCCACTTAATGCATACGATTTCGTTTTAGACGCTGGCATGGCCAAATTATTAAATTTTTACCATATATGTCATGGATTGTACAAGGTTCCTGTCTTTATAGCAGAAATAGCACCAAAAGAACTCCGAGGGACACTGACTACCTTAAATCAGGTAGATCTCTGCAGCAACTATTGTAACTTTGGAAATATTAAACTCTATATATGTATGTGTGTGAGTGTGTCTTCATAGTGAACTGATTGAATCTGCACTAAACAGTATGCAATAAAGTTAACAGAATCTAAGTTTTATTTTTCATTTCCCCCTGCAGTTCATGATCACTGCTGCTGTGTCAGTGGCATTCACCATTGGAAATGTACTCTCGTGGAGGGCTTTAGCTTTAACTGGTGAGTCTTCCCTATTTCAATCTAATTCTAATAAAAAGGGTATAGGCATAGCAGAAAAATTTATAAATTAAGTGATACTTTGTTGGAGAACTAAAAATGTAAGTGTTTGCAATTGTAGGCCTCATTCCCACTTCTGTATTGCTACTGGGTCTGTTTTTCATTCCAGAGTCTCCTAGATGGCTAGTAAGAAATCAATTTACAAATTCATGCTTTTATAAGAGGAAAATGAGCAGTGGTTTTCACAACATCAAGAGTCCTAACCCAACAATGGTTACAGGCAAAGAGCGGACGTCAAAAAGATTTTGAGGCTGCACTGCAAATACTTCGTGGCAAAGATGCTGATATATCTGAGGAGGCAGAGGAAATTCAGGTTCCTATTATTTTTTATATAACTCTGACTTTGCTTCACACTGGAACTTTGAAGACTAAGCATTCTTAAGCGATGGTGTTTAAGTGGGTGTTTCTGTAATTGCCACACAGGATTATATAACTACTTTGGAGCAGCTCCCAAAATCTAGGCTTCTGGAATTGTTTCATAGAAGATATTTGCGCTCAGTCACTGTAACTACTATACCTTTTATCATTCTAACTTTAGATTGAAAGTTTCTTTCTTTTTCTTTTTGGATAATACCACTAAAATATCACTTCATCTTCTTTGAGAATTTTTTGGTAGATTAGGTGTAAGGATGAAAAACAAAAATAAGTAAAAAATGATTTTCAATCAAGAATGAAGATGATAGACAGTTTATTCCGACCATGTGTTTTTGCTGTATCAAGCAAATCTGAAGTGACTTTGTTTCAAAATTTTCATCTTTCCGTTTTCATGAACACAAACAAGTGCAGTGTAAAGGCCAACATATAACTAATTTTATACATGAATGACCAGATAGGAATAGGCCTTATGGTCTGCCAGCAGTTTGGAGGAATCAATGGAATCTGCTTTTATACCAGCAGTATTTTTGAACTAGCAGGTATGCACTTATCAGAATTGCAGTCTGTAATCTTAACAGTACATTTTGTTCAAAGTTAGCATTCCAGACCATGACACCATCATACATTCCTGCACATCACAATTTCCATCCAACCCATAAGTCATTTTCACATTTCCCATCTAATTTTTATTTTGTGGCATTCAATATTTGTGGATTTTGTTTCAGGGTTTTCTCCCACCATTGGAACTATATCATATGCTTGCCTTCAGGTTCTTAATTTTAACTTAATCAGTAGTTTTTCTAAAACTGATATTTGTTTATTCCAAACCTATGAGGCCCGGTATTTGTTCAAATACGATAATAAAAAAATATATGTATCTAAAATATTACAAATTTCAATAATTAAAAACAATCTCGTTTCACAATATAAAATATCTATATATTTGTAGTTATTTATTTATTATAAATTTACTATATAAAAAAATATTTATCCAATACATTAACCTTTTAATTAACATTTAGAAAAACTTTCTAATCAACAATTCTATTTTTTTAATCTGCAGTTATATTTTAAATCTATTGATTAAAGGGGTATAAAAATATAGAATAATAATAAAACTACATGTGGATACTTTTTTTGAATTTTCAAAAATCAATAAAAAATACTTAAAAAAAGAATAAATAGATACTTTTTGAACGAGTATCCTGAAATATCCTTGTAGTATGTGTTAGGATATTATATAGAATATTATATATTGATTAATATTTATTAGTTGAGGGTAATTTAGTCTTTATACTATTGATATATTGTCCTATTTATATTCT